>JAUNZO010002452.1:0-22558 GCA_031894775.1 Chloris gayana | reverse complement strand
TGTTCATGGGAAATTTTTTAAAAAGTGATTACCTACCACACTTACTGTTATATCGAGCTAAGTACTTTTTTTCATACCACGAGCTCTCTTTCTTTCAAAACGGCAGTGGTGAATTAAAATGTTTGTTACAAACACACAAGTATTTTTTTCGAGGCACAAAATTATAGTGTTCCATGACATAAGTACATGAGGAGAATCAGGAGCTAAGAAAAAACTACGACAGTAGCTAGCCTTCATGTTTGAAGTTGTTAGGCTATCTCCAAAATAGATGATCCATTTTTGGCCACTTATACCCAAAATAAGTCTCAAAACATGAATAACAAGCCTCCAACCACTGACTCAAAGATAAGAGTGAATAGACCTATTGTGGGATATGGAGGAGTTACGACGACCTAGAAATGGAGCACGGAGGAGTGCAACCTAGATGTTTGTGCCCTACTTCCCCTTCCTCCCCACCCCAACACCAGCTCCTTCTCCAACTAGTACTTTCCCTTTCTCTTTCCTACGCCACTGGCGATTGTGGTTTTCTGATAAGTTTGTCATTTTATGGCTGCAAGGCATTAGTTCTCCACTAAATGATAAACCACATTAGGGTAGTTAGCGGTGCCACATCTCACATGTGTCCGTAAAAAATGAATATGTGATCAAGTTAGGAAGGTATAACTGTTTTGTTGACGCGTTAACTAGCGTAGACAAGCCATTTTTGCCGTTTTGGTAATAATATGGTGATACTGATCGATCGAGCTTAAGTTAAAACACCAATAATTGGCGGTCTCCATGGAAAAAAATCTGCAAGCTCCAATCCCATAGCCATCTCTCCCTTTCCGTTACATACGATACCGGGCCTCACGCTCTTCATTTGTATCACATGGTGCTGCTGGCACGGGCTTGGTAGTACTACGTGTGCGAAAGGAACGGCATTGTTTGACTGACGTGATGGACTGTGTAGACTGTCACAGTCACCAGTCTATCAAAGTAGCACAGGGTTCCTTCTTTTGCAGTTTTGGCAGCGCAAAATTGTTTAACCCCACTTTCTTCCTTTTTCCCCCGCAAGAAGGATGGCAACTTTTGTTTCACCTCGAGGAGCCGGCCAAGCCAGCAGGGCAACAACCCGCAGGGTGCGGTGTCCTTTGTGCCAAGATCAAAGTTGATGCTCCGCTTGCGTGCATGCGTCGTTGCATCCGTGAGATGGAGGACAGAGACTCCAATTTACATGGCACGGCATACCATCCGCTCAGCGTCAGAATGGACATGCATGGCCCGTAAACCAAATAAACGAGAAAAGAAGTTTTTTACCCATTCAAAACCTGATCCATCTTTGGTATACTTTAACCAGGCAGACAGATCAGGAGCGACGGAGATAATGCTCTTAAAATGAGGAAGAGTTCATCTGCACCCTAATTAAGTGAAAAGAAAATAAGTGCGCTCTTGGGGCTATCTCCTCGTTTGGCCACCATGTATTGTTGACACGTCGATCGTACGTAGACGTAGCAAAAAGCATGGACGAAGCGGATCCCGGATCCCGAGGGAAACCAACTTCTGTCACACGAATTCAAGTCATATCGCAACCTGGACACCGCGATGAGCGCCGCCGCCTCTGGTGCGCGCGCGCCATTTGACAGCGGGAATAGTCCGCTAGTTGAGACCAACTACTATGTGCTACATGGTAAAGTGAAAAAGATAAAAAGTCATGCTGTAATTTTTCCATAAAATCGGCAAAAAAATGTTACTAGTAGTATTTTATGTATGCAGCGTGTAAAGCCTATATGATGGTTGATGCTCACATTATTCTGCTTTATTAATTAATTCAGAGATGGTTGATAGACCCAAAATTTAACGTATACCAGGCAAGGTAGCCAGTTCGGTTGATTGGTTGCACCTGAATTCATTGAGATGGCGTTATTAGAGCATGGCTAATGGTTTCGGTAGCAGCGGGTGAAATGAAAGGAACACGTCATTTTGAGTCTTCCACGAAATGGCTCCGTATAATAGAGCTGGCTACTACGTTGGCTAAAAGAGTGATGGTATTAAAGAGGTGGCAGAGCATGCAATCAAAGTGGAGGAGGTATACGCCCGTTTAATCGCCAGCAACAGGCGCGGAACTGGCGATTCCGTCTTGGTTCTGCTGCCCAAGCGAGCGACAAGCTAGTCGTCCGTTTTCTTCTCTCTCTGGTTTTCTCACTCTCCACGGAGGATTCAGATGAGGTGGAGCTTCATTTCACCTGCTGAGTAGGCACCAGTATACTTGCTCTTAGTATATTCATCCGTTCCACTCTTGTCTCTTTTTCAGTCTGGCAGCATGAATGAAGTAGCAGTCCATTTCCCCAGGTACCGGTCCAGCGGTCCTTGCAAAAGAACACCAACTTTTCTTGCAAAAGAAACCGGCCGGCTAGCCAAACACAACCCGCGGCTCTGATATACCGCCCCGCAAGAACAAGAACCTCAAGTCGAGGTGTCGCCCAGGCCTCTGTAGTTTACGGCGCGATTACTTCTCGTGGTGACCGTAGACATCAACCAGCCGGGTTTCTAGTGCAATGTTAATCATGCACGTGTAGTCGTGTTCGTTCCGTGAGAGAGGACGGAGACCAGTTTACATGCACTAAAATTAACATGTCCATACATGGCCTCTAGTAGCGCATAATAAGCTGCCCCTCGTGCCTCGCTTTTCACTCTTGTCGTAATTTCCCAAATTAATAAGCTTCATCTAATCCCTGTGCTATTCAAATCATTTTTACCCTGGTGGTGCATGTGCACCAGGTAAAATGAAGCCAGTGGCCGGAGAGTACGTAAAGTAAAAAGAAGAAGGAAAAGGGGAAAAAGAGAGAAAGAGAAGACAATTCAAACGATATGGCAGCTTCCCTCTGGCCAACCGAAAAGGCTAATCCCGAAACAAACTTCTGACACGGTGACTGACAGGACGAACTGCCCTCCCTTCACCACCACCCCGCGCTATAAAGCAAGCAAAGCAGAACCAGCCCTCTCCACCAGCGGCTCTCCCACAAGGACGCGCTATAAAGCAAGCAAAGCAGAGCCAGCCCTCTCCACCTCTCCACCGTCGACGTCGTCGGCTCTCCCACAAGGACGACATGGCGTCGCAGTTCTTCGTCGCCGGCCTGCTCTCGTCTCGTGGCGTGCTCGCCGCAGGAACCACCCCGTCCGTCGCCTTCCCCGCCGGGGCCACGCGATCCGTCGCCGTCGCCGCAGGAGGGACTCTCCGCCGCGGAAGCATGTACCAGGGGGTCGCGGACCGCCGCCAAGGGTAGCCGGCTGGTGGTAGCGGCGGCTGCAGCGCCAGCAGGCGACGACCGCGAGGTACGTAAACCCTCTCTAAACCATCCTTCTCCCTGCGTGTTCGATCGATTTGATTGCTGCGGGTGTGAGATGTATGTTGGATTTTCGGGCGCGTGTGTGTGATCTACTTCGTGTTTGATCGAATCCGGTCGGCCAAAGGTTTGAGCTCTCGGCCGGCGTCTAGTAGGGATGTGGGGTCGTGTGTGAACCACGAAAGCGTGGTACGTTCGATCTGATTGTTAGTTTTGAGCGCCCCTGTGTGTTTCGTGTTCTGCCGGTTTGAGATGCAGCGGTGCTAACCCTCGTTCTTGTGCTCTTCGAGTTTCTGCGCGTTCGATCTGATTCTTTGTTTTGAGCGCCCGTGTGTGTGTTTCGTGTTCTGCCGGTTTGGGATGCGCAAGTACAAGGCGGTGCCGGTTGCCGCTGCGACGACAGGGAGCGGCAACGAGGACCGCGAGAGTAACCCTCGTTCTTGCTCTTCGAGTTCCTGCGCGCACGTACGGTGGGCGGCGAGCATGCAGAGGAAGTGGGGCAGATCTCCACTTCGTGTTTCTGAGTCCGGCCAAAGGGTTCTTATTCGCCAACAAGTCAGTTTCTCTCTTCGTGTTCGTGGTTGTTTTCGACCGATTTGATTTCGTTCGAATTTTGGGCTTGTGTGTGATTACTTTTCTTCGTGTTTGAGCCTCTCGGACCGGTGAACCACGCTGGATTCTGATTATTGTTAGTTAGACAAGGGCCCTTTGTCTTTCGTGTTCTGCCGGTTTTAGATTTGTGTGCTTGGGTCGGATCGGTTTTAGATTTGTGTGGAAGTATGTCCACTGTTGGACTCGCAGGACATAATTAATCTACGAGTCCGGTACCGTAGAACGTAAATCGAGTGTAAGAAATTGTTTCCAAATGGTCTGGAGCCGATGGATTTTGTGGGTGTTTCAGCTGCTGAGCGTCACACAACGGACGCTCGCGCGCGCGTGGCAAAGCCACCAGATGACCAGACCATTGCAATGGTTGTCCGCAGCGAGCTCTGCTCTCGTCCGGTCGCGTGTTTGCAGTCGAACAGTGCTGTGCGGGATGCAACTTACATGGCTTGCGGAACAGTGCTTTGGTCTGAAATTTTCGTTTATGTTAGAGCATCTCCAGCAATGGGCCTCAAATGAGGCCCCTACTATTTCATTTGCAGGCCGGCATGTAAAAATAGGGGCCCAAAAATTACTCTCAACTCCAGCAACAAACAGGATAGAGACCCTATTTCGGGTGGGACCCACCAGTCGGACTTGTTCTCCTTCCGTCTCGGCTTGTCCAGCCCCGCGCCGGCGCCGTGAGCCCGTGAACCGGCCGTTCCGCCGCCATGAATTGAGCCAGCGCACTTTCCACACCGACGCCGTGTCCGCCACACCGAGCTTCTCCGCCCCGGCCCTGCCCCGCCGAGCTGCTTCGTCGAGCCGACGACGCCGGTGCTCTCAGTGCCGGCCGCCGCGGCCACGCCGCCGGTGCTGTCGGTTCCAGTGCTCGGACGCCCTGCCCCCGACCCCGATTGAAGTTTCTGCTGCGACCCAGACGCCGTTGTGGCTGCCACGGCCTTGTGGCGAGCACAGAAGGATCATCACCACCCATTAGAACAAGCAAGGTTCAATTTTCCTCCAAATTCAATTTTTCTGGTATTGTTTCTTCATGGCCATCGAGCCTACCCTGACAAAGGCAAACCTGCTGGACCAGGCATGAGAATCCTATGAACAATTCCGTATAATTTATTTAGCTTGCCAAGTTGCCATATTGTGCATGATTTTGTTTGTTTTTTGACTTGTACATGATGAACAATCTAGATGCCTACTTGTGTATATAATTTCAGAAGTCAGGGATACCTGATGAAGCATGTTTAGATGCCTATTTCTATGAAAATTATCTGATAAGCAGTACTGGTCATGTTGGTTAGCAGTTGATAGTCAAACTGGCACTTGTGTTTAGTTGATGATCACCATGTCTCCCTACATGTATTCATGGTTGGAAATATAAATCTTTGCAAATTTTATAAGGTGTTGCTTCAGTGTATTGTGATAGTGTTTTAGCCCAATATAATTATTATCCTTTGTTGGAAAAGGAAATTGAGTTGGTATGATGGATTGATGGCAATTTATTTTGGTCATGTCCAGCGGTCAAGTTTGGTTTCTTCAATCTCATTTCCTGTTTTTGAGTTGTGAGGTGATTAGACAAATAAAACGTTTTGAGTTCGAATAGTTGTTGTTCTGCCGGCCAGTTGAAAATTTCCATTAGGCCAATCTTTGGATATTAGTTTCTCAAGTTGTATAGTTTGAACATATACCTTAGGTTATACTGGCATATCTGAACATCGATGAGGTTAATATAATGCTTGTGTGTACATTACTGTTCTTAGCATAGTACCTTCTTAACTATATATTTGTCAATCGAAATCTAACATTGAATTTGTTCCTATGGCAGATGTCAAGTTCTGAACCGTCAAGTCCTGAAAGGAGAGCTCTTCGACTTTGGGATGAAGAGGAAGAGGAAGAGGAAGATTCTGATGTTGATGACCTCTTGATCCTTGCTGCTCTTCGTGAAGGATCGAGGAGAAGCAAGCGCAAGAAGTTTCGTGGATCACTCCCTGGCCGCCACAACTTGCCGCGGGATATTTCGGGTGGTCACGATCGCATCTATCGAGACTACTTCGCCGACCAATGTGTATACAGTGAGAAGCATTTTAGAAGGAGATTTCGGATGTCAACATCTCTCTTTTTGCGGATTGTGAGCAAAGTGGAGGCTCATGATGACTATTTCCGCCTGAAACCCAATGCTGCTTGGAGTTCTTGGCGCATCTCCTATTCAAAAGGTCGTTGCTGCCGTTCGGATGCTTGCCTATGGTACGTCGGCCGATTCTTTGGATGACTATGTCGAGCTGGGTGAGAGCACCATCATGGAGTGCTTGAAGCATTTTGTTCAAGCTGTCGTCGATGTCTTCGGTGAAGAATACTTGAGGGCCCCCAATGCTCAAGACACAACAAGGTTGATGGCAGTTAATAGTTCAAGGGGATTTCCGGGGATGCTTGGTTACGTTGATCGCATGCACTGGAAGTGGGATAAGCTGTCCTACAGCTTGGAGGGGTGCTTACACTGGCCATAAGGATGGTCCTACCATGATACTTGAGGCTGTGGCATCTAAAGATCTATGGATCCGGCATTCATTCTTTGGCCTCCCGGGTTCGCTGAATGATGTCAATGTCCTGCGCCGATCTCCACTGTTCCGAGTCCGAAGACCGGGACATCACCTCCGATGAGAATACATGGTTAATGGAAACAAGTACACCATGGGGTACTATCCGGCGGATGGAATATATCCATCTTGGGCAACGTTTGTCAAAGCTTTTAGGAGTCCACGGGGCAACAAGAAAATGAACTTCACGGCAGCACGGGAATCAGCGAGAAAAGATGTTGAAAGAGCGTTCGGGGTGCTTCGGGCTCGTTTTGCTATGGTGCGTGGTCCGGCGAGAATGTGGAGTAAAGACGAACTTTGGTACATAATGCAAGCATGCATAGTGTTGCATAACATGATAATTGAGGACGAGCGAGAAGAAGAGGAAGATTTCAACTATCATCAAGAGAAAAACGGAATTCCGGTGTTGAAACCAAAAGACTATGAACGTCGTGATCCATTCGTGCTCAAGAACTTCCTGAAGGTACACAAAGAGATAGAAGATAAGTCGTCACATGAGCGACTCCGCGATGACCTGGTAGAGCACTTATGGGCAATCCACGGTGCTAGATAGTTGTATCTATGTATCCATGTATATTTATTGAAATAAGATTTTCTCATATCATTGTACTATTGAGATCAAACCTGGCTCTTGGCTTATTTATGTATCCTATGAATATTGAGATAAGATTATCTATGGAGTTCAAGTTATTCATTAATTCTAATATCTAATTCCCTATTAAACCGAGAGGTGCTTAAACATCTTTTCATATGCTCATACCAATCTCCTGTTTATTTCTCCACCACCATCTTGTCATGTTCAATTGTCGATTGGAAGTTCTTGTAGGTCACCTAGTCATACAGCTGCAGAACAAGCTCGGGTGGGGCGTCAGGATGGGTGGCACGGCGGCAGAAGAAGGGCATCAGCTGCACCATCAGCACCTAGAAGGATTCCTCAACTTGAGTTCAAATATATAAAGACTGCAACTCAGAACCAAGCTGTTATCATGTAACTGAATTGCTTCTGTGTAACTGAATTGTGTCAGGATGTGTAACTGGATCAGCTTGTGTAACTAGTACATGCTGCTCTAGAAGTAACATGCAATCTACAAAGTGTAAACGATCACTCTGCTCTAGAGGTTGATACATGGCTGCACACTGCAGTGGGAATCAGCATATACCAGTAATTCTTTGGTACAATCTTCAATTCTGAACAGGGCACCATTAAACTCATCCAAATTCTGTCTTCCAGTAACACAAAATCATTTATCATCAGATATAAACCCCAAAGAAAATAGACATCAGATTTTGTAACAGAAACTTGTTATCATCAGATATAAACCCCAAAGAAAATAGACATCAGACTTATTGGGAAAATAGACATCAGATATAGAAACCATCTCAAGCTGCTTGAAGTACTCAGTACACACAGCATGTCATTGAACCATCTCAGTGAAAACAAATGTGCACTCTCAGTAGAATATAGTACAGGCAGATTAGTAATGACAAATTCACAAATACATATGACCAAAAAAAATAGACTGATATTACTGCTCTCTGCATAACAGGAATCAGCCAAACATTTAGTAATCAGCCAGAACATTTTTTTAGGTCAAAGAAGCATAATCAGAATTCAAAGTTCCAGTTTACAATTGTCAAGCAATGACCACCAGTACATAAATCACACAGAGCTACAATGGACACTATCTCCTGCACTACCATTCACACTACCACTGTCGCCAAAACTAGCACTGAGCGATTTCCTTTTGCAATTTCGGCTCTCTCGGCCATGACATACTCCCGCTGATATGGGTCCATTTTGGTAACATCACAGAACATGATCTTTTCCTCTCGCTTCCACTGCAAGTTACGCTCCTCGAGCTCTATCTTGCGTTGCTCCATCTCTTTCTTGCGTTGATCCGCCTCGTCCCTCCGTTTCATTTCCTTTGCCTTCATTTCAATCAAACTCTTCATCATATCTTTGTACTCATCATCAGCGTCACTTCTCTTAAGTTTGTCTTTGCATTGCTTTCTACCCGGAGGTCGGGGTTTCTTGGCTTCAGCCATAGAAGAGCTCTCTTGCTGTCCATCATCACCTTCAAATCCTGCTGGCATGTTGAGGTTCAGGTTTGTTGACTTGGAAGACCTCTTGTTCTTGGTTTTGTGGAGGCTATATAGTGATGCAAACTTTTCAGTATGCCTGACTTCGAGCCAACAGTGTATGAATTGGCAGCTCTTTCCATTGTTTTTGGAGGCGTAGAGAGTTTGTGCTTGAAGCATCTACAACAAAGGTCAAGAGCATGATTAAATACAAAGAAATGATAAAATATGAACCAAGTGATAGGAGTAGTTTCAGAATAAGTACATGTTCTTGAAAAGGGACGCCGCTTGGATGACAACGTTCAATTTCTTCAAAGAAGCCATGGAAACTCATGCAATCCTTCAATATGCACTGGCATCGATGCTCCAAAGAATTGGCACTCCTATCCGACTCAAAGTCTTTGTTTGAATGAAAATCATTAGCTATCCTTTCCCAATAAGTCTTCCCGGATTGGTCATTGCCTACGATAGGGTCATTGCTGATATTCGACCAAGATTTGCATATTTGAATGTCTTCGTTGTGGTTGTAGTTTCCGCCTCGCCGCGGTTGACGTTTCCTTGGAGTTTCATCCAATGGCATCAGCACTTGCAGGTCATCATCATTGTCCTGGGTGAGAAGATTCATGAACGTTTGTGTAGAAGGCCTTGGATCCTACAATGCATGACTGAAAGAAATTAGTGAAGGCAGTACTATTACTCCTGTTTGTATAAGGAACTGCATATAATCTTATCACTGTTAATACTCATGTTCTTTTTTGTGGCATATGGTTGAATAAAACAGGGTATTACCAACTAAAACATTCATTGCTTTGAACCAACAGTAGATTACCCACTAAATATGCATATGCCTGATACTTTTTCTCTCTATACCAAACTCACTTGACATGTTCAGAAGAAAAGAGCTGAACTCTCATGTTTGCATCACAGACTGAAAGTTTCTAATACTATTATGTCAACAGATAAAAAAAATTGAAATGGAGTACACATGATAGTTCCCAAGCCATATGCAGTGCTCCATAAACACATGGATCGATGAGGTAAAGAGGGGATCCAAACAGTATAAAAATACATTGGTAATCCAATATCAAAGTGGAGTAATTATCATGATGTACAAGAAAAGAGATCTGTATCCTACTTCCCAGACTAGTTGGAGTCTAAGATATATGAGTCAGTCAGACAAAGGAGTAAAGGCCAGCATCAAGAATGAAATAGCACAAGGTAACTGATCAGTTGATCTAGACATATGGGCATTAGTATTTTATCATCATTGCAATGTATCTGTCCACAAAAACTCAGGAACAATGAGGGGAAGAAGAACAATTTAGAGCTAAATGGTACCAACTTAAGCTGAAGGTTCTCATTCATTATCCACTGCAAAAAGATATTACTGGCAACACAGAATTTCAATTTGAGACCTTCAAATTTCGTCTAAGCAATGTCACTAACAAGACTGCCATCAGGGAGTAAAACATGGCCAATTCTGAACAGAGCACGAGCAGTCAAATTTGTCAGGATGCTAAACAGACCATACTGGCATATGCAAAATTGTTACAGTGCTACTCAGGTCACTAACAACTCATGAATCATATAAATCCAGAATAATTAGCACTAAGAGCATACAGCTACATCACCAATTGCCTCAATGACTCATCAATGGTTCTATATGTTCATGACATATGAGAGAAACTGCATTGATCCATCACCAATTTACTTCTTGGTAATAGCCATATGTTCAATGCTTGTATATATGCATTCTGAAAAAAACAGGATACATTGTTCTCTAGGGAAGTGAATTAAAAACTTGGTAAAAAAGTGTGTGCCCCTGGTCCTATTTGATCAGAACATATATTTCGTATGGATCAAACAGAAACAACCTACTGTACATTGTTAATCTCCAGAACATAGCAAAACAGTACCTCAGCATCTATGCTTGCAGTGAGGCTCCAGTCAAAGATTGGTGAACTGGGGCAGCTGAAATCGTCATTCCAGGCGACAGTGGCGGTAGTAGCTGTTGGTAGAAAATCTTGAGTGCCGCCGGGATAGCTTCCTGCTTGAATATGGGACAGACCACTGCCGGGATGAAGCATAGATGGTCGGGGTGGCGGATTCGAGCTGGACGGAGGGGCTCTGGACCGAGGATGCGGAGCGACGAACAGGGGACGCTTCTTCTTCGCTGGTGCAGCCACGGACGGCCGAGGAAGTCGAGCGCCGCCACCGGAGCGGCCTCGGGGCGCCGGCGCGGAGATGGGGAACGACGCCGGCACAGGAGGTTGAAGCTGGATCTCGTGCCTCCAATCCTCTTCGCGATGGTAGGCGGGGCCGACGGCCATACTGGAGACGGTAGGCGGCGCCGGCGGGGCAGCTCGCACCGCCGGATTTGACCTTCGATCTTCCATGCGGGAGGACGCAGGGCAGGCCGGAGGCGCAGGCCAGAGGCGCAGGCCGGCAGCGCGCGGGCCGGAGGCGGAGGGAGAGGCGGCACGCGGGCCGGCGGCGGGGAAGACGCGGCGCTCGGGCCGGCGGCGGGGAAGACGCGGCGCTCGGGCCTGACCCGATGTGCTGGTCGGTCGGGGAGGAAACAGAGAAAAAGAAAGAAAAAATGAAAATGTTTGTAGGACCCACAGATGGGAGCCAGTTTTGGAGGCCCCTAGGAATGGGGGCAGGGTTGCAAATTAGGTGGCATGGAAAATAGAGAACGAATAAGGTCGCTTCGCTGGAGTGAGTTTTATTGCTTCAAAGACCCTAAATATTGAATAGGGTCCCAACTAGAAGCGCTTACTTGGAGATGCTTCTTAGAGACTGCTACTGTTCCTTGATCTTTTCTGAACGTATATGATGATGTGCTTCTGTTCATGTATATATTCTTTGTACCATGTCTTCCTACTATCTGATACTGAGCAACGCTTTGCGCATTCTTGTTGGCCAGAATCAAATGTGAGTGTTGTTTCAAGTTTTTAATATACCACTTGCTGGTCCATTTCGATCAATTTCAGAGCATGGTCAGCCGTTTCCGCATGGAACTGGAGGTCTTCAAGATGTCTCCGCGGCCCATGCAGTTCCAGGGTCATCCCGATCTCATGGTCGTAGCTGTGAAGACGGCCCAGAACAGCGTCCGGCTGTTCGAGTGCTTTCTAGCCAACGATACCGTTGATACAAGTACGTACATGGTAAGTCGAAGGGAACACTAACCAGCATATCAGATTAGTGTAAATCGTGTTATCTCTGTCACAAGGTAGTAAACATGCGTTTCTGGCCGTGCAGGAGTTGGTGCTTGGTGGCAAGGCATTCGTCACGGTGGAGGGCCAATGTGTCGATGGCTACCTGAGGTCAGATGCACTGATCTACGCCACTCAAAGTCTGAAGCTCGCAGGCAAGCGATTCTTCCCAAACGCCAACATGCTTGAGTACACCGTCGCGCCAGCTCCACCCTCCGGCGGCAACATCGACAAGGAAGCCTACCTGAACCACTTGGTCCAAGCTCTCCTCGTGTACTATATCGCTGTGGCCGGGGAGGCACATGATCGATACGGCTTCGACATGATCGGCCGTCCATGAGGGTCCAAGGTCTCGTGCCTGCAATGTTGCTGTATCATGCTGCGGTCAGTACTAGTTGTTATGTTTCACCTCGCAACGATCCCTCTAGTGATCCACAAATGACTGATGGTTTATCAAGTAGTAGTAGCACCTTATGATATCTGCAGCACGTTCTATCTCCCCTATTGCTGTACTCGATTCTGTTTCTGGGCATATACACTGCTCTTGGCGAATGGATTTTCTTGCTTAATCCTGTTCTGCTTTGTTCATGAATTATGATATCTCAGATGCTCTGTTTTTTGAGCTAGCTGCTGATGGAAATGGCGTCTTGTGCTGCTAGATATTAGGGTGGGAATGTATTTTGGGCTATTTTGTTCTGGGTCGGATTGATGTTGAGTTGGAGAGTTGTTTGATGCTGCTGCATATTAGCTTGATGCGTCGGTGTTGAAAATGGTGATAAGATCTCTTCTTCTTTGTTTGAGCAAGAATGTTCTTTGTTTGAATGGCTGCTGCATATTACCGTGTTTTTATGCTCATTAATCACTGTCTTACTGAAAGGACAATTGTTGACGATGCGACGGGTATCACCGTGGCAAATCTTCTGGGAACTCCATGGGGATCCCGTCGGCTCCATTGACAATGCCAAGACAAGTGCCTGTCCTAGAAGGCTTGCCTGCGTTGTATTTGTCCTGGTTCCCCCTCCTTTGCTGCTTTCGGACTGGAAACATAATGTGCCGCATACGGTGTGCTGCTGAGGCTGTGAGGCCTTCGTGCTTTTTCATGGTATATAATCCCCTGTATCCCAGTATTTAGGAATACATGTTCCAAATGCTTATGCTTGTCTTTGTTGTTTTCCTTTCTGAAAAATTCACGTATTTAGGATAGGCAAAGACGTTTTATACCGAATGAAACATAACCGATCAGAGAAAAAAAAACCCGTATATTTTGGACTATAACTTATCCACATCATCGTACCATATTTTCCTATACTTTAAAAAATGGTGACCCTCGTTCCCTATTTTCCTATACTTATTTTCCTATGCACTTGGATCTCAAGTAGAATCATAGTCCCTCGCCTCACCAGGTTCCTCTTCATCTGAGGGCTTGGCTCGCCTCCGTCTAGCTCCTGCATGCAAAGTGGGCATTTAGGAACATCAACCCAACGTATTGGTCTACTTGCAGGGTCAAGACATCTCATCATGCACGCATCTACCAAAAGGCAGAGGAAAATATTTACCTCCAACATGGCCTAGAACCATTTCGCGTCTAGTGACCATCTTAGAAACAAAGAATATTGTAAGTATCATGGCATCTTCCATTGTAGGTCTTAGAAGCTGCGTGATAAGAGCATTAAGATTACGACAACATTTATAGGTCTCAAAAGTCTACTTAATGAAAAGCATTCAATACTCGTGCTGAAAGAATAAAAGGGTCAAATCTGCTGTCCTAACGACAACATATGAAGAACGGAGAGAGTATGTGCATAGAACCAAAAAATGTACTAACCTCGTATGCCTTGGTACAGTTTGAAACTGCCCTGAATTTCTGTTCTAGGTTTCTCATTTTCTGCTCAAATTCACATCGTGAGTTTTCTATGTCATGAACTAAATTGTACTCTGATGAGTTACCGTCTGCGTAATTAACACTAGCCATAGCATCTTGAAGCAGGATGTGGCTTATTGCAGCCAGACCCTTAAAAGCACCAAGAAGTGAAAAGACAGATTCCACATTGAACTTCCTGTGATATGTATCCTCTGCTAGATTAACAAAGATGGACACATACATGGTGGTAGTCTGTATTTTAAATGACATGGATTAATACATTTATTACTGTAACAGCCTCATAGCATGTCCACATAGAATAGAACATAACGAATGAGTTACCTGTTTTATTGTATGGAAAGATATTTCATCTTGCTTATCAAGTCTTATAGCTGCGCTTTCCTGAAATCCACAAGTCTTATAGTTGTTAATCACACACATGCGGACGGGGAAAGGAAAATAATATCCATACAATTACCATGATTCTGGAAGCAAACTCCACGCCATGCCTAACTACCATGCAAAGGTGCAATGACAGTGATGTCGCTTTCATATGCTGCATTATGAATGAGTTTAATCATGTTCAGAAGCATGGTGAGGAATGCTTAATTCTTATTCATCCTTCCCTCATCTTATAAATGTAATAAATAATTCAATCATGTCAATTTTTCAGCATCCCCCAATAATTGCTATGTAATGTTTGTTTATAAAGAAACAGGAGGGTCAAACCCCTATTGTTATACTAAATTAATAATAAAAGTATTACAAAAAAGAATGTAAAAGAAAAGGAAAAGGTCACTGTACAAACTTTAATCATTTTGTAATCTACGGGAAATAGTTATTCTTTGCTTTGTGCTTCCTATGTAATCTTTGGAGGGTCGCACAAAAGAAAGCTTTCAAAATATTTAATAATAATTGTATTTTATTTCTCTTAATCAAAAACACACTCAGGTGCGTTGGTGATTTTTTTCTTTTGGTCATTCTTGCTGCCAGACCTAAAGTCCTTAAAAATTTTATTAGGTGTACTATAAAGAGCCTTACAAAAATGCTGGTATTCCACGAGGTCATTTCCTTCCAATACTCATCAATTTTCAGTATATCTTCTCGAAATGGCATGTCCTTCAAGATGTAAATTGAAGATAAAAACTAGCATTAGTTTATCAAATTATAATATGAGAGAAAGAAAAGTCATTGATGGAATAGGTCTTCACTGCATTTGATTATTAATAAACGTGAAAGAAAAATTCAGCTATGAAATTGGAGTAACAGTGATGTGATCTAACTTCATTAACCAAGAACAACGTATTTTCCTCAAAAACAGTCGACCAAAAAATAGGAAGAAACTGACCTTATCCAACTCGCAGTGCTTCTTTAATTCCTTTCGAAACTTATTGAACTCTTCTTCTGTCTGAATTGAAGCAGCGTGAGAAGATAGAATAACAACATAAAACACGATATATAGAGAGTAGCAAAACATCAATAAGTTACTCTCGTTTGCAAGGTATATCCCTGACGAACGGATGAAGTATTAGGCCATTCTCAGTGGAAGTTTCATAAGCAATAAATAAGATGTCACATCAGCTAAAGTAGTGATATGGCAAGGTAATTAATATGAAAGAGATGAAATGAGTTTCATCCCCATGAAACTCATTTGGCACTATTTCATAGGTATGAAACTCTAATGAAACTCCTATTGAGAACAAAAAGTTTCATCACAACATATTTTGACCAATCCCATTGCAACAAATACATATTAATTTAATGCTACAACTTGTCTATGAAATCGTGAGATGAAACCGTGCATTGAGAATGACTATTTTATCCATCAAATCATATCTCCAAATCTAATGTGGCACTCTTGGTAAGTGTGAGATGAAACTATGCACAGAGACTGGCCTTATGGAACTATATTTATATTTATGGCAAGCTTGCATATGATTAGTTAACAAATTGTCTTAAGATCACTCTTTATTATTTTCAAACAACATTATTAATTTCAACTATTTGGAAGCAATATTCAAATGATTGGAAGAAAATGTCAGTTTTGTTTTTAAACAAAATTAAATTGGATTACTATATTATGCTCCTACGGAACACTCGGGGACCTTATGCCCTGACGGATCAGGTGATCCCTCTCAGTTAACTGACACTAAGCTCATGCTGCATGGCGACTTTGATCTAGCTAGCTCAATATATGTACACTTTTCTTATATAGAACCTCAATATATATTCACTTAAGAAATTATAACAACAACCGTATCATATTCTTATATAATCTAGATAGGGCATGAGACCCCTTGAAAAAAAAAGATAGGGCATGAAACGGCATTAAGCTGGAAGAGAAGAATTCATTACGATGGGCTTGTCATCGTCTGGATCAGGGAAGGCCGACCAATCTATGTCGCGATTCCGTGCACGGATGGCTTGGCAGTGCCGAACGCGAGAGGCCGTCGTTCTGCCCGCCGACGTCTTGAGGAGTGAAGTGTTATGCCTACCAAGCTGATGAGAGGTAATGAAAACACGCGACGAGCTGCCGACGCTGAGACGGCGAGCGCCAACAACAAGACCGGGCGGACCCGTCCGGAGCGCGGCCATGGCGAAGCTCTCCAATCGATGGTATATCCTCCGTGTTATATATTTCTATGCTTTGGATATTCAGATGAGTCGCCGCCGGTTTGTGGTACGACTTGAACACGTAATCTTAGAGATGTAAATTCTGCCCCGCTCTGGCCGCCTCTGCGATTTTGGACCAAAGATGTAATTCGTTGGCTTTTAGTTCTAGATAGATAACATATCTTTTTATATTTTTTTAAAAAAGCGTGTAATAGTGCACCTAGCTATCCACGTCAATTAACTGGAGTAGATCTTTGTTTCTCGAACACAACTGGCGTAGATCTAGCTAGTGAAAAACAATTGTTCCATTACGGCATGCAGAGAGAATCAGCCATGCATTAGCATGTACTAGTAGATAGTTCAGCGTGGTACGTTCGATCTGATTCTTTGTTTTGAGCGCACGTGTGTGTTTCGTGTTCTGCCAGTTTGAGATGCAGCGGTGGTAACCCTCTCGTTCTTGCTCTTCAAGTTTCTGCTCGCGCGGGTGATGCGCACCTACGGTGGGCGGCGACCATGCGTAAGGGGGTAGGTCTCGACTTTGTACGCATGTTCGTGTAGCTGCGAGTTTCTGAGTCCGGCCAAAGGTTGTTTCTCTCTTCGTGTTCGTGGTCGTTTTCGACCGATTTGATTTCCGTGGGTGTGAGATGATATGCACGTTCGAATTTTGGGCCGGTGTGATTAACCTTCTTCGTGTTTGAGCCCGGTCCGCCAGAGGTTTGAACCTCTCGGATCGGTGGTCCTGTGAACCACGAAAACGCAGTACGCTCGATGCTGATTGTTACCCCCTTTGTCTTTCGTGTTCTGCCGGTTTTAGATGCGCAAGCGCGGGCGTATATTGTGCCAAAGTATGTCCACCGCTGAACTCGCAGTTGTCCAACGCGAGCTTGCTCTCCTCCGGTCGCGCGACACGCTGCTGCAGCCGGAGTACTCGCCGCCGCGCTGCTGGTGGTGGCTGCAGCAGCGCCTTTAACGGGTTCGAGCGACGGTGCATCCTGGCTCTTGGCTGAATCTTGCCGGGCCAGTAGAATTGCTTTCGGCTGCTTAGATTATGGTGTGCCGGGCCTGGCACGAGTGTCACCGGACCGTGCAATGCCTGGGCTACACCTACAATACCGGTCCTAGTGCCAGCCCATTTCGTACACGGCCCATCTGTACAGATTCCTTCTTGCAAATACGTTGGTATGATGTTTTGCGTTATATGTTTCTTCTCATCAAAAGAGATTTCAGTTACATGGGTTCTTCAGTTATTCAAACTTCTTTTTCTACACTATTCTATAATTTAGGGAAACTTGATGCTGCATTTATACTAAACACGATTTGTTAATTAGGCGGTGGTGTCTGCATTCCGATTGGAGGTGGAGCTATTCAGAATGTCCCATAGGCCAGTCGCCTTCCTCGGCGAGCCCACAGAGCTGTTGGAAGCTGCGTCTCCTACCGCCAAGGACAGCATCGCACTGATGGAGTGTCTACTCATCAACGAGCCAGTTTCTCCAGACGTGTATCAGGTGAATGACTAAGATCAAAACAATAATTCCGCTAGTAAAATGGAATTTCAGTCATGACTAGCTAATAACTTGGATCAATCATTGTTCCAGGAGCTCCTCTCTGCAGGACGGGCGTTTGTGGTCGTTGAGGGCCAATCCAAGGAGGGCTACCTCAGAGCTGACGCCATCGTCAACGCCATCCATGGGCTGATACTGATCGACAAGACCTTCTTCAACAATGCTAAGCTCTCCCAGTACACACTGCCAGTGGTTCCCGTCTCTAGCGAGGACCTCGACAAGGAGTCGCCTTTCCGTGACCTCGTCAACTTCTTCGTACTTTGTTATACCACATTGTACTGGGAGGCGTACGAGAAGTATGGCTTCGACAAGCGCCACTGAGTGGAAGACCTTTGGCTATTACCACTTCTATCCTTCCTCTGTTAGAAGAACTTGACTATTTACCCTTAGCATTACTTTGCAACAATGGATAATCCCTGCTACTTTGAAATTTGATGCTGCGCATCGATCACTAGAATTGTTGAGGATGTCAATCCATAGATTGCTGTTCTAAACATAGGATTCCTTTTCTGGATGTTGCTTGCTATTTGTTTCAAGTTGCGCTTATGTGATATTGAGATGGGTATATCAAGAAGCGGTTCCATCTGACATTTTCTAGTGTGCTGGCTGAGGTATTGGGACTAGGATTTGAAGTTAATAGAAATGTTAAACATCCTTTGTTCGTAAATGATATCCGCAGGAATTCCCTAGATGCAAACATCATATAAATTAAGCAGTATTCAATTAGATCACAAAATCTTTTCTGGAGAAACACATAAGGAGACTACATCTTGGAGCTTAAATCATCAACACCTCACAAGTCACAAATTCATGGATAAAAACTGTTTCTCACATGTCATGTTGGCTAATGTAAATGCTATTCATCACTCACTTATAAATTTAGAACTATGCACGCTGATAATTAGATCATACCCACGAAATGATGAACACATGTGACACGAATCTCACCCTACTTCATATGAGACAAACCGGTGACCTGGCCATTTTTTCATTAGCCTCAAGTAGTGATGGATCCAAGCATCAGTTGCATAAGTATCATCCAAATTCGATTAAGGGTCTGCCGCCTGCTGAAACAATGTTCATGTTAGAAGAACGAACATGGATTGTAACTCTACAATCATTTGAAAACTAAAATAAAATTAGGCAATGACACCTACTGACGACTGCAGTAGCACCAGATTACGCTGCAAGAAGTATGCTGAAAAAGTAATAAGGACAGTCAACATGCTAATTTTTATAGAGGTCAAAGTAGCAGGTAACGATGATTGGAAATTAACAGAGACAAAATCTTGGCCAAATAAGAATTTAAGGGTTCCAACTAAGCCTCTTGAGACATTATCGCAATATCGGGCATTGGGCAACTTTGAGAAGCTACTTTCTTTTCTAGTACTGTCCACAGAAACCTTCAGTTTTTCAGTCCGCACCCTACAATTCAATAGCGATAGTAACAATGTAGTAACTTGCCAATTGAGCATTGATGACTCACTCACGACTCACAATTGAGCAACTTGCCAACTTCCGCAACCCTATTGCTCTGATATACTATTTCATCTGTGGGATGACCATGACGTGATGATTATCTCTATTTTACCAACTCGAACTGCTACATCCAGTAGCAACCTTTAGATTCAAGCACGATTCACTAGGAAATCTAAACCCTTTATGTGAACTGTTTTGAACATATACAAAGCACATAATCTGTTTCCACATATCTGCTGAATCTGTTCCATACAATGTTCACCAGTATAATAGTATTAAATACTTTTATAACTCCAGGATCTGCTCATTCAGGTTAAAATATACTATATATTATTAAACAAAACGGGAACATATGAAATAAATGGCTATTCAGCATAAGAATCATTGCAAAACATTAAGGTACCGGCAGGAACAGTTATTTCTAACAAAACAACAGCATTATGGCTTATGACCATTTTATTTGAGCGAACTAACACTAATATAGAAGTTAGATAAAAAAAGAGTAGCAGCATAATTTAATTTCATTATTTAGTTACAGACAAAGATCCTATTGGCTTGCAGTGATTTGGATGACTTGGGAGCCTTCAAGGTGGGCACTTTGCAACATTGGGGGCTCCTTTCCACGTGACTAATTTCTGCAACACAAATACGGTTTTCTCAGTTCCTTGGTTAACAACAATTTTTGGTTTACAACAGTGAAGACACATACTCATTCTTGATTCACAGCACAATATATGCCTTCTAACAAGGTTGGTGACCTCAATATTCTACGAGGAGAAACCAATCCTTGGAAAGTAAAAAGAAGAACTAATATGCTGTGAATCATCTTGAAATGGTAGTACCAGCACACACATGGACCACTCTTCAATCCATATTATGTTTCATCAGGTACGGTTCTGTTTTTATTATGCTTCATCGAAAATCCTGATACGTTTATTATAGAAATAAGTTTAAAAAAATATAGGGTTGAAAAATATTGGTTAAGGTCCATGACTCCATATTGATGTAAGGTTGAGAGTTGAAACAGGTCTCCTGCTGGATATTAAAAACATGAACGACGACTTGCTTGTAGCGATATATATCCCGACAAGCTAAAACAGTAAAAATAATCAGTTAACCACTGCTATTAATATAGCACAACCTCATAATATTGAGATATGGAACTTGCATTCACTCTCAGAACAGTAAGCCAGTCTGCTAGATTCTATAGCAACTTAAACCACGCCTACAACCAATTACCACCATCTCTCCAATCCGTAGAATTTATGCATGAAAGATCTAATTTTATTTGGACTCCAACTCGTCGTGCACAACAAAGAAACAAAATTTCAGTAATCGGTACAATGGAACAACATATCAAAAAATTCTTACACCATTGTCCTCATCTCACAGAACTTAGGAAAAACGGTTTCTAATTACAACCTATGGTACCACAAAATCCAAAAAAAATAGAGACATTACCATGTTCTTGTTACTAATGAGGCAATGACAAACACAATAGGGGGATTGTAAGCAAAACCATGAATGAAATGTATGAAGCATTAATGAAAGTGATAATCATAGACTAATTCTAAAATCTGAAGAAAACTAAATTTGTTCTTTGACTTGAATTGTTTTCTATAGAAAATGGTCTCTATACTCTACAATAAATTGGAATTTAGAAAGCATGGAACAAAGAAAAGTTCAAGGATCTTGGATATAACTGAGCATAATGCAACCATCCAGTGAAAGTATACAGTTGTCCCAAAATGCCCACATAATTGACTTGAACATTTATTCGAAGTCCTACCATCTGAGATACAATTGTGATCTATCATTGAGTCTGAAGTCTGAACTACTGAGACAATAGCCCCCATCTAGCTCCAGAGGTATATGTTGGAGGCCAGAAACTAAGATTCTCCAATAAGAAACTAACACACAAATGATTTCTATGGAGTGTTGGTGTTTTCTTAAACATGAGTATGAAAATCCACTAGTTTTTACAAGAACATGTTGCCATGACGACAGAACATTGCTGGCCCATCTTAAAAATTAATGCTGACGAATTCATTGACAATACTGAAAACAAGAATACCATAAGAAAATGGGAATATGACATATATACTAGTAAAATATTTCTCATCTGAGCTGCCGATTGACGAACCTAAACGTATCTAAAACACTTACTTGCAGGGAAGCTAGCCGGTGCTAGATCGAGGATACAACACGATTGGGTGACTAAAAGATGATCAGAAGATGGTGTCCTCCTCCTTGTCGCCAGCAGCAGTAACCAGGTTGTTTGCAGCCTCCTCTGCGAACTGCCTCTCCGGTCTCTGCTAATTGCTTGGCCGCTTCCATCTCCTGCAGCGCTGCTCGATCTCCCTCTTCTTGTAACCTTAGATCCTCTTGAGCCTGAAGAAGTCCTCGCCCTCGAGCTTGTCCAGCTTCTCCTAGTAGCTGATAGTGCTCATGAGCATTGTCACCCTCGACCGCTGCTTCTGCCCAGCCATGGCGGCGGCGGCGGCGACGAATGCGAGGACATTTTTTTTAAAGAAAATGATTATGTTTTGTACTACTACTTCATGGGCTTGGGGCCCTGTAAAAATGCTCGTGGAGTAATCTGGGCCGTTTTTACTGTCTGAGACCCAAATTTTGGTGGCCCAATAGTTCGCAAAATGAATAAAGCAGCTTGCCGCTGATCACAAGGGAGATACATCGTCTCCTGATCGTGACGTATCACAAGCCAACACTCGTTTTGAATTTCCACAGAAAAATCGGCGGTAATACAGTCCAGCATAAATAAGAAACGGAATTCAAACCGGTCATCCTTATCGCACCAATCCATCTGAAGATTCGCCATGGCCGTGCTCCGGCCCTGTCCATCCGGCCTTGGCGCGGACGCGCCCCGACTTAGCATCGGCAGCACGTCGCATGTTAGGATCCTCGGCAGGCGAAGCTCGTCGCTCCTCAAGATGTCATGGGGTGGGAACGGGACGACGACCGCCAACTTGCAGCACTGCTACCCGATCTGCGCTCATAATGGCGCTGCAGATTATTGGTCCATCGTCCCGGATCCAGATGACGGCAAGCCCATGGTAATCAATCCATCTTCTCTTCAGCTGCTACGTGCATCTCTGACGATCCCATCTGTTGCTTACTTATTAATTGCTGCTGAGATCTTACATGTTTAGGAATCAGGATTTGCTAAATATTATTACAGTGTAATTTACTGTTAGAAAACTGAAGTAGCTTCTTG
>JAUNZO010002451.1:0-71697 GCA_031894775.1 Chloris gayana | reverse complement strand
TCGAAGAGGGTTTGTCTGTTCTCCAGTATGCGGACGATACCATTCTCTTTATGGACCATAACCTTGTCAAGGCAAAAGAACTCAAGCTAGTCTTAAGTGCCTTTGAACATTTATCAGGTCTGAAGATCAATTTCCATAAAAGTGAATTTTTTTGTTATGGTAAAGCCAAAGAGGTAGAAAGTGAGTATGCCCAGCTATTCGGCTGTAAAAGCGGGTCCTTGCCGTTCAAGTACCTTGGTATACCCATGCACCATAGGAAGTTATCCAACAAAGATTGGATAATCATTGAAGAGAAATTTCAGAGGAAACTTATTAGTTGGAAAGGAAAGTTACTGTCCGTAGGAGGCAGATTAATTTTGATCAATTCGGTGCTAACTAGTCTCGCAATGTATATGCTCTCATTTTTTGAAGTCCCTAAGGGAGTCCTTGAAAAATTGGATTACTATAGGTCTCGTTTCTTTTGGCAATGTGACGACCACAAAAAGAAATATAGACTCGCGAGATGGAGTGTAGTGTGTCAACCGAAGGATTATGGGGGTTTGGGTATACAAAATCTTGAGTTACAGAATAAATGCCTTCTAAGCAAATGGCTTTATAAACTCTTGAATGAAGAGGGAATGTGGCAAAGTCTTTTAAAGAAGAAATATTTATCCAACAAAACTCTTGCCCAAGTTGAGAGGAAGCCCGGGGACTCACACTTTTGGTCGGGTCTCATGAAGGTTAAAGATAGGTTCCTATCCGAAGGATCTTTCATTATCAACAGTGGTTCCGGTGTGAGGTTTTGGAAGGATGTTTGGATTGGCAAGAAATCTCTCCAAGAATCCTATCCGTCTTTGTATAGATTAGCTAGGAAGAAGAATGCAACAATAGCTTTTGTACTAAGTACAAGACCTCTCAATGTTTCTTTTAGAAGATCATTAGTGGGTGAGAACTTGAAAAATTGGTATAGGATTGTTGCGTCGGTGGTGTTGACTAACCTTAATGATAGAAATGATAGTTTTAAATGGAACCTTACCAAAGATGGCATGTTCACTGCTAAATCTATGTATTTGGCTTTGATTCAAGAAGGGGTAGTACCCAACAAGAGCCCACTTTGGAAGTTGAAAGTACCCTTGAAAATTAAAATCTTCTTATGGTACCTTCAAAAAGGCGTGACACTAACTAAAGATAATCTTGCAAAAAGGAATTGGAAAGGAAATACAAATTGCTGTTCTTGTAGTTCCTTAGAGACTATACAACATTTGTTTTTTGATTGTCACTATGCTAAATTTATTTGGAACACTATGCATATCACCTTTGGAATTCAACCTCCTAATAGCATCTCTCATATGTTTGGGTCTTGGCTACACGGTTTACCACGAAAAACCAAGAACCAGATTCTATTGGGGCGGTAGCTATTTGTTGGGCTATTTGGTTGAATAGAAATGATATGGTGTTCAATAATGCAAAAACCTTTTCCATTTTACAGGTTATCTTCAAGGCTACATATTGGATCCGATGGTGGTCGCTGTTGCATAAAGAAGAAGAAAGTAACAACCTTAAGCTTTGGGTGTGTCGCCTTTTGGAATCGGTGATGATGGAAATCTTCAACAAATTTGGATGAAAATTTAGGAATAGACTTGAGTACTAAGTCGTTCTTTTGCTTGCCTAAGTGCCTTATGTTTTATCTTGAACCTGGATGTATCCGTTGTGAACCTTGAGCTTTAATGCCTCTTTGTATTGGATTTTGGCCATGTACACCTCTTGGGGTGTAGAGGCTGGAACTTCATGTTCCATTATCTAAAAAAAGGGTCGACTAGTGCGTTGGAGCTGAGGTTCAGAATGTTGAGGATACTGCTGTTGGGACCGGTGAGGACTCCTACCTGGCTACCTCCTAAGATGTCATCCACCCACTCCATGTTTGTGAATCCCTGGCGCAATGTTGTTGTTTTAACCATGCTATGGCGAATTGCGGCACAATTGCCCAGCACGATTAACCTGATACTCTTCCCATCGAGAGCCAGCGATCTTGCCGAAAGAGGGTGAGATTTCCTTCTGGCTGTTTGGCATGGAAAGCCATCCCTGATTGCTTTCCTGGCATCAGATATCAGTTCAGGATGAAAACGCAGCATGAAAGAAATGACAAGATAAAAAAAACACAGTGGTTTAGCGTTTAACATTTCTTGAAGTAATAATATAAGTAAACTACAGAAAAGAATATCGCTGCTGCCACGTAGGAAACAAGAATAAATCGAGTTTTTTTAGCAAATGGAACAAATCCAGATTATTTTTTAGGTAAGTAACAGATCCAGCTGGATACAAAAGATCATCGCTTGGGCTGCTAGCCGTTAAATGGTCCGCCGTTCTAGCCCACGGGCGGCATAGCATGGCAAAATAACGGCCCGCTGTTAGCCCAGAGGCGGCCCATCAGTTGCTCAACGCATACAACAGAGGACGGAAGCAACTGGCAAGGAGCAGAGCAGCAAGAACGAAAAGGTGGGAGTGGGTTTAGCGAAGGGAGGTGGGGTTTTCAAGGTGAGCGAACTACTGGGAGGCTGCTGCCAAGGTCCATAGAGAGCAGGGAGCAGATGGTCGTAGCGAGTAGAGGGGCGGAGGGAGGCGGTGGTCTAACGGACGGCGGTGGCAGTAGCGGGTCGGGGATGGAGGGAGGCAGCAATCCGTCCATGCCGATTGAAGACAAGAAGTTGGAGGCAGCCCTGATGCTGATGCAGAAGGAGGACGAGATCAAGTGGATGAATCTCGCGCTGGAGGAAAAGGCGAAGGAAAAACTGCAGAAGAGTGTAGAGGTAAGCAGCCGTATTCTCATGAAAAAATCCCACCTTTGATGATTTCTTGATTTTTCTTTATATTGATCCGTGAGCAGATTGCTTATTCGTGAATTGGTCGTCTCGTTTGGCCTTTATCAGCATAAATAATCCGAACTTTGTCCTTTTTTATTTTAACCAAATCTGCATTTGCTTCTGTCTGGCAAGCGCCCCGTATCACCGTGTCTGGGCCTCCGAGGCGATGATTGCAGTGTCAGCTCGTACCTGAGTGGTGAACGCCTTTGAATCTTGTGAGATTTATTGTTTCTTGCATTAATCGCCCAATAGGAGTTTATGAGCATGAAAATCCAACCTTTGGCTATATTTTGATCCCATTGCAACGGTACAAGTTTGGTAAGAATCAGTAAGTTCAGGGTGATGGCGGTGGAGGATCAAGGCGGGCATTTGAGCCTATTTCTGTTTTGCCTTGATAGAAAAGGAGGGGATACTGAGCACTCTTGTATGTGTCATCTTGATTAGTCTGTTATGGGCACCAACATTTCTAAATTTTGGCCTTTCTCTGGAGCCGTTTTCCCCTGTTCGGCAAGCACTAAGCATCTACTGCAGCGCAAGGGAAGAAGACCATTGATTTCTGGTGTATGGTCTAGTTTTCACGCCTTAAGTTCTTACAGGATCATGTTGGGGAGGGGTGAGCGGTGAGGGGATTATTCATTTTTAACCTGCTAGAACTTGGAAGTAGTTATCAATAGAAGTATCATATTCCTTCTGAATCATGTACTCTGAACCTTGTCAAATGGTACAGACTTATTGCTGGATGTTAGCAGTGACAGTATGCTGCTATTTACAAGTATAAGTTTTTATAGCATTTGGAGTTCTGTCAGTTTGTTTGGAATTAAAAATTTCAGTTATGCATCTGCCTAGGTCTTCAATTTGATGATAAATTTCAGTTATGCATGGTCAATGTATATATGATACATTATTTCTGTGCAGGACATAAAAATTTTTCGCATGGGACTTGACGCTGGCAAGTCAGCATTTTCCAAACTGATCATGAAGCGATACTACTATCTGCGTGAAGTAGGTGCTACTACATTCTGCGGCAGGCCTGTAACTCCACCAGAAGTGCATTACCCGGATGATGCTCCTGATGCTCCTGCTCGCCCTGCCGAGCAACGCTTCAGATACCACATCGTGGAGAAATTCGTCCCTCACGGCCACATACCCAGTGAACAAGAGCGATTACAGCTTCTGTTCAAGGATAATAACCTGTATTTTGTCGCTTTTCGGTTTCTGCCAAAGGGCGTTCCAAGTAACAGTACTGCTGTCCCGTTCTTCAATTTCCATGATGAGGAGATTCCATCATTCTTCAGATCAATTGACATTAACTATGAGTCTGGATATGACTTCTTGTGAGTGTGAAGATATCTATTTGCAATATAATTTTATTGTCATTGCCATATTTGCAATATAAAGGTTTGGAACCTAACATTGGTTGGTGTTACTTGCAGTCAAGGCATCAACATTGGTGCTAGTTCATTAGTGGATTTTTATCACACATTGAGAAAATTTAAACTAGAAGATGCCAAGGTGAAGACAGGGCCGAGACATAGGGCTCTAAGGGGACTGGCTCTCATGTTCTCCGAAGTTCAAAGACTTGGACCAGTACAAGAGAAAGTGTTCCAGAACTTGAAGGAGTACAAATATGAGAATCTGAGTGAATACTCAGACATGATTCATGACTGGGGTGTGGACAGCAGTGAGGCCTTTGCAAATGATGTCTTGCATAAAGACTGTAACATTTGGGTTTTTAACTACTGTGATCTGGGTACACCTTCCCTTGTCCTGCGGCAACAGCAGGAGACAGCAGCAGCAGCAGCAGGGGAAGACGAAGTGGAAGGGGGAGGAGGGAGAGCAGGCAGCAGCAGCAGCAGAAGACGAAGAGGTAGGGGAGGAGGGAGAGCAGGCAGCAGCAGAAGGGGAGGAGGGAGAGGAGGCATCACCAGCAGCTGAAGAAGAGCGACTAACGCGGGCATGAATTCCACCAGCAGCAGCCAGAGTGAGAAGAGCAGCAGCAGTGGCTACCATAGAGCATAGTGTTGTGTGCCTGACAGCTTTGCATTTTAGCTAGTTCCTGGTTAAATCCGATATGTTCGTTACCTATTGGCTATTGCTATTGCACTTCATTTGTGTAGAAATGTGAGACCAATTTTGTTAACCTTGATTGTTGCCGATGGAAGAAGCATGTTCCTTCGGTTGTCAGGAAGTTGAGATAACTCTGAACCTTCATCAGTATACATTTCCTCCTCTTGCAAGAATTTCTTTCGTGTACACGTTTCCTTATGTTGTTGATTTCATTTGGCATAATAGACTCCGATATCTAAAAAAAAAAAACAAGGACTACATTCTTTCACCTGTTTTGGCTCCCCATCTTGAAAATCCAGCCGCACATTGCAAAAGGACGCTTATGTTTTAGAAACTAAGTCACGGAAGAAAACAACCCTTCTAAGTGTGGCGCGCCGTTTACTTAATTTTATTTTGAATGTCATTTACTTAAAATTTAATTGAAAATAAAGACATAAAAAGAACACAAGTACTCCCTCCCTTACTAAATTGTTGTCGCCATTGACTTTTTTCGTAACGTTTGACCATTCGTCTTATTCAAAAAAATTTAAGAAATATCATATATTTTGTTGGATTATGATTATCGCTAAAGAAACTTGAAATATAACATATAACTTTTTGTATTTGAAGAATTTTTTTGAATAAGACGAATGGTCAAACATTACGAAAAAAGTCAACGGCGACAACAATTTAGTAAGGGAATAGTACTTGATTAATATATATAACTGTCTCATATATTTTGTTAGCATGCTAGACTCGTGGGTCTGTGTGGGTCACATTCTCAAATCTCAACATTTATAAATAATCTCTGGTGGATTAAATATTTATATGTTTTAATCTAACAAATTATTTGGTCTCACGCGTAACTTTCCCATTCTGGCCTTGTTTAGTAACTATTCCATGGTACTGGATAAGCATCTTTATATATCTAAAACGTGTGGCTTTCCTTGTAAATAAGCCATGCCACATCATCCGAAAAATGTCAGCCATTGGATCCATCCACTGAGAAATATACAACGTTGGATCTGCATCTGAACGTTTTACTTCTAGACCCTTCAAGAAAACACTAATAAACTCTAGATTTTTCTCCTCCCATCAGTCCTCTGTCTACTTATATCTAGATCCTTCACAAACAATATTTTTGTTTTCAGGTCCTTCCACCACCTATTCACTGGAATATTCAGTTAGATCCTTCAAGAATCAGAATTTGGTCTCCAATCCTTCCACCACTCACTGCATTTTTATCTCTAGATACTTCATGAATTGTAATAATACTTTCTTGGTCCTTTCATCACTAATTGAATTATAAAATAAAGGTCTGTAAAATTAAGAAGATGCAACATATAGTAAATTACATAGTTTCTTAATTCTCTCACCACTGATTTATGTTCTAATGCAACTTTTAATGTTGTCTTAAAAACACAAAAAATCATATGTGTAAAATAAAACATGCAGTAATATAAATTTGATTTATACAAAAACATATATGAAGAAAATACAAATATGAGTTCTGATTTGCACGTGGTAAACACACTTGCACACTTTACTAATGGTATGCCTGATAGTTGAAAAAATAAATAGAGTGAGTAAAAAAATCTTTTTTTTATAAATTTGAAATACAATGCATCTTTCTCTAGCAAACAATGATTAATAGTCAATTATTTGCTTTATTTCATAACTAAATAACAAAGTAATCCTATAGAGCCTTCAATTGTTTGATGTAATGTCATGATATAATGTTAGTTTTGCACTAACATTTCATTTTCATCTATCTACTACGACCCTTTCACATGTGCCCAACAAAATTGAATTAAATAAATGCACTTTATTTTTTTCTTCCTAAGAACAAGACATAATTATGCATTATTTAGTTAGGTCTATATAATGTCTAACCATGCAGTAGTGAAGCAAATGATTAGCAAAATGCATCATTTATTCTCTTTCGGTCATTTTTGCAATGATATTTATTGTGATATTTAAATCCAACTTTCACATTACGTTTTCTTCCAATCACATTTCTATTATAGTTATAACATTTGATAATTCTTTTATGTAAGTTTTTTTCTCTAAATGTGTTAACTTCTTTACTCTTCTCATGTGAAACTTCTAAAAATATTTTAAGTTAGCCATGTTGAAATAGGGGGTGGAATAATACAATTACCTAAAAAAACTTCATAAGTACTTAAAATGGTGGGAACTATAGGGTCATCAAACAAATAGTTACAAGAAAAGCGCGGCAACGCCGCGTGAAAATTCTAGTTCATGTACTAATATGAGCTAAAGTGTGGAATGGCAAGCAAAAATGCTAAGAAAAAGCAGACGGGATTAATGGGAAATATCAATTTTCCAAAACAGATGGAAACCATAGGTACTTCTAAACATATAGCATCGTTGTTAACAGTTGCGTTCAGAAGATAGGGACAGTCAATTCAATAATGAGAACATTGTATTTCTGGAAGAGGCTGAGAGGTTTATGCGAGGCTTGTACAAAGTTGTTGACATGAATTGCTCATGTAAGGTGCCATGTGACTCAGTGATGATTTCTTGAGAAAAAAAATCCTGAAAAGATGGTCTTCCATATTATGAAACATGATTTTCTAGTTCTCTTCTTGCAAATTGCTACATTTTCAATCCTCCTGCAGGGAAAAACATGCAAAACGAAATTGAACAGCTTGAATAATAACCATACTAACCAAAAGAACTATTAGAAATCCTACAGGTGACAATGGTGCATTCCTATCAGAGCTGTAAGAAATTAAAAAACTCAACCTCTCATGCATTCCTATCAGAGACTGAAGGAGAGATTAGACATCAGTAATGATGCAAAAGATGGTAAATTTGCGGGTTCAATTCATGCTGGACATTTAACTGGCATAAAATTGAAACATTACATGTATGGCATAAAAAAGCATGAACCATTGGAAAAGTTGCAGTTTAAAGAAGATATAAAAGGGTGTATCTTGTGTCCACTTAACAGAACTGTTCATACATACAGGTAAAAGACTAAGCTGCATTGTCTGTGCGAGATGAGAACCCTATTTATTGATAAATAGAATGTGGCTCATAGGAAATCATGTGCAAAGACTAATGCACTGATGTCATATTTAAAGTTATCTTCTATACTAATATGTTTCACCAAAACTGCTGCTAATTTATAAGTCTCAACCAACTACCGAAAGAAATGACTTATAATTGCCACAAATTCATTTCACGGGCATCCAACAGGTAAGTACCAATAAAAGACTGTCCTAAAAATCTACCTTATCCAATGTACATGATATTCTGTTTCTGGTAGTATTGGACACTAAATTATTATGTAAACAGGTATTTAATTAATTGTCATTACTGTAAATGCATAGAGGCATACAGCCAAAACATCATTTGCTAATTTGAAATAATATATTATGTTAGTTAGTGCTATAACCCCAGCAAAATAGTGAACTGCCATGCCCATTTTGTCTGAACAAAGAAACCGTGTTAATCAACCCTATATTTGTATTAGACATATTTGGTATGAACCTGCACTTAGAAGCATTGTGATCAATGGCCTTATATAAATGTAGAACTGCATCTTCACACATAAATGTGCCTAATGTATAAAGGGAATAACATTGCATAATGATCACATAAAAAATGTATATTGCTATTAATGACCTCAATAATCTACCAAGATTTTCCGACACGTGTCATTGAGAATACTTCAGTAAGAAATTGTCGTGTTGGCTTGATCAAAAGCAATGCATCAAAACTTTTGTGATCAAAATAAACTGCTGGAGGTGGTCTCACTACACCCAATAAATAACATACCCTTTAAATGGCAAAATTAATTCTTATATCCTCACAAAAAGATTATCAGGCATCCCAAAGGGAACTTTGCTAAGATAGTTGTTATTCACCCTGAGCTCTTTCAGTAAGTGTAGTTTTCTTGAAATTATCCTGAAATTTAGGGTAAAGCCCATTAGCCAGCAAAACTGTAACCATCAAATAAACTGAAAGCTTGATGTATACATTAACAGGGGTTGTCAGGTTTATACTCATATAGCAAATCATTAAAATATTTCTAAATAATAAAAAGTATAGCTGGCAGATCAATTATCTAGCAGACTGATGCGTCTGGCATCAAGGAACAACTCGTCTCACTACATCAGACGATGCTAACAGACTGCGTAGTGTCCATATTCCAGATGATATATGAACACTTAACTAACCAATTTATCAAACTGCAGGGCCAGTTAACCAGCAGCTATAGGGGCAACTCTAAGCAGGTTAGGATAGAAAGATTGTATAATCAAAAGAACTATAGAGAATCATGATTGTTGTAGGCTGGATAAGTAACTTACCAAAGAAGCCTTGATTTGCACATAGCAAACCAACATAAATCAAAGAATCACCACATTTACCTGCACAGTCAAAGAGAAGAAATGGATAAAGTAAGCAGAATATTTCTCTACTAATTTCAAAGAGTCACTAAAATTAATTAAACTCATTTTATCACTGTGCTGTTATCGCTGGAACTTGGAAAAAAATATGTTTAGAAAGACACACACCTTGAATAGGGAAAGGCAAATGGTGCAACGAAAAAGCTCATATTCTGAGATCTTTTTGAAGGCCTCATATCAAGAAAGCAGCCTATATTAAAGAAGGAAGCCCACATTAAAGATGTGATCCCTCCCGATAACTCGTATAGCCAAACTAAAGGAACATGTGCTGCTAAACAAAGGGAAGAAAATATTGTGAAGATTCTAAACAGAATTGACAACTTTCCTACACCACACTAACAAAAATTGATAACATGTCTAAGTGTGACATCCAGTTATCATAACAGAGCAACCGTGTATGTAATATGGCTTATTTTAAACGATGCATATGTCTATTACAGGATTTTGAACAAAAACAAAGCTACCTCAAGGCAAGACAATTCACAGCTCAAGTCCACCTAAAACCAAGTCCACCACCCACAATATCATATATCCAACATTCAATGAGAAAAGAATCATACATCTAGAGCCAGTCAGCACATAATTCTCATGGCTTTGAAGCCTCTTCACAGGCATTGCACGCCGTTTTATTTAATAATTAGATAGGAATACAAAGTTTAAGAGTAAACCTCTTTCAAGCTAGAGAAATAGATAATCGAGTTAATTTGAGCGGACTGGTTTCTTTATTTATTAACACGTTTTCAGTGAGATAATACCATCGAAAGAGTATATGAGAGGAAACTTTGCAATGAAAACACTAATGTAGATACATAAAAACCTATATAAAGCCCAAAAGTTTTATAAAAAGAATCCCAAGTATGACATGATAGTAGTATCATCCCATGATGCTTTAGGATAACAGCTGATATATTATAGAACATGAGCAGCAGTCAATGTTACATGAAGAAGAAATTTTAGCCATAAAGGCCCATTTCTTTACCATGGTTCTTTTCCATGTTATTTGAAGGAGAAATCTTAGCTACAGAACATGTTTCTTCACCATGGAAACATATGGGAAGCAGAGGTATTCTGCAACCTGCAGGCCAAAAAGGCCCAATTCAGAAATTCTTCAAGCTGTAAACATTACTAAACATGTTTGTGCATGTATATTCTTGAGAAACATGATTGTATTTGAGACGGTAGTTCAAACACCGTCAACAAGGGGAAAAAAATAAGGATTATTCATGACCCATAGGCAATATTAGCATAATACACTGCAGAAAGTATCGCTTCAACATTATGAAGGCAAACCACTTGTAGCTGGTGGCTTGTAGCATCTGGTTAGGAATTTCAGAAGTAAGCATGAGAGAGCAATATGTGATTCCAAATGAACAATCAACTGGTTTTGCCAAAAAAAAAGAGCAGATATTAGTTGAAGCCCATTGTTAATAATGAAAGATGTATCTGTAGGAAACATGCATGGAAAAATATTTGTTTTTGTTATGTCTGATTGATATATAATATCAAACTGTAACAAAAAATCAACTAAGCTATAAACGTAACCTATAACATTGGATTTTGGGTGTGGAAATCAAATTGAACAAAAGGAGGAACCAAACAGTAGTCCATGATGAAATGTTTTGACAAAGACAGCGAATAACTATTCCGACTGCCCCATCAACAGGTCTTATAAATTAGGAAAAGTGTATATAATGCAGAGAGTATAAGCCGCAAGACTGCAAAATGCCTCCCCCTGAACCCACTACTCAGGCTAAACCTCTCAGATCAATCATTTAACAAGGCGCTGATAAGTTGTATATGGAAGAGACAATACAACACACCAGCCTTTTGCAATTCCGAATACAAATTAATCAGTCACAAAAATACTAATGCAAATTTAACAAAATAAAAAACCGAGATCTTATATGCATTGTATCAAGTTTTCAGAAAATTCTAGGAACACCAGCCTGATATAAAACCCAGAAATTGATGGCACCAATGATAACATGAAGGACTAACTTTTTTGTTTTTGTTTTTGCAATACTTGAAAACAACCATGTTGAATCTTTTGCCTAAAAAAACCATGTTGAATCTGTCTGTAGCACTGCATATCCTGAATTGCTAAGATGCCGGAATGGAGCAAAATGTCATGCACCCATTTACAAATGAGGAGACACTTTTTAAGTATATGGGAAGCTATGTGTGCAAGTGAAATCCATATGTGCACCAACAGAACAGAAGTACAGAACACTCTGCAGAATAACCTAAAAAGGTATAGAAACAAAGTAGCACACTGATTAAAAGATGAAATTTTACTTCAAAAAATTAAAAGATGAAATTATACCTCAACCTTGGCTAGTCCTATTCCTGACTCGAAATACCCTCCATCATCCATATAATGCTGCAAATATACTACTCCCCAACTGAATGGGGATGGCCACTCAATGTCCTGCGCCATACAGTTGTTTTTTATTATCCTTCTCTTGCAAATCAAAAGAAAAAATTCTAATGACTTATAGGAAAGCAAGAAGCAATTTGAATGCACCGAGCCACTAACATACTGATCGATTCTCTTCATTTCCTTCACGTATCAAGAAACGTTTCATAGTTATAGTTTCTGCTCCCTGCCCTCTTGATGAGCTCAAAATCTTGATGTTGTCCTGAAATTGGGCAAGCCACAGCTCATAGTCATAGGTGATTAAAATTGTAGGACCAATGCTGATCCTACAGCTAACTATGATGCAAACTTAAATGAAGAACTACCAATAATTAGTCTACTACCCACATCGTCAGGTATGTTACATTAGGAAGCTACATATTTTTGGACTAATGTTTTGTCAGGCTAAATCACATAGGCAAATAGATAAAAGTGCATGAGCTGTTTAATCGAAGTGTCAGCAAGATAGCTGATATATAAAATGCACACCACTAATCAACTGTACTGCAGATGATTTCAGGAATGATATACAAATTAAAATTACAAAAGGCAGTAGTAGTAGAAGAGGAAATATGAAATAATTGGTACACAAAAAATACAATAGAACTGGTAGGGCGGCTGAAGGGGCAACACCTAGGAGGAGGTCGGTCGGCTAATCGGCCTTGGCCACTGGTTAGCCGACGGAGGTATGTTTTTCCCCCTTTTTCAATTGTTCTTTTAGCTTTTGAAACTTAGGTAGTTTAGCTTTTGAAACTTACATAATTTTGTATAGTTTAGCTTTTGGAACTTACCAAATATACAATTCACAGGTACTACTAAGATATATTTTTGTATCATATAAATTACTAGATCGTTCACTAACTTTTGGCTTCCTTTTGCAGGCGAGGAAGACTTCACTCACGCAACGCAAGATCAAGACCATGGCGCCGCACAGTCACAGAGATTACCGTCACTGAGGGGGCTACTTACAAAGGGGTAGCAACATCATCTTGGAACCTATACTTCTCCTCATGTAAGTGAGTCCTCATTTAGCACAAGTAGCTCTTCCCCCTAGACCGATATCTTGCTCCACCACCACAAACCCAACCACCCCTAAATTGGGTGTATGAGTGGAAAGACTCGGATTTCTATAACTTGTTGTTCGATGAGTGCCAAACAACTGCGGCGTGGACGGGACAAGTTGGAATGACTACAAGACGACATTATTGGCTACTCGTAGAATTGTGCTAATGTCAATGGAGGAGTACAGCTCCACATGGTCCTCACGTCCATGGACTTGAGTGCAAGTCATATGAATTTGTGTTGTGCGAATAGGGTATGTGTGAATAACCATATATGAATTTGTGTTAAACAATATTGCTTGGATAACTCTATTTGAACTTGTAACTCTATTTGGACATGTATTGAATAATATGGTTGTGCTATATCCTATGAAGTGGATACATTGTGAATTTGTGTCTAAAATTTTCTTTAATATTTTAGAAGAGTGAATGCAATTTTTCCCTACGTTTTGCGCTATTTTTCTTCATTTTATTGCATTTTGCGATCTCCCTAAAATCCGACAGGTTAACCGAAAAAACCAGTCGGATAATCGGACGTCGACCGTCCCGACCAAAAAAAAAAGAAAGAATTTTACTCGGTTAGCCGGCTAGTTCTTTTTGTTATCTAAACCTTGCTGGTGAGACGTGAGGGAGATGAGTAGCTTGTGGTGTGTATGCCTGTCGTCGGCCGTTGCGATGGGACATGTCGTGCCGAGTTGCCGTGTTTGGAGGTCGGCCCCTCACCCGAGCCACCAGAGCACACGAGAGAGGAGGGAGGCGAGCAGAAAGAGAGAAAGAGAAGAGCACCGGTGAGACGTGAGAGAGAGGAGATTTGTGTGGGGGAAAGAAAGAGAGGAAGAGATAAGGATGCGACGGGCTGTCGTATGGGATGACTTCTTTCACCGTTTCATTTTCACCCACACGAATTAACTCAGCAGCGATTTTGATCCGATGGTAGGAAAAAACATGATGACGTGGCCATGGGGTATGCACCGGATGGTTGTTGTTGTGCAGTAGAGTGCTAGAGCCCATGGGCCAAGAGCCCATGTATGTGCTATATGTATAAGTACATTGGAAACAGAATAGAGGCTGTTCCAGAAATTTCCCAAAGCCAACATGGTGTCAGAGCCAAGACGACCGGCGACGGCGACCTGGTGAACGAAGCTGCGGTGCTCGACGGCGGCTGCCGGAATCGGGTTCGTTTGGCTGGTGGCGCGCTGTGCGCGTGAGGCACCAACAGGAGGAGAACGAAGGGGAAGGGAGCCTGTTCGTGTGGAGTCTGTTCGTGTTGAAGGTGGAGTGAGGATTTGAGGAGCAGCACATGGTATAGTTGTGGTGCTCAGATTAGGGGCTAGCCGTGTGGAGGTGTGGTGCGTGTGTGGATTTGGTATTGCTGGTATTGCTTGTGGGGAGCTATTTGGGTGGTGCGATCTGGAGCTAGTAAGACTGGTGCTCGGTTTGCTGCTCTCTGTTCTTCCTGAATTAGTCAACCTGTGTGCTATTGGCTGTTGTTGGGAGAGATAAGAACCTTTGTTTGAGGGGGTTTACTTGCTGGAGGTGGTGAAGTTTTGCTTGAGGCACAGGTTGCTCCGGAGTTGTGGTCTATCTTATTGCCTGTAGTTACAGAGTCTTGTGCTTGCAACAGAGAAACAAAACATGGGGGAAAATCAAGGCATTGAGCAGGTTTTAGGAAAATTAGTTGAATTGCTTACTGCAAAAAAGGATGAGGTACATTCCTCAAGCAAAGCTGTTGTGGCAGAAGGGGAACTGGTCCAAAAATTAGAACTATTGCCTAATGATATGAAATTAGAGGGCATAAAAAATTATTTGGCTTGGTCTAGGAGGACTCTACGGTTGCTGAAAGCAAAGAGACTTGAAGGATTTGTCAATGGGGACGTAGTTGAGCCAGTAGACAAATCAAGTGATAAATGGAAGGATTGGGATGCTACTAATTCATTGGTCGCTGCATGGCTATTGAACTCTATGACTCCAGCCATTGCGAGCACAGTTGATACAATTATGAGCGCAACTGAAATATGGAAAGCCTTGGAAAATATATATTCTGGGGCTGGAAATGTGATGTTAATGGTAGAAACAGAAGATCGCCTTCATGGAATCAAACAGGGAGAGCGTTGTGTTAGGGAATATGTTGCTGAGTTGCAGCATCTATGGGCTGACCTGGAACACTATGATCCTATAGAGTTACCGCACTCTGAATGTGTAGCTTGGGCGAAGAAGTGGATAGAAAAAGAAGGGTACTTCAATTTCTAAGGGGCCTAAATCCAGAGTTTGAAGGAAGACGTGCTGCCATGTTTCATCAGCCTACTCTACCTAGCCTACAGGAGGCTATAGCTGCGATGTCACAGGAGGAGTCGAGGCTAAGTGTGATGAGGGAAAATGATTCACCATCACCCCGTCCTGTTTTTGCAGCAAACAAAATTAAAGAGGCTAGAGAGTGCTTCAATTGCGGTGATACTAGTCACCTGATTCGTGATTGTCCTAAACCACTCAAGTTCAATTATGGACGAGGAAGAGGTAGTGGCCGAGGTGCTTTTAGAGGTGGCAGAGGAAGTGGAGGCAGAAGTAACCATAGGGCCAATGCAGCAACTAAAGAAGAGGAGCGTGAGCCTCCATCAATGGAGCATGAAAAGCAAAGAAAATTGAAAGGAAGAATTGAAAGCCCTCGAGATAAAGATCATGAGTCCTACAGTGGTGACTTCATCAACTTTGCCTACACAGATGAAGGTAACTATGCCCACCTATCCATACCCAAACAAATATCAAAATTAAATTGGATTTTAGACTCAGGGGCATCAAAGCATGTCACAGGCACACAAAGTGAATTTATGTCATACATCAAATATCCCCCCACACATAGAGAAACAATACAAACTGCTGATGGTACACAACAACCTGTCAAAGGTGTTGGCACAGTTCAATGCAGTCCATCTATTAAATTATCATCAGTTTTGTATGTGCCAGCTTTTCCTGTCAATTTGGTATCATTAAGTGCTTTAGTTGATCAATTGGATTGTCGGGTTATACTTGACCGGGATAATTGCTTGATTCAGGAAAAACAAACTGGGAGGAATCTTGGGACTGCAACCAGGCGTAGCGGGTTATGGTACATGGATCGGGAAGAAACAAGTGATGCATTATGTAGTGTACTAGCAACTAAAGTGGGTGATAAGGAAGCTTCGATGATGCTTTTGCATTGTAGATTGGGACACCTTTCTTTTGATAAGTTAAGCAAAGCCTTTCCTGATGTAATGTGTGGGGTGGATAGGAACAATCTATTTTGTGATGCCTGTGAGTTTGCAAAACACACAAGGACATCTTATGTGAGTAGGGGCATCAGAACTATGTCCCCTTTTTCTCTAATACATTCGGATGTTTGGACATGTCCAGTGACTTCTATTAGCGGAATGAAGTATTTTGTTACTTTTATTGATTGTTTTTCTCGTATGACGTGGGTATATCTTATGAAGCATAAATATGAGGTGTTGAAATGCTTCCAAGATTTTTGTGCTCTTGTGAAAAATCAATTCAAGGCTCATGTCAAAATGTTAAGATCAGATAATGGGACTGAGTACATGAATAAGGAATTTAGTGGTTTTACTGTCAGCAAATGGTATATTGCATCAAACTTCATGTCCAGACACACCTCCTCAAAATGGTGTTGCTGAAAGGAAAAATCGTCACATTTTGGAGGTTGCACGTTCACTTATGTTTACTATGAATGTACCAAAATTCCTATGGAGTGAAGCTGTGCTTGACAGCTACGTACCTCATCAATCGTACTCCTTCGAGGGTACTTGGACTGAAGACTCCATGTGAAATGCTATTTGGTGAGAATAAGTTTGTGGTTCCGCCTAAAGTTTTTGGTTGTACATGTTTTGTTAGAGATCACAGACCCTCGGTGGGAAAGTTAGATCCGCGTGCTCTAAAGTGCATTTTTGTGGGGTATTCTGCTGGACGGAAAGGATACAAGTGTTGGAGTCCTAGTGAGCGAAGACTATTTGTAAGCATGGATGTCACATTTAGAGAGTCGGTGCCTTTCTATGGTGAGAAGACTGATTTAAGCTTCTTGTTTGAGTCCGACTCGACTAACGGGGATGAAGTTGGTCGAGAGGGGGAGAATAGAGATGTGCAAGATGGTTCAACTGAACAACAATCAAGCAAAATGGAGGTTGTGATTGGCACTCCTCAGCAAAGAATGGGGACAATGACAGGTGAGTTGGATCCAAGACTATATGATAGTTCTCGTAATGATAGCTCGATCAATGATGACATACGGTACAAGGGTCCAGTGAAAGTGTATACAAGGAGAAAGTTTAGGTCACAATCTGAAGACCCTCCAACAATTTCATCATCGGACCCTGAGCAGTCATCACCGACGGTATCGGGTACTATTGATGTACCATCTATCTCCGATGCTGAGATTGGAGGCTCCTCTTCATGTGACTTGCCTATTGCATTACGGAAACGAGCACGAACTAACGCTGGAGTACCACCATTAAGGTATGGGTCTGAACATGATATTAGCAGCTATGTCTCTTATGCCTCTTTGTCTCCTACATACGGAGCATTTGTTACATCATTACAGTCTGTATCAATTCCTAGAGACTGGAAAGAAGCAAAGAAGGATCCTAAGTGGCTTGAGGCTATGTTGGAGGAGCTAAGTGCTCTTAAAAAAAATGAAACCTGGGTACTCACACAACTACCACCAGGAAAAAAGGCTGTCGGTTGTAAGTGGGTTTTCACGGTTAAGCAAAATCCTGAAGGTAAGGTTGAAAGGTATAAAGCAAGACTTGTTGCAAGAGGATATAGTCGGACATATGGCATTGACTATGATGAGACATTTGCTCCGGTTGCTAAGATGAGTACGGTAAGAATATTAATCTCTTGTGCTGCGAATTTCGGATGGCCCTTGCATCAATTAGATGTTAAAAATGCTTTCTTGCATGGTGATCTTCAAGAGGAGGTGTATATGGAGGTTCCACCTGGTTTTGGTGGACCCGAGAGCATTGGAAAAGTATGTAGGCTAAAGAAATCATTATATGGCCTAAAGCAATCTCCAAGGGCATGGTTTGATAGATTCAGACATGCATTGTATGGCATGGGCTACAAACAATGCAACGGGGATCATACAATGTTCTACCGACACTCGGGACGTCGAATTACAGTTCTAGCTGTCTATGTGGATGATATTATCATCACCGGTGATGATGAACCAGAGATAAAAAATCTAAAGGAAAATCTAAGTAAGGAGTTTGAGGTTAAGGATCTTGGTCATCTCAAGTACTTTCTTGGTATCGAGATTGCTAGATCCAAAAAGGGCATAGTTCTCTCGCAAAGAAAATATGTCCTTGATTTACTCAGTGAGACAGGCATGCTTGGGTGTCGACCTGCATTTACACCTATTGATTCAAATCACAAGTTATGCATTGAATCCGGTTATCAAGTAAACAAGGAGAGCTATCAAAGACTCGTCGGAAGACTTATCTATTTATGTCACACGAGGCCAGATATCTCTTATGCTGTAAGTGTTGTGAGTAGATATATGCATGATCCCAGGAGTGGACATTTGGAAGCTGCTTATCGTATTCTACGATATTTAAAGGGTAGCCCGGGTAAGGGGCTTCTGTTCAAGAGTAATGGTCATCTAAATGTTGAGGGGTATTGCGATGCAGATTGGGCAAATTCTCTTGATGATAGGAGATCAACATCGGGCTATTGTGTGTTTGTTGGAGGCAATTTGGTGTCATGGCGAAGCAAGAAACAACCTGTTGTATCTCGATCTACTGCTGAAGCTGAATACAGAGCTATGTCACAAGGTTTATGCGAACTCTTATGGGTAAGGAACCTCTTATCCGAGTTAAATGTGTTGAGGAAAGGACCTTCCAAGTTACAATGTGATAACAAATCTGCTATCAATATTGCCAATAATCCAGTTCAACACGACAGGACAAAACATGTAGAGATTGATCGCTTCTTCATCAAAGAGAAGATAGATAGTGGTATTATAGTGCTGGGTCATGTATTATCTCGAGAACAAGTGGCAGATTGTCTAACCAAAGGTTTAGGGTTAAAAGAGTGTGAATTAGCATGTAACAAGATGGGGATGATAGATATCTATCACCCATCTTGAGGGGGAGTGTTGTGCAGTAGAGTGCTAGAGCCCATGGGCCAAGAGCCCATGTATGTGCTATATGTATAAGTGCATTGGAAACAGAATAGAGGCTGTTCCAGAAATTTCCCAAAGCCAACAGTTGTAGTCTTTAGAGGAGAAAAATCTCTAGGTCAAAATGCACAGAGTGTCAGAGTTCCAAGTTCCAATACTGAATCATCCGACTCGTACTACTAGTGAACAGATAGTTTCAGAGAACTGATCTGCAAAACTCATGGATAAATGACAGTCATTATAAAGTTTGTATAAGTTCAGAACCTAGCTCTGGATATCATTCCACCGTCCCACGAAACCTAACAGAAGAAACCAATGATTTTCTCGGAACTGATCTTCGAAGTTCACAAATACACAATGCTTATACTAGTCCAGAAACCAGCTTCTAGCAATGAAGCTCTATACACAATGCTTTAAACACACTTTGAATTTGGACTTGCAAGCGATTGCCGCATACTCTGTTCCACTTACGCTTGACAACTAAGCGCAATAAGCTTTTGAAAATCACGTGTATGTATTCTAAATACAAGAATTATAGCAGAGAGGCGTGTAAAATGGCCTCAATTCCATCATGCGGGATACGTTTGATGTTTCAGGCTTTGGAACCATCAGTATGGCCTCCCAGGTTGCTTCCAAGCATAGACATTAGTCCTCCACCATGAACCCTTCCCTCGGGCACAACGAGCCCGAAATTCAGGCTCCCTCCGTCCTCCCGGGCATTGACAGTGAGGCCGCACAAAGAAGAGGACTTCAGCGAGCCAGGGACCAGCACCTGATGAGGGATCAACAGCTTGCCGCTGCTCTGCATGTCTCCCGACGAGTCAACGCAGTCCGACCACGCACCATGGCCTGACGCTGCTGAGGAAGTAGAGACAATGCTGCTGAAGAAGCCAGGCTCAGCCACGCTCCGTCCCTGTCCATGATCGTGATCCTGCACTGAGGCCATCAGGGTCGTGTGCGCAGCGCACAGGCCGCTCCGGCCCCTCGCAAACTTCTCGCACCCGGAGCTCCAGGCGCATCGCTTCCCACCGCCATGGGCCTTGCACAAGTCTGTGCTCCCCTGCGCGCTCTTGTCACACCCATCGAACCTGCAACGCTTGCCACCACCGTGCTTCACGCAGCAATCAGAACGGCCACGCGCGCTCTTGGTGCACCCTGCGACAATGCAACGTTTGCCCCCTCCATGCGCCACGCAGAAGCTAGTTCCTCCATGAACGCTCTTTGGGCAAATCCCACCTCCCTCAAAGAGGCACCTCTTACCACCGCCATGCCCTTTGCAGAACGGCGTGCTGCCCTCGGCACCTCTAGTACAGCCTTCGGACATGCACCTTTTGCCTCCACCGTGGGACTTGCAAAAGATGGTGCTTCCTTGTGCTCCCTTGTTGCAGTTTGGAAACTGGCACCGACGACCGCCTCCATGCGAGATGCACAGCCCAGGTTGTCCTTCTGCACTGCGAGTGCAGCCTTCTATCCGGCACCTCTTCCCTCCACCGTGTTTAATGCAGAATCCTGATCTCCCCCGTGCTGCTTTTGAGCATCCCTCAATGCCACACCGGCTACCACCACCATGAGCAATACAGAATTCTGTCTTCCCCTCGGCGCTCTTGGTGCACCCTAACTCCTGACACCGTTTTCCTCCTCCATGAGCTTTGCAGTATGCTGTTCGGCTCTCAGCACCTTTGTTGCAACCTGGCTTTTGGCACCTCTGACCACCACCATGGGAAATGCAAAGCCCTGAAGCACCCCTTGCACCTTTTGAACACCCGTTGAACCTGCACTTCTTGAGATGGCGTTGATGACTTCTCTGCTCCCCACTAGTTGTACTGACTACCATATCAGAAGTCGCAGCAAAAGAACAATCAGTTGTTATGGATAGATCAGGGCTAAGCTGCAATTCGTGATTGTTAACTGATAGACCATGATCGCCCTCAGAGTCACATCCAGTTCCACCGTGCTGTTGATTGCTGGTCTCCGGGTGTGTTCCATTAGGACAAAGATCCTCTGATCTTGGCGCAAAAAGAAGAGGCAGCATATAACCACCTACTTTCCTTTTGCCTGAAGTTGACCCCTCATCAATGAGTGGAATGGAGATACCATCTTTTCTTGCATGTGAATACTTCTTGCTGCTCCTCCCTTTAGTGGGTTGTACATTTCTTGAGCTGCATCCTGAAAGACCCAACATTAAACTAGGATCTGTTGCTGTGCAATGTTGGGTACCAAAAGTTGCAGATTCATTAGCATTGTTTCCACCATAAGAGTGACTACCAGCAGAATACAGATTCGGTGTTGGCCCGAGTCCAAGAACCAGTCTGCAGCCATCATCAGGAACAGCTGTACTCTGAATGCTCTGTTGAACTGCTGTTTCAGAGCTTCCAAGGCAACCCAAGTTTGCTGCTGCTACAGCTAGTTCTTCACTCCTGCAGTTTATTGCATCTGGTTCAGCTTGCAAGAATGAAGATGCAGCTATATGTTCCTTCCCATGAAACCAAAGATTTGTCATACTGAGGTCCATCTTGCTTAATATAAATAAGATGGGATTATAAAATAAAATATATATTTGGAGATCAGATGCTTGAATCCAGCGGTCAGAATTCAGAACCCCAGCTTTACACCTTCACCACTCAGAAAACACATAGTATATACCGAATTACAATACACATGGATGTTCATGCAATGTATACCACCACTGACAAAACCTGATGTATCAGTTCTGTCCATGAGCATCAAGCTTACTAATCCCAAATGCCAAATGATGATGTTGGCAGACTACCGGCAAATCATATGCACGGCATCTAAGATGTAGTCAAACTGCAATCAGGCTTCACATGGAAAGAAAAAAAGTGTCCTCCAAGATCTGCACAGAAATTGGATAATATATGGAATTTAATTAACAAGATTGAAACCCAGTAAGGTAGAACTGACAGATATTAATGTCACTGAATGCAGAAAAGGGTAACTGAAACAAGTAAAAAGTGCAAATTTGAAATCAATTGAGCTTGCAGCTTGCATATAAACATGCATGGAGTAGCACAAGAATAGAATATCCTACTATAAAGTAATCCAACATCATCTAAAGTTAGCTCATATATCTAAATCATAATGGTATCAACATCAATAAGCATGCATAAAAAATGGAGCTTATCGGTGGACATTTCTTTACATAACCGGCTAGGGAAAATCGTGGATGAAGCTATATGACTAGCAAAAGATAAGATAAACTCTGTAGGGAAGCCATCCAGCACTTAACAAAGTGTCATCTTAATATGCAATACCAGCCCCCTTTGTGGAAATGCCAAAATAGCAGTTTATAGAGAAAGTAATGATGCATTCAGTGTCACTGTTTACAACAAAATGACCAGCTCTCTGAAGCTAAGTTGTGCATCCCGAAATATTTACAGTACAGACCATCTGCATCTTTACAGTACACTATAATTAAGTATTAGGATAAGAAATTCCACATTTCTCAATTATAATGCTTTTTTCCTTGTTTCGTCAAAACAATAAGGTTTTACAAAATATCGAATCATCAGATGCATACACGCTATGTACTTCAATACTTCCTCTTCGTGCAATGAACAATTGTCCGTTGACAGACTATAGGTCAAAATTTAACTGAACTCTAAACCAAGCCACAAGCATGTAAGCATGTAATATGAATTTTCTTTTCTTTTTTTTTCGAACGAATACAGGTGTCTTCTATCTACGAAAACACATGAGTTGACAAAAAATTCACTGCAATTCAAGAGTTTCACTGCAAAGGTGCACCAACTTTTCCACCAAAATTCATTCATTGAAACAATAGAGAGGCAATCCTTAAATCACAAGACCAACTCCACTCAATTTGTAAATTTATACTGCAGAGATCGCAAACGAACTCTCTCCACTCAAATGAAAGCGCAACTCACATCAAAACATAAAAAGTTGTGGGAAAACAAGAGGAAATTAAGTGAATAAGTGGGAGAGGAGGAGAAACCTTTAAGTTTCCAAGCAGGGAGCGGTGCGGAGTGGAGGAGATCAGTACCGTCGCGGAGAAGCAGGAGGAAGCGGCGAAGCGAAAGGGTGGAGGAGACCAGCGCGGGGGAGGGAGAGATGATGGGGATGGGAGAGGAGTTTGGCGATAAAAAGAGGCGTGGGGAGGAAAAGGAGGGAGCTTTATGCCATCGCCATAGGGGAACGGAATTTGGCCTTTGGGGGCTCGGGAGGAGCACCAACGCGAGAAAGTAAAAAATCAACCAATCATATGATTAGCGAGGAGAACGGGGGACGAACGCTCGGCTCCGGCTCCGGACGCGGTGAGCCGGCTGTGACGCCGCGAGCAGCTCCCATATATTTTTGGCTCGGTGAGCGCGTCGACGCATGAGGCTGACTGTGGGCCCCCGTGCCACGTGGGTCAGCTTCTCCTGGCCGTCCGGTTCGCAAAGTGTCTCTACCATCTCGGTCGGTAATCGCTGAGAGCAAAGAAACGCAACTCTACACCACAAAAGAATTCAGTCAATCTAGCATCATCATCTCTTTATATGCGTCCACTAATCCTACAGTAAACAAGGTTTACATGGGTCCCATTTATCTGGCAAGTCGACACGAAGGAAGCTACGGCCAAGCTGCCAGTGGAAGGGCAAACCAGTATGTAAAAACCGAGTCCACATGCGTCTGATCTGAAACGGGTGACACCGACCGTCGCCGTACGCGACACTTGCCAACCCTGTGAGGCCCGCCAGTATTACGCGAATGCTCCGGTGGTCCCTTTTCGAAAGTTACACAAATCTTAAAGCGCCTAACCTAATTAATTACAGAGTTAATCACAGGGCGGCAGGGCCTGACCCTATCCGTACCATACCCAAATCCAGTCAGAGCCCGATGCGATTCTCTTCATCAACGAGAGTAGTCCGTCGGTTCCGCTCCAGCAGCGCACGAACGCAAGAGGCGGCGGAGAGGGGAGTAAAGAAGGAGCATGCACTAGCATCTCCCTGATCATAGAAACCAATCTTTTTCTTGCTTCTTCAGCTTGCAAACATGGAGATAAACTGGATGGCAAGGGTGGCGTTCTGAGAGGTCCACTCACATAATTGATCTGGATTTCAGAATAAAGACATGTGACACGACGGCAAAAAGGGAACGGGAAAAAGATTATGGAGGTGCTGACTGCAATCGAGGTAGGTGTGAATGGCGGCTCCCGTAGATGACCTGTTTCATGGCACAACAGCAACAGTAATAAATCACAAATTACTCATACTCTATATAGAATCAAAAGTCGTAAGTAATTAGGTTGGGTGCCGCACCCGGATCGGAACCGCGTCCCGCCTCCCGTCTACATGTGCTACCATCGGAGAGTAACCGCACGACAGAGAAAATGCGCCGCCATTCGATCTGCTTTACCTACCTTGGGCTCTGATTGGATTTGGGTATGGGTTAGGATCTGGCCCTGTGATTAATTCGACAATTAATTAGGCTGGGTGCTTTAAGATTCGTGCAATTTTTAGAAAAAGAACCACCGGAGCATTTCTCTAATTTTATTTAGCAAATCTGCGATCAGCCAATCAATCAGACTGAGAAGAGACGGAGCCGCAGCACGTACAGTCTCGATCTGTCGCGCGTGGTGTGTGTGGGGGACAACGAGCGATGGCAACAGATACAGATCACGGAACGTTCCTCCTTGCACTGCTCTGTGCCACTTGGTTAGCGCCACTGCATCAGCACAGCTTGGCCACACTACACTCCTCGGCTCGGCTGGCGCTGGCGAACGAGCTGCGAAGCAAAGCCGGAAGGGAAAAAAAGGCGAGGGGTTGCCGGCGCGCCCGCGCCCCATTCGCTGCGTCCGGGGGAAAGAAGAGCGTTGACAGCGACGGCGGAAGGAAGAATGCCGTGTTCCATGGAGGCGTTTACCCGGCCCGTCCAATGCCCAGCGCAGTGGAGGGCACCGAGATTTCCTATTCCCAAGCAAGTCATCAGGGGGCGAGGCGACGTGCCGTCTTGGACTCGAGAGATGGCGACGCGTGCAGTGCAGACGAGACGAGACGACTTTGATCCGAAGCCAACGAATAATAAACAACGCGCTGGTATAAATATTCCACCACGTATACGTCTACTTCCGGAAAGCAACAATCTAGAGCACGTCATACGCTCACCAGTCCTATTTTGTAAGAGATCTCAATCAAAAAATGTTTATGGCCTCCGAATATTCTCATGTGCCGTGTCCTGCTCCGCTCGGAAATAAGAGAAGGGAGATGAACTCAGCAAAGCTACAAAAGATCGGTGGCCGATGAGCCGCATAATTCGCAACCTTCTTTTGTACTAGTGCATGATAAAGATTCTTCAAATGGAGAAAACATGGCTGAAACCCCGTTTATGATAATATACTATCAGCCTTGGAGCACTACTGACGAATTATTTCTCGGCAGTCTGGCACCATACCGGCGGCAGCGATTCCAAAATCAAGTTGCAAATGCAGCATCGACATCAGTACAGGTAAAAGTTGGCACAGAATAATACAGCTCACAAATCATTTAGCTCATTTATCATGTATATATATAGCCTGCAGTACGGACTTTTATCGCTTTTACTAGCAGTGTGCTCGTGCGTTGCAACGGGCGAAATTTATGATAAAAATATAGAGGAAAGGATTGTAAATTTAATGTTTTTAATGCATAATAGTTAAAACATAATAGTTGGGATCAAATTCTATCAAGCCTTGAAATTACTAACTTACTATATGTGAGGTGGTTGTAGGTACCTATACTTTGATTTCATAAACATTTAGCTAGATGGTACTCTAGGTACATGAACCGTTATGAAGTGGCACAATGATGATCAGCAAAGAACATAAGTTTGCTCTAGGCACAAGAACAAATATTTGCATGGATAATATTTAATAAGAATAATACAAATAGCTTTTTGTCCATATATTTGTAAGTAGATAGATGAGTGCTCATGCGTTGCTAGGGCGTGACTTATAACATATATTATTCATACAAATACATATCTAATAATATATCTTCTACTTAGTATTAAGTATCATACTCTCTACGTTTTTAAATTATTGGCACCGTTGATTTTCTATTGTGATATTTGACTGTTCGGCTTAATTAAAATATTTTTGTTTCAAACATGTAAAATTATAAGTTATGTTTCAACTTTCTTTGTTGACAAAACAAATAGTAATAAATTTTTTTGATAATTTTTAAACTTTTTGGAATAAGATGAATGATCAAATGTAACAAAAAAAGTCAACACGTCAACAATTTTAAAACAGAGGGAGTAATGAATTTTTTCAACTGGCATGCTCAAGTGCAGTGCAATAAAGAAATTTTTCACATAACAATGAGCACGGATGAAACATATTTTTGCACAAACAACATCATTATAAATTAAAAAAAATATCATAGCTATATGTATGTTCATACCAACAACAAAGAAAAAAATAATAACATCCTAAAAAAGAGTATTTTACATTTTATTAAAACGTGCTTGTACATTACGGAGTAACAAGTGGAACTTAAGATAATCAATTGGTTGAAAAATAAAATCATAACTATATGTATGTGCGTTGTAACAGAGACAAAATTTTAATAACATACTAAAAGAATATTTTTAAATTTAAAACATGCTTGTACATTGCAGAATCACAAATTGAACTAAGTATAGTCGATCACAACTTTTTTCTGTCTAAACCCTCATGAATCGGATGCCAGTGACGCCCCTTGAAATCCCAGCTTCTCAGTCTTTTGATGAAGTGAATCACAGCTTCTCTGCAGTTCCTAGCACTCCTTTTACATCCTGCAATGGTTTTGTGTCATCTTAGCCATCATTATGCCAACAATCACTAATTCTGAGATAGAAATATGGATAATAGGTATAGGTTCACAATACACAGGCAAGTATGTGAATCTTCAAAATTCCATGTATACAGTCTAGTGAAAAGAAAAAAGTGCTATAAATGGACTCAACTACTATTTGGTAACAGAAGACATGTATGCAATTGTGCAACTAAGAAGAGGAAGGAGCAATTCTCGTAATACACAGAAAAAGAATAAATAATGAACCGTATCATAAGCGGAGCATTCAGATTTCAGAGAAACCATTTTGCTCTACTTTTCAAACAATCTGAAAAGAGAATAACAGAAAGGTCAATTATGAAGCATGATCCTTAACCACCAATAACGTTCTAGAGTTAGTTCTTGTAGAAACGGGTGAAACGAAAGGAGGGACATATGTGGGGTGCATAGAAATTATAATATTGGCGCGTTGCTACGGACATAACTTATGTTAAAGATATAGAGAAAATGATTATAATCTCAATGCAGCACAAACAAGTAACAATCTCTTAGTATACTTATTATGAAAATATAGGCATCCTACGCTTATTATGAAAATGTAGGCATCCCTCTAATACCCGAGAACAATACATGTTACACTGCATCATATATTCACAGGGAGAGGGGAAAAACAGTGTTCACAATGAACCTAAATACAAATTTGTCATCTTTCAGTGACCTTTATGACTGCTATTTATAAGCTCGTGCTCATACATTATAAAGGCAACTAAATCAAATGTCACGATACAATTGATAGCACTGAAATGTTTACCTCTCGACATAATAGCTTTACTTTTTCTAATAAGAATGTAATTCTTATATTTATTAGAAAAGGAACCATAGTAATTACATATCAGCTTTACCTTTTCTAATAAGAATGTAATTCTCATATTTATTCTCACTATAGAACACAACATAAGTAGTTACTGAAATGAGAGTGTCTTCAAAACACATGTACATTATTGAGAAATTAAAAATGTGGATAATTGTTACACAAGAAAGTATCATCAATATTGATACATAAAGCATGTGGATAGTACAATTACCATGAAACATGGTGATATTAATCTTGTGCCCCATAAAATAAAAAAACAATTCCAGAGTCATTCGAAAGTATAGAGAAATTCCCCTGATTTCTCTTCCAGTAGTATCTTTGACTGGATAATTGTTGAATATATATCTATAAAAAAACATGTGTGCTTGACAATATGTACGGTAAGTAAATTCCAGAGTACAGAAGAATGTATATTTTTTAATCACCTACAATAATAACACCATCAAAATGCACCATTTACCTTACAATTGGAATAAATAATAAGGTAGGTTAGACTTGTATTCAAAGAGGTGAAGAGGCTGTTGCATACCTCAGTTCGTAGCCATCTTAGCCATTTTTGCCTTCCAATTCTTGAGCTGCCTGCGAGTCTGCGACCTGACATTGATTAGGCAGCAATTGGCTAATTTTTTTGCATGTGCCTACTGTCATCATTAGAAAAAGTGTGGACCTACAAATACAGTAGCAATTAAGTAAGAAGATTGGACTTCAAGAAAAGAATTGTAATACTACATTTTCTTGAAAGCTATTTTGGGCATTCATATAACAAAGCTGACCTTATCACCAAATCCGAATTGAAGATTCTTTATGGCTAACACAGTTCTACCACTCCATCCATGCCGAGGAAACCTGATCTTTTAACTGCTTCCTCTGGAAACATATCTCAATTAAACCTTCCTTTTCAAACTTTTCCAATTTCTAGCGTTCGAAATAAGATAAAAGTTAGTAATCACAGGAAAAAATAAGCAAAAACTGAGAATAAAATGGCGACATCAATTACAATGGTTGATCAGGTTCAGTGTAGTTACCTTGTGCTCGCTTGAAGCACACCCAGCTGCATTAACTCCTGCTCCAAGTCTGCTTATCAACTCCTATGTTCGCTCAATCTCCTTCTACCTCTTCATTCTCTCACGCAGCAAACTCAGTTGGCACCCATATATCCGTAACACCAAATCAGTCTCTGCATCAAGGCGGATTGGAATGATGAAAATGGTAAAAATGTGAGCACATAAGACATCAATTTTGATTTGAGTTTGTTATGCAAATGTGTTGATAGAAGACATTAATAGCATCACTCTATGCATGTAGAAGAACAGGTCAATGCCATCTATCTGCAATATGAAGTATTTACTCTTTATACAAAATCACTGCAGGGAAAAAAACTTACTAATTTGTAAGTATCTACTTTCGTAAGCTAAACATAAGAGAAGGAAAAAAAAGCTGCACCTGAAGTACATGCAAATGGCGTCCATGTCTGCTAGGTTGTGGAGCAAGCTCACTAACTCTCTTCCTAGGGCAGTGATAATACCACAAATGTGTGATTTGTGCCAAAAAAGTCAAAGGGGTGCGGATCTTGAAGCCACACCAACTTGCAATTACCTAGCATCGATTACATAAAGGCCTCAGATGCCCTAACCTAGGGGTGATTAGGGGAATCAAAGAGCCCAGAAGATCCAAATCTTGCCAGAAGAGGGGAAGGGATGGAGCTATTACCAACAGGTCGTCACCACCACCTTTCCTCATGTTGAGCTCGTGCCGAGGGGGAGCTAAGCAGCGAGCATCGATCCCGCGGAGGTGGTGGAGAGAGACTGTTCCCGTTGCAGCAACCGCCGACAAAGGTGCGGGCGAAGTTAGAGGCGACGGCTTGCAGCAACCGCCGACGACGGCGCGAGCGGAGTTAGAGGTGGCGGCCGCGTCACGGGGGAAGGAGGAGGAGCGGCGAAGCAGGGGAGGCAAAGGCAGCGATGGCGGAGGAGACGGCAGCAGGGGAACCCTAACCGCGTCATGTCGCTCGGGGTCGCGCGTGCGTACGGCCGCGGGGCGTAGACGGCAGGAAACACTTCTTGCCCGGCTGGATGGCGTCGCACGTCCCGTTCCCCTGCCCACACGCGTACGTCAACGCGTCCCCCACCGCCGTCTCGTTCATCTTCTCCTCGCGGCTCCAGACAACACGCACCAAATCGGGCCCTTGTACGGCGTGTTGTTCTTCGGCGCCGGCAGGGGCGGGTAGGACGACATTGGCCGCCGCCCGGTCAGGTCGATCTCGTAGACTGTCATGCCGTTGGCGTAGTAGACTCGCGGGGGTGACGACGACTGGGGAGGAGGCACGGGCTGAGGAGGGGCAGCGCAGCGCCGCTGACGGCTGCTGAGCGGGGAGAGGAGGCGGCGAGCTAGGGTATGAACGGGGAGCGCACAGGCGGAGGAGGGGCAGCTACGGTTTTGCGGACGATGGGTTTACGGAGAATAGGCGTAGACGACTCAACCGAAAGACTGAAACAGAGGCGGAGACGGGAGCGTACGGAACAGGGTTGCGACAGAAAACGCGAAAAATCGAGCGACGGGTTTTGGCGAGGAGGGCGTAGACGACTCCACCAGAATTTTAGTATTGGGTATAGATTATAGCTGTGCTTTAATCAAAATGACGAGTCCTTTCTGGGAATAATCAAACCCGTGTAACGAAAACTGGAAGAAGATTCTAGACAGAAAAAAGGTTGTTGGTACCCACTGGCAACCCAATAACATCGTACATACAGAGTCACATGACCTCACTTGATTGGTGCACACAACAGGGGCCCTGTTTGGAGACTCTAACTCGGTTAGAGGTTAGAGTTGGTTTCATTCAACTCTAACGCTCGAACTAACTCTAACTTTTTATGTGTTTGGATCGTTAGGGTTAGATTGACAAAAAACTATTTTTAACTCCTTTACGATCGGATTTTGTGTGGCCACCTCTTGTGTGGCCTCCTCACAAATGAGTAAAATAAATCAATTTTCGATCCAAACATTTAAAACACGATAAATTTAATTTATCCATACAATATTTTACGCAAATATATACCATAAAAATATTTTAGTGTTGGCTCTACTTTAGTGCGTCGGATCGAGTGTGCATGGCCATATGGTCCCTGAGAACTAACCCTAATAATCACCCTTGGAGGGATAGTCTTTTGGGTGGGTTAGATGCATCTAACCCGATCTAACCCACCCCGTTTGGAGGATTGAGGGTTAGAGTTGGCAAAACTAACCCAATCTAACTCTAACCCATGGATCCAAACAGGGCCAGGATCAGACGATCAGATACGGGATAATGCTAGAGCTTACAATGGACCACAACCCTTGTCGATTATGAGCGCTGCAGATGTGAGACTACAGTTCTGTTTTTTAACGATTTATGCGATTTTGCACAGTTCATGATTGGCTAAACAACTTTAAACTGCAATCAAAATTGTATGCTCGGTTCCTTAGGAGCATCATTCTCTTGAATCAGGAATTCAGGATCTCTTCCTCGGCTACTCCCGAGCAGCAGCTGGGATGTCTTTGAGCACCAGAGGACAGGAAGCAACTCTGCAGTGATTATCATTGCTGATGGGTTCCTGAAATTTGGCATTGCAAGATCATTGTTCTATTTTTCAAGGCTTTACCAAATCTGGCCCTGCTGCTAATTATTTTGTGACAATGCAGTTTCTGATTATACATAATACTTTTATCAGCAATGCTCATATAATATTTTTTGTTTATATAAGGTAAATTGGAATGCAATACCCTGTTCTGAACTTCTGATTGAATCTCAAGTGCACAAGTTCATGGTCTCTTGAAATAACTATTTACTGCTATTGTTCACTGGTTCATAAGTATTTGTGATTCATATTAAGATTGTAAAACGACAAGAAAAGTCGTAAAACGACATGAATTAGGATTCTTTCTGTGAATGGCTAGAGCGACTTCCTTTTTTTTGGCATGGAGGGAATATAATATATAGCCTGCAACGAAAACTGAAGGAAGATTCTAGACATGTTGGGCAAATTATGCTTTAATCAAAATGATGAATCCTTTCTGGCAATAATCAAACCCAAGCAGCGAAAACTGAAAGAAGAATCTAGACATGTTGGACAGAAAAAATTGTTGGTGCCGCTGGCAAACCCAAAACATCGTACAAGTCCTAACATGACTCAATAATTAACGCTAAGCCGCTAACATGACTTTACTTGATTGTTGTCCACAATAAAGCAACAACACAGGATCAAGCTTAAAATGGACCACAACCCTTGTCTATTATACGAGCACTGCAGACGGTAGGCTAAAGTTGTCTTTGACATTTGCAACAGAGTACATAGTGACAGGGGCCATAAAGCAAAGCACAAAGTTGATGATAGGCTACAAATAAAAAATGGGAAAACAATAAACAAAACCGTATATCACAAACTCAGGTACCCAATAGCTCAGATTCTAGGGAACTTCATCCTCCTGAATCAGAATCTCTTCCTCGGCTACTCCCCAGATGCTAGTGGTGTGCTTCTGATCACAAGAGGACGGGAAGCAACTCTGCAGTGAATTAGCACATTGTAGAACAGTGCAAAATGTTAAACCTTTAAACAAAAGAAGATGGCAAAGAATGTCCAGTTTCATTCCTCAAGTACTCAGTAATCAAATAGAAATAAACAGTATATAATGACAGCTACTTATTTCCCACAGACACCAAGAGTTGATGGTTTTTATTGATCTTTACAGATGAGCCAGAGATTCACCATATCATAGACACTAAAAGGTGTTTCCAAGATGGATCCAAGGAAAATTAATAAATCAAAATTGTGTTTGTTTGACCAAATGGAACCATCGGATCTTTCCATTTTAGACTGGATTTATTCCTGGCAGGTACTTCCCTCAACATATCGTATCATCAACAACTTACGCTAAAAGTACATAAAAGTTACCAAGAATGACACATGACTCTCTACCACACAACTTGAAGTAATGCAATAAAACTAAGACTTGATCCCAGACTTCATGTTTCACCAATTACTTCTGGAAATGGAAGAGCAAGGTCATACCTTGGAACAAGTGTATATGATAAGAGTCAGCCAATTCCAGCTGTCGGGTGCATAGTTGGAGGAACCATTGCCAGCTTCATGGAGGAAATATGATAAAGGAGACATCAATTGCATTTCGTATTGGCGTTGTGAACCACATAGCCCGCATATGCTGGCTTCTGGTAACTCAGTTGCAGGCAATAGTGGCTTACCACCATACGAATACCTACAAACATCAAACAATAAAAATAGATCCATGTCTTGCAAGTCAAAGAAAAAATGTTGTTACAGCAAGCATCATAGTAACATGATTTGAAAAGGTAGAACACAAGGAAACCATGAATCTAAATACCTAAAACATTGCTGAGGATGTGCATCCAGCCGTTTCTTGAATTTTAAGAAATTTCTGTCAGCACCAATAGCTTTATCATATTCATACTTCTCCCTTCCCATTGTTCTTCGTCGTCATTTGTTGCGTCCATGATTTCTTTTGTCACAACTAACTCATAGCTACTTGAACCCAGAGTGCCCTTGCCCCCATATTGCTCCTTATCATAATATACATAAAAACAAGGAAGAACTGCACAAATTAAGTTGTATCAGAACATCAAACTAAAAACTCCATATTTATGTTGACAAGCTCTCAAGAAATTTACCATACCTGGTGTGGTCAGATCAGTTGTTTTCTCCTTTAACACGGGACGTTTTATAGGAGTATTAGCGCGCTTTGATTTTTTTGGCTTCTTGGAGTTAGATGCCAACGTTGCAGCTTGCTCAAGTGCTTCAGCTAAGGCATCTAGATCGAAGTCATCATCATTGATGTTGGGACTCTTGGTTTTATCATTTTTCTCTTCTTGAAAACTTGTTGAAGGAGATCCATTGGACTGACCAATTTGTTCTTCTGGAAAACTTGTAGAAGAGACATTTGACTGACCTAATTTATCACCATTGACATCAGTTTTCATACCACTATGGAACTTTTGTGCTCTTAGGACCTTCCAGCTATAGGAAACGAAGTAAAAACAACACACTAATTTAAAATATTGTAAAAAGGTCTGAATGACTCGTAATCATACTGAACCAAAGCGTTACGTACTTGCCTTTGAGGATTAGATCCACACTTTGATGTCGGGCAAACAAGCAAATAGATTGTCCTCTCCTCGATTTTTAGCTTCTCCACAGGTGCATAGACCTGAAGTAATGACCACGTAAGTAAAATTGAACTGGTGAAGCAAGAGTAATAGTGTGAGAATTTAAAACCATAGGCGAGTATATGGATTATGGAACGATACGCCACAGCATTGCAAGTTTAAAGAATCAGAACACATTTTGCTAAATAGAAACTACTCACCTGAGCAACAAGACAAAGCTTGGTTCCACATAAACTGCACTGAAGCAATTCGGGCTTAATTTCCATATCAGTAGTTGGCCAATCCTGCGGAAGATTTAAACAACTGATTCAAACAGAAGCTTTGTATTCAACCTTTGATGCCCAGCCCATTACAGACTTCTATTAGAAAACGCTCCCGCCTCTGGGTAGGTGATAATCGTGATGAGGATAACAGAAAAAATGACCGTCTAGCTCTACCTCTAATTCCTAAGCTAACAGCAAGAATCAAAAACTAAAATACACAAAAAAATGAAAAGCACATACAGGAATTCCACCGATTTTAGTGGTGTAGTGGTCCGCCTTCTCCCGGTAATCCTCGGCCCAGGGACCTGGCAAACCTAGATGCACCTCCTCCGCCATCCTCTCTTCCCTGCTTCTCTCCTCTTCAGAGACAATAGGACAGCTTTTGAATCTTGGACGCGAAAGGAAGGGACCCGTACCAACAGACAGGATCTACTCGCCGGCGAACGGCGAAGCGAGGTGTCTGGCCGCCGCGAGTGGATTGTGGAAGGTTTGGCGGCGACGGCGACATAGGAGGAGGAGGAGCGAGCGTTTCTCTGCAGTATTCTGGGCCGCCAATTGCAGCCTGGAACTAGCATTGGCCTGACAGGGCCAGGCCCATTATATATTATGGTGCTCGCTTTCTTCCCGTAATTAAGAAACTAGGTGGGCCAAATTTTGTTGATCAGAGTCTCGCAACCGCAACGATGCCATTGCCAAGAATGTCTCTTCCTTTTGCTTGAGGGGGAAAAAGGACAATGTCTCTTCCTACTCTGAACTGAACGTCCCAGTAAAAGATCGCATGGGAGAGCAGCTCTACCGGCTGAATTGGTGAAGTTGGGTAAAGCTATGGGTGGACGCCACACAAAAATAAGATCAGCTATATTATCAGGTTCCGCAACTGTTATTTTATTATGAAACCAAAGCGTGGGATGAGATTAGTTTTGCACATGCACAAAGCTGTGAGAGAAGAGAAGTAAACACTATGAGCTCCACCAACTGGTTATTGGTTACCATCAGCAGAAGCCTCTGCGGGCGCCGAGGTGTCAGTACTAAAATTCATCGTTTACAACTTTGTGGGACCGTAAACATACAGAAATATGAACCGTACCATAGTGAACGCCCTACATGGACTAGCACGTTTCGAGATTCTATGGACTAGCACCACGCGACGAGACAAACTGAACTGACAATGGATGATACAAAGTGGGATTGTCTCCGAGCAATAGGATGTAGGCTACGGATGCCACGTACATCGCCTATTCGTCCAGGAAAACATTCAGCGCACATGTTTACGCGTAGATCAATCAGATGGTACAACATCACACGTGCATGCATGTGTCACAGTCGGGAGGCTAAAAGTCTTGTACTAGTAATCTTGCAGTATTGTTGATCGAACTGGATCTCATCCAGTGGTTCCCAAATGCTCGACAGCTATCTGCAACCGTTCCCATTCCCAAATGCAGTATGTAGCTTATCAGTCAAAACCGTTCAGTTGCGACGGTAGTTCTGGTCCGTGGATTTCCATCTGTTTGGATGGCCACTCCCCATTCCCAAATGCAGTTGTTCTGTAGCGACAGCTTGATCACACACATCGTTCATATAAGTTCAGTGCTGATATCCATGACCATGCACGTACCGAGAATAATAGCGCTCACAAATGCCATGCCTTTCAGACAGCTGTGTTCTCATGGATCGTGGATGCATGCTACAGGCCATGCTGATCTGAATGTTAGCAGCTGGGACAGACACCGATAGCAGAGTTGGTGCCTGTTCTGCTGTGGTGGTTTGAGTGGATCTGAGATGAGTTTTGTGTAAGCAAGGAGACCCACCGCCACTAGGCACTGATCAAATCTTGCACTTTCGCGTACATCAATCATATCCTAGCAGACTCAATCATGAAAAGGCAAAGCATCTTGCGAAAAAAAAGTTAATAATTGGCAAGCATAGAGGCATTAGGAAAGCACAAGACGTATCCTTATCCACCACATGGAAACTAAGCGAAACGCATGCATGCGCCATGGATGAAGAAAGCTCTCGTCCGCAAGAGTCCAACGGCTTAGTAATAGTAATAATCTTGCGGAAACACCTCACACTCGCACTCCTCAAACATTATCGTGCGAGCTGACAGCTCATGCACGAGCCCCCTGTTGCCGCGAATTCAGATACAGACACCTCAGGATGCAGCACATATCTTTCAGAAACGAGTCCAAGTGTCAGTTTTGCTCATCGGTTTCTCGGCACGGGTTCGGTACCCTGCACGGCCCCAATCTCGGCAGGACTCATCGGTTCGGTACGAGGCGCCCGTGACCGGGGCCTCGCCTGCTCGATGTCACGGGATCGTCTTGCACCCGTTCCTGGCCGTTTTCCGCGCGGCGCCGGCCGGCCGTGGGGACGCACGACTCCGCTGCGGCGCTTTGCCGGGTTGGGTTCATGCATCCCCTGTCCGCATGTAGCACGGGCAGATGGATCATAGCCCTGTTCCTGCTGCAGTGCTATGGTTGAAATCACGGCGTCCTTGTACTCTGCTCCGGTGTTTTGGTCTCACGCGAGCGTCTCATGATCCCATCGCTCGTTTTTGGTCAGTCGCAGCGCTCTGCCCTTGCATCAGCGCTGATGCCAGGCAATGTTACCCCCACACATCCAGGTCCATACGCCCAAACTACTCAGGGGACGTTCAGTGCGCGGATTGCTGACGCATGTTCACCAGCTGTGGATGACCTTGCTCACAAAGGTTGCAGCCTTGCAATCGCTTTCTGTAATCGCATTCTGTAACTGTAAGGGAATCAAGCACCATTCTGAATGGCAAAAGGCAGACCAGAAATGTGCATTTGACTTCAGAAGAACAACCCCGTTCCCATCAACTCTGCACTCTGATGCCCGTGCCGTGCCGCCTTTTTTTCTTCGGAGGCTGGCATCGTTGTGTGTGCTCTACGGCACTGTGTCCGTCCCTGTGTCGGAACGGAATCGATGAGGAGGCGACGTATCCGCGGTGTGGAAGCCATCCTCATTCGGGCGTATAACCTCCGTACCGGCTACGTAAGAGACATGTATCTATCCGTCACGTGCGATGCATTCGCCGGTAAGAAACCCAACTGCTTCTGCACACGTTTGCAACTCTGACGTGCAGAAGCAAAGCACATTGCTCTGGTTTTCCGCGGTGCGACTTTCCCATCCGAGAAGAACTTGGCATCAAGACTTGACATCACGCTGTATCTGCTACACAAAATGTTTTCCAGGGAAATTGAAGCAAAAAATCCACAGGTCCGTTTGGTGTACCATTTCGTTAGGTCAGCGGACAACCTCAGCTTGCAGGACCAGTAGTGAAACTGTCACTTGATCTCGACACGCGCCGCCGTCGAGCCAAATACATGCTATCCAAATCGCAATGGTCATTAAGGAGGGGATTCGATTCGATCAGGACCAGCGTATGTTTCCGTTCTGAACCGCATCAAAACAATCAAAATTCGTCTGGAAACCGGTTTCTCGTTTCGTTTGCGAGCCAGGCCAAGGAGCTGGAAACGACACGATTGTCGCATGCTGGTTCATTGAACAGATATGATATGATCTAGAATAACTTGTGGAGCCGGACGAGATACGTCGTATTTCCGTTTATCATTTCCGTATAATACAGCTACGGGTTTGAGTCTCCTGAAAACGGTATGCGTAACCACCAACGGGCAATGGTCCTGCTCTGATGAAGCGCCCATCACGCATGAGGCGACATGGAAATTGGAGGGTAGCCGAATCGAACCCAAGCCTCTCGGTCTCACGACGTGTGTGGATGGTCTGGTACTCTGGTGAGATCAGAGCAAGATCATGAGCAGATGAGATCCAATCCCAATGAGGTCGCCCCAACCACCGGATGTGTCGGTTAATCTCGTATGCGAAATACGTTTTGAGACGCCGTCGCTTTTGCCTTTTCCTCTCCATGACACCCACCACGCTTTCCGCGCAAGATTGAATCTCAATGTCACACGGGACTAGCCCAACAGGTTCCTGTACACACGCACTCTGTATTCCCGGTATTCCTTGCTTGCTTTGACCAGGGTAACAACTAATTACCGGATCACAATTCACATCCATGTTCACGGCAAGCAACCTCCTTTTCCCTCGCCTTTACAATTACTTACTTTCTCTCGCGAATTGTGAAAAGCACCACGCTGTTCATCCCATAGAAAATATTGAAGTACTAATCCATGCATCAGCGACCATCCACGCCGCACTATCTCCAAAACAACACGAATTATAGTATCTTTTGCACTCTGGTAGATTTTTCTTTTCAAGCACCGTTGCACCAAACAAAAGTACGCCATCCAAAGTGCACCATCTCCATTCCAAGCAAAGATATTAAATGCATTGTGATGACATCTTCCGAACTCAAGTACTACATTAGTAAAGTTTCAAGCTAATAACAGTACAAATTCACTTGCGCATTCCGAACTTAGGTAACCTTTTTCAACCAAACTATTCACTTGATAGATAGGATAGGGAAGCGAGGTCTGTCCTAGCTAAGCAACACGGCACGGCAAACGCGCGCAATGGACCATTCAGATGCAGCGATAAATAGGCTGAAAGGATGGCTCCAAGAATGGCTTCACGGACTGGGTAGAATACAAAAAATTGCGGTGCGAGCTCAGTTTAGTGCAAGGAGGAAAAGGACGAGAAAAAAAATTAAGGGGTCGTCCACCACCGTCCCTGTCACGGGCCGCGCCCTCGCCACCAGCTCACACCCACCCTAGCTATCTATATATGCAACTGCCGGTGCTCGTACCACGACGGCAGCAGAGCAGCTAACACCATGATGGCCAGCACGGCGGCGTCCGTCGTGGCGGTGGCTGCGCTGCTGCTGTGCTGCGGCTTGGCGCGCGCGCAGACGCCGGTGTTCGCGTGCGACGCGTCGAACGCGACGGTGGCGACGTACGCGTTCTGCGACCGGTCGGCGAGCGCGGCGGCGCGGGCGGGGGACCTGGTGTCGCGGCTGTCGCTGGCGGAGAAGGTGGGGTTCCTGGTGGACAAGCAGGCGGCGCTGCCGCGGCTGGGCATCCCGGCGTACGAGTGGTGGTCCGAGGCGCTGCACGGCGTCTCCTACGTGGGGCCCGGCACCAGGTTCTCGCCGCTCGTGCCGGGCGCCACCAGCTTCCCGCAGCCCATCCTCACCGCCGCCTCCTTCAACGTCACGCTCTTCCGCGCCATCGGAGAGGTCAGGCTGCTCTGCTCTTCTCCTCTTCCATGGCATTTACTTCCACCGGCATTGCAAGACCTGCATTGCCCTTCTCGCGCTTGGTTTCGCTGGTTTGGTTTGGTGGGGATTGATTTGACGGCCGCCGGTTGGTGGATCGGTCCGTCCGGTGTGATGCGATGAGAATGTTGTGCCTTGCTTTTGCCCCCCAACTTTCCCTTCATGCGATGCGATGCGATGCGGCAAGAAAAGCCTCAAAAGCGCGTCGTCGGGTACGCGAAACGGCCTTCGATTATACTACACCCACTTTTGGACTCTTTTCGCCGGCGTCTCTTGATCGTCGACACGGACCATTTCCACCCCAGCGGCTAAGCTACCGCCTACTTTTGTCCTACCAAGTTGAAAACAAGCGCGTGCAGTAATAGCAGCTTGCAATCTTCTCCTCCGTAGAGTTGGCATAGCCTAGACGTTCGGGAGTTGAACTGCTCGAAAAGTTTCACACATTTTAGTCGTAGCTCGGTTCCAACGGCAAAACAATGGCGACTTGTAGAGTGCGAAAATAGTCTTCAAATGATACCTACTCCTTCTAGTAGTACGGTACAGTAGTAGTTAGGGCAATTGTAACTTCCTTTCCGTTAAGGAAAAGGCAACTCAACAAGGACTGATTAGAGAGTGTGCGTGAGCACAATTATGGCACGATATTGATCCAGCTACAGTTTTCTGTCTGTCTGTCTGAGATGCATTGCAACTGGCCTGCTAGTGTATCTCTGCTGCGCAGTCCCAGATTTACGGCAGGATATTGTTCCTTATCACGGGCGTGCAGCTAGCGCCGCAGCAGCATGTGGGTCCCATACGACTTTTGCATCTAGCTGTGACTACATGTGGAGTAATTACAGGTTTTGATTTCCATGCATGCGTTGCGTTAGCAAGAGCGATGCAAAGCAAGGACCACTTTGAAAATATCGGTCATGGCCGGTGGCCTTGTAGCACTGATGGACGTTCTTCTCCCCGATCCCATGTGTGCCCCGCACTGCATACCGACACCACCACCTTTCATCCTACGTAGACGATACTGTCTCGTGGGTTGAATTCATTGGACGACGCTAGTACATCGCCTGTCAGAAGGCAGCGGGGACCTTTCCCCGTGCGCGCCCACCGGTCCGGTGAGCCGTCCCTGTCTCATGGGAATTAACCGGGCAAAAAGGCTGGCTCATGTGGTAGTGGAATGCCGGTAGCATTTCAGGCTTTCAGCAGTCGTAGAGCATCCGGGTGTGTGGGTGAGGCCCAGCAGCTCTTCTCTCCGGCCACATGCTCCCAGCTTTGCCAAAGCGAAGGATGCCGCTCACCTTATCGGCGTCTACCTAGTGTCCTCTTCTACTACTAGTCCAGAAAATAATAATAATTCAGCATCGCGAGTCGGTGCAGCGGCGATGCCGTCTCTGGTGTCTGAATTTGGTTGCATTTGGGATGGGAAGTGAATGAATCTAGTCAAGCTACTAGCTTTTGAACAAAGTGATCAACGAGTCAAGGATTCCATTTGAGAGGCGCATTAAACTGGGTAGTAGGACACGGTAATTAAATACTGTGGCGAGAATCCAGCAAGGACTGACTGGGGCACTGACCAACGCGACCCCTGTCTGGCATCTTTCTTCTGTTGCACCTACCGATATTATGCAGTGTACCAGTACGTCATGCACGCATGTTGGCATTAGTGCATGTTGGCATAACTACAAATTTACTCTCATTTAGTACTACTGTAATATTAAGAATGAAATTTGACGTGAATTTCTGACGAAATCGTGTGGTTAATGAATGAACGCTGCAGGTGGTGTCGAACGAGGCCCGTGCGATGCACAACGTGGGGCTGGCGGGGCTCACGTTCTGGAGCCCCAACATCAACATCTTCCGGGACCCGCGGTGGGGCCGCGGCCAGGAGACCCCGGCGAGGACCCGCTGCTCACCAGCAAGTACGCCGTCGGCTACGTCACCGGCCTGCAGGACGCCGGCGGCGACGGCGACAGCCTCAAGGTCGCCGCCTGCTGCAAGCACTACACCGCGTACGACGTCGACAACTGGAAGGGCGTCGAGCGATACACATTCAACGCCGTGGTAACTTGCTATACGCCTCTATCCGTCTTTATCTTCATCTCCATCTCCATCTCAGGCGGCGGCGGCGCCGTACCGTTGCGTCGCCGTGCCGTGCAGATTAGGAGGACTCCTCCGCAGCGGTGGGGGTGTCGTGTCATTGGCATGATTGATGGTCGCGTACTGTACTCATCAGGTGCGCTGTGCCGTGGACGCACCGCCTTGTTTGCTTGCCGCTTTGGATACGTACTCTGCTCATCTGCCCTGCCTGCTCTGCTCGTAGCCGATACGTCTGTGAGTGTCCCGCCTGCTGGTGCTGGAGCACAGAAAGCGCGTTCAGTTGGTGATTGACCCATGTGGCAGCCACCCGCCTTTTCCCTTTCGCTTTTATTAGTATTTGATCCTTTTTTGTTTAGTCAGTGATCAGCGTCAAGTGATGCCGTAGATTGGATCCAGTTCTAGTGCACTGCTTGACACCGACAATACTACTACTACTAGTAGTAGTAGTGAGCCTTTACGCCAAGTTACCGTATAGTACTGATTTCTCCGAGTTCCGTTGCTGCAAAGCTGAGAGCTCCACAGCTTTTCCCGTCACATCTGGCGACTCGTGCTTGCATGCCACGGTGAATTAGATAAGTCCAAACGTTGATCCAAACAACCGGGATCTCTCGAATTAAGAAAGAACAAACCATTGATTAGGGAATGTCCCGACATTTAGATTACAAGCAAGTTGCAGCCTGGTCAGTCACCGGCCACTACTTATGTATGTTTAGGACTTGTTAATCCTATCAGATAATCATATTGCGGTGGTTGCAGTTCCCCGAAACGGGAGATCTTGGCCGCGTCCACGCACCGATACGCATAAATAAACCTGCCTTTGCGGCTAGGTGGCAGCGTGTGGGTGCTCTTGTCCCTGACGCAGCATTTTTCTACGCCTCGGAGCATAGTGACGTAGAGCACTTCGGTGTACTAGTATTCTATATATTTGCACAGCAGGATCAGTGGCAGAATCATTTAGATTTATTATATGTTGATTGCGATTACCAGGCACAAGGACACACCTAATGACTCGTGTCGTAGTATTAGATACCGTGCAATCTAATACCTGGTTCAGAACTACAGAATTATAATCGATCAATCAGTAGTTCTAGTAATTCAGTGACTCTAACCCGTAATAGTTGCTAAGATCCCTAGTAACAGGATAAAACCGAAACTCTGCAGAAGGAAGGAACATCTAACTAGATACAGGGACGATTTTTAACGCAATTTTTCAGAATCGTGATAGTCTTGTCGTGTTGATTCAGGTATCGCAGCAGGATCTGGATGACACATTCCAGCCCCCGTTCAAGAGCTGCGTGGTCGACGGAAATGTGGCCAGTGTCATGTGCTCCTACAATCAGGTCAACGGGACGCCCACCTGCGCCGACAAGGATCTCCTGTCTGGAGTCATCAGAGGGGACTGGAAGCTCAATGGGTATCTCCCTATTTCAATCTCCCTGACTAGTTACAGAATTGCGTTCTGTTTCTTGGTCAGAGAAGAATATTCAGCTCTGAAAGTTCAGTAAAACCGAAATGTTGTTTCAGAAATTTTGATCTGAAACTTTCTGAATGTGCTTCTTTGCAGCTACATTTCGTCAGACTGTGACTCGGTGGACGTGTTGTACAATAACCAGCACTACACCAAAACCCCCGAGGATGCAGCCGCCATCTCAATCAAAGCAGGTTAGTTCATTGTTCAGAAGCACCTCCTCATACATGCAGTTGCAGGACTAAGTACCCTAGCCGGCTCTAATTGTTCTATTTTCTGTATGTTCAAGCCATTTGGTTAGCAGATGCACTTCACATTGAATTATTTGAAACGCAATTAGTAGTTGTTGAGGTGCCCAGGGGCCAGGGCAGTTTGATTTGTTAGGTCTCAGCTACATCTTTTTCTGTTCAACAAGGGGCCTTGGCATATTGCAACCTGATCAGACAAAATTGTTGTGTGTCTGCATCATGTTCAGATATCGTTTAGCTAATCTTAGAATCATTCCTCACTAGAAATTTTCGTAATCTAAACATTTCATCTTGTTCCGTGTTTGTTAACTTGGCTTGCCTCAATTGGTCAGGGCTGGACCTGAACTGCGGCAGCTTCCTGGCGCAGCACACGGTGGCGGCCGTGCAGGCCGGCAAGCTAACGGAGTCCGACGTGGACCGTGCCATCACCAACAATTTCCTCACGCTCATCCGGTTGGGCTTCTTCGACGGTGATCCCCGGAAGCTCGCCTTCGGTAACCTCGGGCCCAAGGACGTGTGCACGTCTTCCAACCAGGAGCTCGCCCGCGAGGCGGCGCGCCAGGGCATCGTGCTCCTCAAGAACAAGGGCGCGCTCCCGCTCTCCGCCAAGTCCATCAAGTCCATGGCCGTCATTGGCCCCAACGCCAATGCCAGCTTCACCATGATCGGAAACTACGAAGGTAATTACCATTGGATTTATCAGAGTTCAGGGCACCTTATAGTAAGGACGATGTCTTTGTGCATTGCTGAATGCTGATGCCATTATACAGGGACGCCGTGCAAGTACACGACGCCTCTGCAGGGCCTTGGCGCGAACGTGGCCACCGTGTACAGCCCGGGCTGCACCAACGTGGGGTGCAGCGGGAACAGCCTCCAGCTCGACGCCGCCACCAAGGCCGCGGCCAGCGCCGACGTGACCGTGCTGGTGATCGGCGCCGACCAGTCCATCGAGCGCGAGAGCCTGGACCGGACCAGCCTCCTCCTCCCCGGCCAGCAGCCCACACTCGTGTCCGCGGTCGCCAACGCCTCCGCGGGCCCGTGCATCCTCGTCATCATGTCCGGTGGCCCCTTCGACATCTCGTTCGCCAAGGCCAGCGACAAGATCTCCGCCATTCTTTGGGTCGGTTACCCCGGCGAAGCCGGCGGCGCCGCCATCGCCGACGTCCTCTTCGGGTACCACAACCCGAGTAAGCGCCGCGCTGCATTTCCCAGTTTTAACTGCTCAAATCCAAGTGTTTACTAGCTCTGATGAGGTTCGACCACGCTGTTTGTTCCCAGGTGGAAGGTTGCCGGTGACGTGGTACCCGGAATCGTTCACCAAGATCCCGATGACCGACATGCGCATGCGGCCGGACAATTCATCCGGCTACCCGGGCCGGACCTACCGGTTCTACACCGGCGACACGGTGTACGCCTTCGGCGACGGGCTGAGCTACACCAACTTCGCGCACAGCCTCGTGTCCGCGCCGAAGCAGGTGAGCATGTCGCTGGCAGAGGGCCACACGTGCCTGACCGAGCAGTGCGCGTCCGTGGAGGCCGAGGGCGAGCACTGCCAGGACTTGGCGTTCGACGTGCACCTTCAGGTAAAGAACGCGGGAGAGATGGCCGGCGGGCACACCGTGTTCCTGTTCTCGTCGCCGCCGTCGGTGCACAACGCGCCGGCCAAGCACCTGCTCGCGTTCGACAAGGTGGCGCTGGAGCCCGGGCAGGCCGGCATGGTGGCGTTCAAGGTGGACGTTTGCAAGGACCTCAGCGTCGTGGACGAGCTCGGCAAAAGGAAGGTGGCGCTCGGCAGCCATACGCTGCACGTCGGGGACCTCAAGCACACGCTAAGCTTGAAGGTTTAATCAGGGAAACGGCGATGCAGGTAGGCAGTGTGGATGGACCAGGGAAGTGAGAATTGGTTAAGGAGGTTCAATAACGGCTCCCCGTGGGTAAAGAATTCGATCCACCGGGCAGTTTAATTAATTAGTCGTTGTTTGGGGTTCTTGATTTAATTCGGAAGGTCGATTTTCAATTGTAATCTCAGAGAAGCTGTGCAAGTGTAATTGATTGGAAGAGAGAAGCTCATTGCCACCAGGGATTGAAATCCCGGTCAGATCTCAGCCGGATTCCGGGGATCCCGATCTGGACCGGGATCACCGGTACACCGCTTTTCTGATTTTAAAATTTTGAATTCTTAAAATTATAAAAAAATGATATGAATATATGTAACAAACTAGATGACATGATTTACGGTGAAATCAAATCATGAAAGCGATCAAGTTTGAGCTAGGAAAAAATTGAAAAAAGATAAAAGTGAAGCAAAAAATAGAAAAACTCATGAAAATCATGCCATATTTTATATTTGTCATGGGATTATTACTTGTGGACTTGATTTATATACTTATAATTTGTGTATTTGAACTCGTGTGTGATGGATGAACGTTTTATGTCCATCTCGTGGATTTGTGATTTTTCTTCAATTTAAGTCATATATATTTGATTATATGCGATAAATATTGTTACAAATAGTATGTAAAATTCATGTCAACATTTTTATTTTTTTGAGATATTTTTATGTTTATTTAACCACCTACTAGTTTTTTGCACTCAAATCACCGGGATCCCGATCTTTCCCGATTAGTCATTTAAAATTAATTTTGACTGGGATCCCGATCGAGATTTCAGGTTTCTGCAGATTCCGGCGTCCCGGTCTCTCAACCAGTTTTACCGGGAGACACGAGATTGTAAATCCTGATTGCCAGCATTCAGTTCATAAGTGTTCATAAAAAGCAAGTGTTCTAACGTCATCTATTACTAAAAAAACAACATGTTCGTCTCGAGGGGAAAATGGTTTGTACTGGACTCGAAGATCGGACTGGATTAGGACCCAACCTTATGTCGGAAAAGATAAAGATTCCGTAGGATGCAATGTCACAACTAGAACTGCGCACGGTAGGGCATCAGAATTTCCAGACGTGTCCCCTGAAAATTTGCAGATAGCTATTATGAAGAAATAGAATTTCTCACTAACAGAACACAATATCGCAATCAGTGCTAGCCAAACGTGTCATGCCAAGTGGATCGGCCTGAAACGCGTGCACACGCACAAAAGAACACATCCCAAGCACGACATGTTAATTTTGTGCCCAGTTTGACACGATCCAATGTTAGGTGTCGTGTTTGGGTTGGGGACGTGGCCCGACGGGTGGCACAACCATGACCCGTTTGGCAAGTGACATATAGAAACCCGCTTAAGGCCCACCATGACACGGTTTGTTAATGGCCTAGCGCGAAACGACTCACTCTCACATCGGTCTAATCCTAATAGTCGCATGACCCCACCCCATATATAAGCCTCATCGCCCCCATTCTTCCCTATTTCTCCATAGGCAACCCAATGTAGTTTTAGCTACAAAACAAACACTTAGATTTGGACCATCTTTGTTGGTGAAATCAACAAGATACTCCCTCCATCCTAAAATAAGTGTCGCTATGGGATCCGTGCTGATCAAACTTTCTTAACTTTGACTACATTTATAGAAAATACGATAAACGATTATATCTTTAGATAGGTTGATTATGAAAATATATTCAATGCTTTATCTAATGATACTACTTATGTATTATAAATATTAATATTTTTTGCAAATTTTTTGTCAAAGTTGAAAGTAGTTGACTCCTCGAAAAGCGAGAACGACACTTATTTTGGGATGGAGGGAGTATATATTACCTTCCATGTACCCTTTGAATGCTATTGAGGAATCCTCTTTTCTAAAAACGGTCACGTCTTCATCGGTGAAGAGACAACCAAATCCCATACCATAAAATAGTGACACAGACATCAAGTTATACCCTAAACCTTGCACATGAAACACATTACTAATTGAAAGGTCACGGTGATGTCAATTCGACCACGATCGTTGATGTGTGGATATCAATATATGGGAGGTTAGCCAAATCGTCCCTTGAGAGTTCGGTTAAGGGATGAAACACGGTGCAATCTCCAAAAGTAATAGCAAATAAAGCAAATAAAACACGAAGCGATTTTCCCAGGTTTAGGCCGCCTAGAGGCTAAGATCCCTACGTTCCGCTTGTTTATATTTCTTGTATTATTTGTGGGGTGTACAAATCCGAGTAAATGGAGAAGCTCATGTTCTTGAGCCATGGTAAGTTAGGAGGAAGAAGAAGGTTCTATCTAGGAGAGCTGGAGTCATCCCCTCTGCCTGTCCTGGGTGCTCCCTTTTATTAACCAAGAGACATCCCACATCGGACAGTACAAAGGCAATTAAATGCGTACCATTGGAGGATCAGCCCTCCCCCATCTGCCTTACACAGTAGTGCTGTTGCTGCCCTTGCCTTGGGCTTTGCGCCCCTTGCGTGCTAGAGAGAGAGAGAGAGAGAGAGAGAGAGAGAGAGAGAGATACCATGTGGTCCCACAACACATCCATATGTTTCCTTTGACTTGGTGCATCATGTAGCTTGGCTCTTGCATGTATGCAAATGTTTTGTCCTTTTGTTATTGTCTTAAGCTCTTTTAGTATTTCGTGGTTATGTCTTGTGTAATGTTGGGTGATGCTAGAAACTCCTAGTCTCATGTCACCGACAACGACCTTTTACCTTTTCTTATTCATCATTTTTAAATGAGATGCTTCCACTTGATAGGTTGTCTTTGTCAAGAGTGGAGAACATCTTCTTCTCCCCGGTCATATGATTTGAGCATCCACTATCAAGCACCGATTTGCACCACACGATGAGCACTCTTACAAAAACAAATCAAACTTTTGATTTATACACCCAAACTTGCTTGGGTTGCCTTATTAGATAAATAATAGATTAGGACACCCATACACAAGGCTTGCACCTTGCGTAGTGTGGCCCAAAATTTTTTTAAACCACTTTCCCATTAGCATTATGGGTTAGCACATAGATAACATCAAAGTCATAAAAGGATACAGTAGAGCTCTTCTTGTTCTTCTTGAGCTCATTGGTTGATGCAACCTTCTTGGTGTTCTTCTCTTGAGCAACTTGTTTGTCCTTGTTGTTGGTCTTCTTGTTGTAGTTCTTCTTTGGCTCAATTTTGTTGAACTCAATGCCTTAGTTGTCATTGAACTTTCTTGTCTCACTGGCACCTTTTCTAGTAAGCTCAACTGCCCCTAAAAAATATATGTTGTAGAGGACATTAAAAGAAAAATGTAAGAAAAGGCCCATTAAGTTTTCATCAAATATAAAGGCTCCAAAAAATGCCATAAGCTTAAATGTACCCTTTTTTGGTGATTTATAAATTAAACCAGAAGGTCTTCAATAATGTCTATTCCAAGGTGAGATCTATCACACGATATTTTTGTTCTGAAGGTTTGGGATTCTGAAATAATTTAATTAAGGCCAAACTTGTGAAGAAACACTATACTCGAAAAATTCAGAAATTCCCTCGAATATGCTATGGGTCCCACCACTCACTCCTCTCTTGTTTTTCTCTCTCTCCCGATCGTGGCAACTGTGCATGGGCGTGAGCTCACCCCAACGCGTGGCCACCACAGCTCGGTCACCAGGAGGCACCAAAACCCGAGCCTCTACCGCCCTGCAACCCACCTCGGTGTGATAGGCCCGATTCTCGCTAACGGCAAGAAACGCACCATTGTACCTCTTAGTCACTCTCAGAAGTGTGACTTGTATATCCAATACAAATGAATACTAAAATTACCATAAAAGAATATGGAATTAGTTAAGAAGCAAGACATGACATTATTCTAAAGGAAATAACGTCAACAATATCTCGAGTACGAGGTCATGCCACACAGGCCAAGAAAACAATACACGAATACTAACGGAAGCAAAACACTAAGTAGGAATGTAGTGGAAGTGAATCTTCAAATGGGAAATTCCAGAGACAGTTCGAGTGTAGGCGAAACGCTCCTTCATTTTCAATCTTATCCTAGTCGAGTCGACAAAGTCTTGAAGTTGAAGCTTGAATCTTTAACGGTATAGAGTATTGAGGAAGCCGCACTAACTATAGCAACAATATGATGCATGTAAGAATATTTCAAAAATAAGACAAGGGCTCAGCACTTTCCTAATGCCTACGAGAGGATTACAGAAACTCAACCATCCGGAGAGGGGAAGAGAGCTGCCGCACCGAACCTTTGACCACCGCTACGCACAAAACTTAATTAAATCTATTTGGAGATTACAAGACAACATAGTTTTGTGAGAATGATAAATTTGCATTAAAGAAGCATTATACTCCAGCATACAAGCTAATTCTGCTAACCCAACTAAACAGGGATTGAGTGGCAGCATCGAGCTGTCTTGATAACTTTGTCATGTGAATTGTTTGCCGGTTAGATTTCAGCCAGATAGTAGCTCTCGACGCACAGTTCATAATAAACTTCTCTTATACTCTCCAAAGAGAGACCAACACATACATAACTTGGTATACCTAGACCATCACATAGTGTCAGACGAGTATCTTATTTCGTACACTGATGATCACCGCATTGCTATTAGTACGAACGATCTATTATTGACCAAGTTACCTTCACGTGAAACTTAACAGCACCGCAGTAAATTTCATCTTTGTGTGCACCATAAAGCTTTGGCGTAAATTCAATGATACGCTTCTTTTCTATAATTGATGCCTCAGCAGTTCCGTCATTGCCAGATTGTGTAACAATGGTAAACAACAACATATCATCCAAGCTGACACTTACGATAGGACGGCACAGTTGGATAGTTCCACCATCTGATGTCACCACACCACCTCTATTGCTGTGATAAAGGAGCATTTTATGGGGGATTCCGGTTGTGTGAGCTTCGATTTTTCCATAAAAATCTCCCTGAAGCACTTGAAATTCAATGGTAGCCTCCACTGCTTTTTTAACAGGTACATAAAGCACCTCCAATTTGCTGAACCAGCTAGCATGCGAGACAGTCCTGACCTCAATGTCTTGCCGGGTAACGACTCGACCATCAATATGAAGCAAACCCTTGCTGAGAGGTTTCGCCTTTCCTTGATCGAGTTTGATCTTAAGATTCACCTCAAGATAGATAAAATCTTGTAAGATCAATCCTCGAGATGGACCAATCAAGATCAATGATTCATCCTACAGAAAGTATACATGACAGGTCAGATAATACTGCTTCAGTGAGGGCAAAGCTGATATAAGTAATTAGGTCAGTCGTGCTGTGTACTTTAGGTTTTATCCTGATCCAAATATATCTAAGCCACAAGAGATCCAGATATATCTAAAAGGAATTACTGTAGGTCCAACCCGAATGTCCAATTTAATTTGGACTGGATAAATATATATGTGACAACCAAGTGATTAAAGTTTCCAAATGATGATCTTTAGTTTCTACATTAGTTTGAGTTGTAGATGAGTAAGACATTCGGGTTAGACCTATAGTAGTACTCATATCTAAACCCTAAAAAATTGTACGGTACATACACAAGATTGCCCATTTTCTCATGCATTAACAACAACAAAAAAACCGTACTCAATACATATGCAACATTATCAACATTTGAGTTTCGTAAACATGTGTCATACATAAACCAAATAAAAAGGGGTCATTGCCAAAGTAATTAATTCACGGATGTGGTTATCCATAACCAAGTTAATAGATTGCATGAAATGAATTAAATACAACAATATAAGTGTGGTAAATAAGTCACAAAGGCACAAACGAAAAAAAGGATTATTGCCAAATGCTACGGTGTAACAACCAAAAGTGAGTAGTCAGATAAAACAAAATCACCGGGGGTCACTATAGACTGAAAAAAGAAAAAAAAAGGCTGTACCTCTGACTCGATGAGCTGGGAATCCCTTCTATGGCAGCGGAAGAGATAAATACATTTCCTATCAAGACTGTCTCTGGCAATGACAGTACCATACACATTTATCGGGAAGCCTACATCTGAGGATGCTATCTTGATTGAGAGGATGTTTGCGGACCAATACATTATACACCCTTTTTCGTACTTTATGCTAGTGTGCCTCATTGGGGGAATAGCCGCTGCAAAAGGAAAAGTGAGACAACATCGCGAAAAATTCAGGGAGAAAAAAAAGAGAATGCATTTTGAGTCCACCGCGGCCCGTGTCCTCCCGAAAGCCCCGGTGCACGGTCTCCCCGCGCGCCACCCCCACCACACCGTCTCCCCGCGTACGCGCCCTAGTGCACTCTCCTACCGTGCACCGCCACCGGACTCCCTCTCCCACCGCGCACCGCCCAGCTCCGCCCCTACGCAGCGCGTGCCGTCGTGTGCCGCCCCGCCCCACCCTCTCCCGGCGGTACCGCGCGTCGCCCATCTCCGCCCCTACCCAACATGTGCCGCCTGGCGCCACCCTGCCCCGGCCGGCGCTCTCTCTGAGGTCGGCAGCATCGCCCCGCCCCGTTGCTTCCTCTCCCCTTTCCCTCTCTCGCGGCGTCGTCCCCCACCACGTGCGTCGTGGACGGGCCCGTGAGGTGTCCGTCTCTCGGTGCCGCGCTGCAGAGGTCCATTGGCAGTCGAGCGGGCGGAGATCTGGCGGTGACAACTCAGCTGGAGCTCTGCACGCACGCTACTGCGCTCGAGCGCAACCCACACCCGCGCCCCGCCTCACGAATCGCGTCTGGTGCAGCACGTCAGAGGCGGCACACCGCAGCAGATCAGAGGCGGCGCAGGAGGTCGAGGGCGTCGCAGCAGGTCGAGGGTGCAACAGCAAGTAGACGGAGCACAAAAGGCCCGGCCTTCGTCTTATCCAAGTCCAACAACATCTTCTCCAGGTTCAGTAGCCTACGGTCCTGGCTGCTCCGTGGCGAGACGAAGGCATGTTTATTTCTCTACCTAAATGGCACATGTGACTGTTGTTTGCTACAGGATGGGCGGGCATGGGTCACCCAGGACTCAAAGTGGCTTTTGTAAAAACAAAAATCAGGGCATGGAAACAAGATTCAATAGAAGTGTTCATGCATACAAAACTTTGTAGGGGACAAATTCTCATGACCTCATGATCTCGATGGGTAGCACAAAGGGGTTATTTAACAGTAGAAACCGAAATACTGCAATCTAATTCAATTTAAACAGCTACACAGTTAAGTGATGTTAGGTATAAGATGATGACTTAAAGTGAAAGATGAGGCACAAAATTAAGGTGCAACAAATGGTCACTATAACTCTCAACATTCACTTATAACAAATTCAGATTGTAGATGACGATTGATGCGTCTGGTTTTGATCTATAGCGGTTTAACACGCCAAACAAACAGTAATTCTACAAACTAAATTTCTTCCAGCTAAGGCACACCAAGTTAGGTCTTAAACAATAATCGACTGATCTAACAGTTTACTTTGTAGACAATTAAGTAAATCGCAAATGGAATTTAAACTTACATTCCTCGTCGAGATCGAACTCGGAGAAGTCCTCGAAGGGGCACCGGGTCCACACGATTGACTTCGACTTTCGATCGAACTCGCGGATTGAATTGATAACGGATTTGTGCTTTTCCCGTCTCGAAGCGATCTCCTCCTCTTTACGCTTCTTCTCTGCCGCCTCCCGCTTCTTCTCCTCTGCCTCCTGCTTCTTCTTCTCCGCTTCCAGCTCCATCCTCTCTGCCCTCATCGCTGCATATTCGGCCTCCACCTCCTCGTCAAAAAACAAGGGCTTCACGTCCCAGATCTCGTCGTCAAAATCCTCTTCCAATTCGTTGTGCTCTTGAAACAGATCTTCCAATCCTGAATGCCCTTCCAACGACGGTGAACAACGTCGAGAGGAACCGGAAAAAGCCATGAGCAGCAAACTATCTATCGTAACGACCGCCGCCACGGCGCTGCCGATGTAACCCACGCAAACCAGCACGGCTGGACCGGGCCAGGCCTTTTAAGGGCTTGTTTGGGACCACGTTTTCCCTAGAGAAACTGACTAGCGATCCCAACTTTGCGTTTTGGAGATTCCAAATAAATAAATAAATTGCGTTTTGGATGTCCTACAAGCTGAAATTCCCGGGCTAATTTCAACCCCATCAAGGCCCATTCCCTATGGGAAAAACACCTCCCGACCTGAGGCGATTTCCCTGCCTGTCTAGCTCGCCCTCGCCCCGCCTTGCCGCGAATGACTATTTGGCGGTGACCACCAAAACAAGTTCCCGTGGTCGTCCAAATTTGGATAACCCGTATGTCTATACTGTAATTCCGTTTTGGCATGTCGGAGCCAGCGTCATCGCGGCCAGTTGAATTAGTGGATGCTTTACGGCTTCAAGGAGTAATCTTACATTAGCGTTTGTTGTCGTTTTGTGCTTAGGAACTGTCGTCACGTACATGACTCTCAGGCTTACTTTGTTTCTTTTCTAGTTCACGTTCTTTAAGCAATGTAGCAAATGGTTAGCCAACGTATTTTTTTTATTTCTTTATCATTTCTTCATCTTTTTTATATCTTTATGGTGTGTACATTGTGAATCAATATAATTTTACTTTACTCAGCATTTTTGTATTTTACTTGATATATTTATAAATGTAGGTCAATATTTTTTATATATTTTTTAACTTTTTGACATGTTGACTCTATGTTTTCAAAAATAGACTCAACATTTGTGTTTAGTCAACATTTTTACAAATGTTGATTCAATATTTCTTACTTTACTCAATACTTTTCACATGTTAACTCAACGTTTCCTATTTATTATACATTTTTTCACACATCGGCTCAAGTTTGCACATGTTGACGCAACATTTTTTTTTGTTTTTCTTGATATTTTGCAATGTTGGTCCAACATTTCTTATTCTACTAAACATATTCCAATCATGACTCAACTTTTCTCAAATGTTGACTCAATATTTGTGTTTAATCAATATTTTTGCAAATATTGGTCCAACATTTCTTACTTTATTACTCGATATTTTCACATGTTGACGCAACATTTTTTATTTTTCTTGATATTATGTAAATCTGGGTCCAACATTTCTTATTCTACTAAACATATTCCACATCTTGACTCAACTTTTTTAAATGTTGACTCAATATTTGTGTTTAATCAATATTTTTGCAAATGTTGGTCCAACATTTCTTACTGTATCTCGACATTTTCACATGTTGAATCAATATTTTTTTTGTTTTTCTTGATATTTTGCAAATGTTGGTCCAACATTTCTTATTCTACTAAACATATTCCACGTCTTGACTCAACTTTTTTCAAATGTGTACTTAACATTTGTGTTTAATAAATATTTTTGCAAATGTTGGTCCAACATTTCTTACTTTACTTGACATTTTGAAATGTTGACTTAACAATTTTGTTTTTCTTGATATTTTACAAATGTTGGTGCAACATTTCTTATTTTACTAAGCTTATTCAACATGTTGACTCAATTTTTATCAAATCTTGACTCAACATTTATGTTTAATCAATATTTTTTCAATGTTGGTCCAACATTTCTTACTTTACTCGACATTTTCACATGTTGACTTAATATTTTTTATTTTTTCTTGATATTTTTCAAATGTTAGTCCAACATTTCTTATTTTACTCCACATTTGCACATGTTCCTTTGTCACACCCGGTTTTAATGACCAAAACCGAATGCATCCGTATGCGTGCCCAGGAACAAGTTTTCACGCACACAGGACAATTAATGTGATAAAAGAACAATGTCTTTATTAAATCGAATACTTACATCGATATTGTCCCAAAGGACTAAATACAATATACGCTAGCGGAAGACTCCATAACACCACGAGCAATCGACCGGGGTTTCGCACGCCTAGACCTTTCTCATCGGTGGTCCTCTCCATCTTCCGAGCAGCAGTAGTTGGTAGCAAAAAGGAAATAGCAAGAGTGAGTACATGTCGTACTCAGCAAGTGTGGGAATACATGACATGTAAGCTGAATGAAAGGAAGGCTAACACATGGTTTGCAATAGAAAGCACCTACACTAGTCAAGTTAATTAAGGCAACCTATTTACTAGGTGAAAAATAATCCAACGAGGCTACCCCACTCGTTGACCACTGCAAGCTACCCTACTTGCAGCAAACCACACTACAGAGTTACCCCGCTCGTAGCAAAACAAACTACAGAGTTACCCCGCCGTAGCCAACCACACTACAGGTTACCCCGCCCGTAGCTCACACCTCACTACAAGTTACCCCGCTTGTAGCTACCAAAGGGTTACCCCACCCAAACCATCCCTCTAGTTCTCGTGAGGATCCGGACCGTTCGTGACCGTGAACACGGCTGTTATAACAGCTTTACACTCTGCAGAGGTGGCACAACTTTACCCACGGGTCGGTGATTCCATCACCCGTCGGTGACTAAAACCTCCGTTATACCGAAGCACACTTCCTTAGGTGTGAGGCCAAGAGATCACCGCAAGGTCTTTCAAAGGACTTCCCAGCTTGCAAATCGCCCATGCTAAGGTTTCACCGCCGTAAAAGTGACGCATCACCCGGAGGCCCCCTCTTGCACCGTGGCTTCAAGTACTCTGTCTTTCCTCGCCCGAATCCGTAAGACACCTTCTTCCTTCATCCTTCCTCGACGCCCGCAAAGCCGGGAAGCTACCTTGGTACTAAACCTTACCTACCCATTATCAGCTCCGTGCTTTGTGCGGAAGTCCTGGGTTGCCGCTCCAAGAACCGGTCCTTATGATCCCAAACAGGTACCACCACACCCAACAGTGTGCACCGGCACCATCATCGACAATCCTCCCGTCGGGATCACCTAAGTTCCATGTTGCTAAAAAGCATTACCGATTCATTGATCATTATGTTCAAGTGGACAATTAGTCAAGATTAGCATTTAGTTCAAGTTGAACCCCATTAATAGCAATCTAAGCAATGACATACCCAGACTATAACACTACACCCAAAACCAAGGCGACAAGGTAAAAGTATGGAACAGGGTATGACACAATAGGATTCAAATTGAATGCAATGCATAAAAGTAAATTCGGATAGTAAGAAGTAGGCGCAATGTGCATCAAGGACACTTGCCTGTTTCCCTTTGCTGCTGCTCATGTCTTCAAGTCTTGTTCTTGAGGTCTTCGAAAAGTACGTTCTTCTATATAACGTGACACCGATACAAACATGCAAGAAACAAGCATACAAGCAAAACTAAGAAACAGTACACCAAACAATACCTAATGTCTATGAAAACATTGCTAATAAATAGTACACATCGCTACGATCTCGTGAGCGCAAGAATCGGCTTAATCGGAGTTACGAGTGAAAAGTTACGAAGGTTTCAAGATCTAGGGTTTAAACTGCAAATTAAAGATCATTTTGTAAATATGGAAAAGTTCAAGGACTAGCGTGTAAAAAGGTTAAGGTCTAAAACATAAGTTTATAAAACACTAGAGTTCATTTTGCAAAAGAACACGATTTAATGTGGTTTGATAAAATAGGGCAGTAAACGTAATTTAATAAAAGGTTAGGGGCGTTTTTGTAAAAAGACCATAATTAGAACATTGAAATAAATATGGCTTAAGGACATAAAAATAGTTTAACAATTAACTAAAAACTTTAATGAAAAAGATTAGGACCAAAACAGATTTAAAATGAAGGCTAAGGCTCCTTTTGAAAAAGAAAAGGACTTAAACGTAATTAACTATAGACTTAGAGGGCTAGCATGTAAATTTACCTAGTCACAAAATATACGTTTGTAAAATTAACAAACTACATGGGTTGATTTGCAAATTTTATATTCCTAGCATGCGGCAAGGATTAAAACAGAATTTAAATAAAGAATATGGTTGGATTTTATAAATAGAAGGGCCTAAACGTAAAATAGTAAAACTATAAGGGCTTATCTGCAAAATAGCCAAGTCCACGGACCTATTCCTAATTTTTAGAAAGTATAGGGACTAAAATGTAAAAGTTCAGGACTCGAAACATAATTTATGAAAAACCTAGGGTTGTTTTTGTAAAAGTGTCGGACCCAAACATAAATAAATATAACCACGGGGTTTTATTTGTAAAAATACCATTTGATCGGGAACCAGGGGCTTGAACGTAATTATAACTAAAGCTAAGGGAGTTTATGTAAAAACAGAGGGTGTAGTTGTGATTATATAAAATGTCGTGGGCTTATTTGTAAAGTCTGTCGATTTATCGGATTTTAAATGAATTAAATTAATTTACAAAACTCGTGGACTGGGTCTATAGATCCGTAGACCGGGATCGGGGCAGCCGGTCCATGGGTCTATCGTAGATCGGGAGGCGTACTCCTTCGAGGATCTAATCGGAGCCGTTGGCTCTAGATCGGACGGCTGGGATCGCGTCCGACCGGCTTTGGTCGCCGGCGGCGAGCTGGTCGCGGTGGCGCCATGGATGAAGCTCGCCGGCGTTCGTCGGCCTAGCGACCGAGTGCGCAATATTCGTCGGGAACGGAGGGGAAACGGGAAGGAGTGCACGGGGATCCTTACCGACGAGTCGCGCGGGCGGAAGAGTGATCGGAGGCAGCTCACGGCGGCGAGGTCGTGGCGGAGGTGTCCGGCAGCGTCGCGGGGCGGCACAAATGACGGAGCGACGCCAAAGTTGGCGAGCGAAGGCGGTGCGGCGTCGCGGTGCTCGGCGTGGGGTCGTTGGGCGCCGACGGAGCTTCGTGCGGCGTCGCGTCGAAGCTCGAAGAGCGGTGACGATGGCGGCGGCGGCGTCGAGCTTTGGGGGACACGGCAGTGGCGACGGTGGGGAAAAGGCGACGCAGGGGTGCGAGGCTTGCTTCTTATAGGGCGCGCGACCCGAGGGTCGCCGTGGCGCGCACGCCAAGGACGGCGGCGGCGTACGGCGCGGCTAGGGTTTAGACGGGCTGCGTGCGTGGGCCTGGGCTGCGGCGTGGGCTCGCGGGCCGGCGGGGCCGAGGCGGGTGGCTGGTGGGCCGCGGTGGTTAGCGAGCCGGGAAAAGAGGAGGGGAGAGGGAGAGAGATTGGGCCGTGGAGAGAAATGGGGAAACTAGGCCGGGGAATTCGGCCCAAGTGGCCTAAGAGCTTTCTTATTTTCCTTTTCTTTTTCTGGTTTTATTTCTTTCCTATTCTATTTCTAATGGTACAACAAATGCATTACGAAATCTACTCGAATTCCAAAATGCAATTTCACACAAAGTAAAACCCTAGTTCATTCTATATCATCATGGATGCAACAATCAATTATAAATTTATACTCTAATTTATAATTAGCTAAACTTAGTGCTATGGAATTAACTTGGCTTCCCAACCAAATTAACCAAAGGTAAATAATTATTTTTCTTTATTGAAATAAAAACACTTTGGGGAAATAAAAATACTTTAAACCAAAAATAGTTATTATTGAATAAACTCTTTTATGAAACACATATTCTCAAATAGACTATATTTATGAGCAACATTTGCATAAAACAAAGACATTTATTTGGCCAGCCCTTTTCACACATTTAAAGCATTTAACTATAAATCAGATTAAAGTATTTCTTAAAGCAAAATCTTTTATAACTCAAACTTTAATTAGTTTTGGAAATAACTCCTTTTCCTCACATGAAATGATAAAGCTCTCATGTGGTTTTCAAAGTGAAATACCTTGTATAAAATAATGCCTTTTGAAATAAACTTATTTTCATAAATCAAATATAATTGTTTATTAATTTCTTTTCATCAATCATTTTCTTAAAATAGATTATCTTCATAAATCAAAAGTATTTCTTAAATAGATGTTTCTCTTTTTCCTAGAAAGGGAAAATACCTCGTTTAAAATATTGTGTTCCAAAATGATATAAATTCGTAAATCAAAGATGTATTTTTCAATAAGTCCTTTTTCATAATCCAAAACAAAACATATGTTCTTTTGAGAAAATTCATTATTGAAACTTTATAATCAAAATAAGTGTTTGAGCTTAAAAGATAATCTCTTCCTCTTAAATAAGAAAGAAAGAAAATGTATTTATAATATTATCCTTTAGATAATATTTAAATATGCTTTAAAAAGTTTTAAAATTTTGTGAATTTCGTGCACCATCCGAATGTGAAATTCGGGGTGTTACAAGGCTACCCCCTTAACGAGAATCTCGTCCCGAGATTCGGCGTGGCTAGCAAGAAATTTTAGGTGGGTGATCTTTTCCTAACGGACTCTAGGGCTTCACACTTGATTGCACACGTCCGTCATGGCTCTTCCAACGTCCAATGGTCTTATATCCATAAGTTCTACTCTTATCGTATATGGCACCTTTCTTAAGATTCCATTATGAAAGGTTGGCGTTCATCTTCATCCTGTGATTACACATAGTCTTCAAGGAACAAGACAATACGATTCCATATCCTCCAAGGTAAATATCACTTAATCGTACGGACTCATTGTCTTGATTACATTGTTCAAACGACTCAACAACCATAATACTTGGAAAAATTAAACAAACTATCGACAAAACACTATTGCCCTCTTGATCGAAATCCATTGATCAGCCTGGATTTGCACTTCTTCATGGGTGGGAATTCTTTACTTGCCTCTTGTTGCACGTGTTGGAACCTCTTGGACTAGGATGATACATTTGTTGCGGGAGTTGACGGCGTCGTGTTGTGGTGGCTATCGATATTCCCTTTTGTTGGTTCTTGGGACACTCATTAACATAGTGTCCTTCCTCTTTGCAATGATAACAAATCCCACGCTTAAAGACGACTTGAGCTTTATCGGATCCTTCGGGCTTCACACTCGAGCTGAGAAGATTTGGGGTGTATATCGGAGGTTGAGGGGTGATCATCTAGTGAACAACGACTCATTGCGTGACTAAGCATTTCGGTTTCCACCTGCCTCATGAACAACCAAGATCCAAGTTCGATGGAGTGAGTTTTCTCATCGGACACTTATCAGCGTAATGGCCATATTGCTCACAACTCGAAACACATTATATCCTTCCTTGGGCAAGTCTCGAAGTAATGACCACGTTTTCCACATAGTGAGCATTGACTTCCTCCAACTATGGGCCTTCGGAAAAATCCATTGGATTCATCACTTTGGAAACTTCTCTCTCTGGAGGGTTGATGCGGCATCGTACGTTTACTCCGGTCGACTTGAAGAAAACATCGGCGACCACGGCGTTTGCAGCAATAGCAAGCTTCACGGACTCTACGGTTCTTGTAGTGCTGATCCGGAGTTTCGATACCGCTATCCGACTTGAGCTTCCTCTTCTTTCTTGACATGCTCTCTTCATCCATGGTTAATACCTCCGAAGTTGTCCGTTGGTCGTTAGAAATAGGTCGTGACCTCTTCCTTGGGAAAATACCAATCCTGTTGTCCTTGCTTGTAGCTAGTGAAGGGGAGGATGAACTGTCTCGGATGTTGTTCTCCTCGGTATTAATGCTACCATCAACGGTTCCAATTCGGGGTTCATCATCCGAGAAAGTCAATTTGCTTGGGCATAAGAGGAGAGAATAGAGAATGGGGTTCGAGAAAGGAACGAGGAATAACGAAACTAAATACCCATTAATGCAAAACAATTGATGTACTCGACAAAGCTAAAAACTTTGCAACACACCTTCGGACAATCAAAGATCCAACTCAAAACAAGACACACCAGAAATCAAACACTTAACCTAAATTGTACATCGACTCGACGTTCTACTAAACGTTTAAGTACTAAAGGGCACTACTACTAATCCTCCTCATCTTGGTTTGGAACAACGTAGGTCGGGGAGCGCGACTTGCAATCTTGCGTGGAGGTGATTCAGGTGCCTCTTCTTCCAATTCTTCATCCGAGGACAACTCCAAATCTTCGGGTAGACGACGCTTCGACTTGCGGTTAATCCTCATAGCCTCGGTGTACTTCTCCTGCCAAAAGTCCACTTCTTCCGCATTCTCATCCAACTCTTTTGTGAGCACCTTGGCGAGAGCCACTTGCTTCTTAAGCTTCCAATTTCCTTGTTCCTCCACCGGGTCTACGTGGATGTAGGTGGATCCGCTTGCTCGTTGAGGGAAATGAGCATACTCCGTCTCTTCCAAATAAGCACGGGACCTTGAGCGAGTAACCGGGATGGCTTGGCGAGCAGCATCACGAATTCCAGCGAAGAAACTTCTCCTTGAGGCAATGGCTTTGTGAGTTCTCTCAATCTCATGAGCTCCTTCAACGGGCTCTCGTGCATAGATGAGCACATGGACGTCCCAGATGTGGCACCGATCCTTTAATGACTTCTCGAGCTCCAAAGTACTTTGGTGGCTTCACGTATCCTATTTCTTGCAGCATCTCCCAAAGCATGTTAGGAAGTCTTCCAGACACTTAGTCCATCACTCTCAAACTCACGAACCTCTTGATATGGTAGTGGAACTTCCATCATTTCTGGTTCCACTTCTTCCTCGCCATTGCTAGGGACGATCTCAAGAGCATGGCTGAAACTGCAGCTTGCGATCGACGGTCTTGGCTCGTGCTAGCTATAAAATGTTTGGAACCAAAATAGTTTTAGCAAAACGAGTCAAAAAGCAAGAAGTTGCTTAAGCAAAGAATGACACTAGAGGGAGAGAATCACAAGAAAGAATTTGTAGGAAAGAAGTGTAGAAATTTTCCAATATAGTTTCTATTTCAAAACAAAATACTCTTAGAGGCGACAATCCTTCCTAGGCTTGCGTCCTACGGTCGACAAGGCGTACGTCCTACGGTCGACACGGCTCCGATACCACTTTTGTCACACCCGGTTTTAATGACCAAAACCGAATGCATCCGTATGCGTGCCCGGGAACAAGTTTTCACGCACACGGGACAATTAATGTGATAAAAGAACAATGTCTTTATTAAATCGAATACTTACATCGATATTGTCCCAAAGGACTAAATACAATATACGCTAGCGGAAGACTCCATAACACCACAGGCAATCGACCAGGGGTTTCGCACGCCTAGACCTTTCTCATCGGTGGTCCTCTCCATCTTCCGAGCAGCAGTAGTTGGTAGCAAAAAGGAAATAGCAAGAGTGAGTACATGTCGTACTCAGCAAGTGTGGGAATACATGACATGTAAGCTGAATGAAAGGAAGGCTAACACATGGTTTGCAATAGAAAGCACCTACACTAGTCAAGTTAATTAAGGCAACCTATTTACTAGGTGAAAAATAATCCAACGAGGCTACCCCACTGTTGACCACCGCAAGCTACCCTACTTGCAGCAAACCACACTACAGAGTTACCCCGCTCGTAGCAAAACAAACTACAGGTTACCCCGCCGTAGCCAACCACACTACGAGGTTACCCCGCTCGTAGCTCACACCTCACTACAAGTTACCCCGCTTGTAGCTACCAAAGGGTTACCCCACCCAAACCATCCCTCTAGTTCTCGTGAGGATCCGGACCGTTCGTGACCGTGAACACGGCTGTTATAACAGTTTTACACTCTGCAGAGGTGGCACAACTTTACACACGGGTCGGTGATTCCATCACCCGTCGGTGACTAAAACCTCCGTTATACCAAGCACACTTCCTTAGGTGTGAGGCCAAGAGATCACCGCAAGGTCTTTCAAAGGACTTCCCAGCTTGCAAATCGCCCATGCTAAGGTTTCACCGCCGTAAAAGTGACGCATCACCCGGAGGCCCCCTCTTGCACCGTGGCTTCAAGTACTCTATCTTTCCTCGCCCGAATCCGGAAGACACCTTCTTCCTTCATCCTTCCTCGACGCCCGCAAAGCCGGGAAGCTACCTTGGTACTAAACCTTACCTACCCATTATCGATCCCGTGCTTTGTGCGGAAGTCCTGGGTTGCCGCTCCAAGAACCGGTCCTTATGATCCCAAACAGGTACCACCACACCCAACAAGTGTGCACCGGCACCATCATCGACAATCCTCCCGTCGGGATCACCTAAGTTCCATGTTGCTAAAAAGCATTACCGATTCATTGATCATTATGTTCAAGTGGACAATTAGTCAAGATTAGCATTTAGTTCAAGTTGAACCCCATTAATAGCAATCTAAGCAATGACATACCCAGACTATAACACTACACCCAAAACCAAGGCGACAAGGTAAAAGTATGGAACGAGGTATGACACAATAGGATTCAAATTGAATGCAATGCATAAAAGTAAATTCGGATAGTAAGAAGTAGGCGCAATGTGCATCAAGGACACTTGCCTGTTTCCCTTTGCTGCTGCTCATGTCTTCAAGTCTTGTTCTTGAGGTCTTCGAAAAGTACGTTCTTCTATATAACGTGACACCGATACAAACATGCAAGAAACAAGCATACAAGCAAAACTAAGAAACAGATACACCAAACAATACCTAATGTCTATGAAAACATTGCTAATAAATAGTACACATCGCTACGATCTCGTGAGCGCAAATCGGCTTAATCGGAGTTACGAGTGAAAAGTTACGAAGGTTTCAAGATCTAGGGTTTAAACTGCAAATTAAAGATCATTTTGTAAATATGGAAAAGTTCAAGGACTAGCGTGTAAAAAGGTTAAGGTCTAAAACATAAGTTTATAAAACACTAGAGTTCATTTTGCAAAAGAACACGATTTAATGTGGTTTGATAAAATAGGGCGTAAACGTAATTTAATAAAAGGTTAGGGGCGTTTTTGTAAAAAGACCATAATTAGAACATTGAAATAAATATGGCTTAAGGACATAAAAATAGTTTAACAATTAACTAAAAACTTTAATGAAAAAGATTAGGACCAAAACAGATTTAAAATGAAGGCTAAGGCTCCTTTTGAAAAAGAAAAGGACTTAAACGTAATTAACTATAGACTTAGAGGGCTAGCATGTAAATTTACCTAGTCACAAAATATACGTTTGTAAAATTAACAAACTACATGGGTTGATTTGCAAATTTTATATTCCTAGCATGCGGCAAGGATTAAAACAGAATTTAAATAAAGAATATGGTTGGATTTTATAAATAGAAGGGCCTAAACGTAAAATAGTAAAACTATAAGGGCTTATCTGCAAAATAGCCAAGTCCACGGACCTATTCCTAATTTTTAGAAAGTATAGGGACTAAAATGTAAAAGTTCAGGACTCGAAACATAATTTATGAAAAACCTAGGGTTGTTTTTGTAAAAGTGTCGGACCCAAACATAAATAAATATAACCACGGGGTTTTATTTGTAAAAATACCATTTGATCGGGAACCGGGGGCTTGAACGTAATTATAACTAAAGCTAAGGGAGTTTATGTAAAAACAGAGGGTGTAGTTGTGATTATATAAAATGTCGTGGGCTTATTTGTAAAGTCAGTCGATTTATCGGATTTTAAATGAATTAAATTAATTTACAAAACTCGTGGACTGGGTCTATAGATCCGTAGACCGGGATCGGGGCAGCCGGTCCATGGGTCTATCGTAGATCGGGAGGCGTACCCCTTCGAGGATCTAATCGGAGCCGTTGGCTCTAGATCGGACGGCTGGGATCGCGTCCGACCGGCTTTGGTCGCCGGCGGCGAGCTGGTCGCGGTGGCGCCATGGATGAAGCTCGCCGGCGTTCGTCGGCCTAGCGACCGAGTGCGCAATATTCGTCGGGAACGAGAGGGAAACGGGAAGGAGTGCACGGGGATCCTTACCGACGAGTCGCGCGGGCGGAAGAGTGATCGGAGGCGACTCACGGCGGCGAGGTCGTGGCGGAGGTGTCCGGCGGCGTCGCGGGGCGGCACAAATGACGGAGCGACGCCAAAGTTGGCGGCGAAGGCGGTGCGGCGTCGCGGTGCTCGGCGTGGGGTCGTTGGGCGCCGACGGAGCTTCGTGCGGCGTCGCGTCGAAGCTCGAAGAGCGGTGACGATGGCGGCGGCGGCGTCGAGCTTTGGGGGACACGGCAGGTGGCGACGGTGGGGAAAAGGCGACGCAGGGGTGCGAGGCTTGCTTCTTATAGGGCGCGCGACCCGAGGGTCGCCGTGGCGCGCACGCCAAGGACGGCGGCGGCGTACGGGCGCGGCTAGGGTTTAGACGGGCTGCGTGCGTGGGCCCGGGCTGCGGCGTGGGCTCGCGGGCTGGCGGGGCCGAGGCGGGTGGTCGGTGGGCCGCGGTGGTTAGCGGGCCGGGAAAAGAGGAGGGGAGAGGGAGAGAGATTGGGCCGTGGAGAGAAATGGGGAAACTAGGCCGGGGAATTCGGCCCAAGTGGCCTAAGAGCTTTCTTATTTTCCTTTTCTTTTTCTGGTTTTATTTCTTTCCTATTCTATTTCTAATGGTACAACAAATGCATTACGAAATCTACTCGAATTCCAAAATGCAATTTCACACAAAGTAAAACCCTAGTTCATTCTATATCATCATGGATGCAACAATCAATTATAAATTTATACTCTAATTTATAATTAGCTAAACTTAGTGCTATGGAATTAACTTGGCTTCCCAACCAAATTAACCAAAGGTAAATAATTATTTTTCTTTATTGAAATAAAAACACTTTGGGGAAATAAAAATACTTTAAACCAAAAATAGTTATTATTGAATAAACTCTTTTATGAAACACATATTCTCAAATAGACTATATTTATGAGCAACATTTGCATAAAACAAAGACATTTATTTGGCCAGCCCTTTTCACACATTTAAAGCATTTAACTATAAATCAGATTAAAGTATTTCTTAAAGCAAAATCTTTTATAACTCAAACTTTAATTAGTTTTGGAAATAACTCCTTTTCCTCACATGAAATGATAAAGCTCTCATGTGGTTTTCAAAGTGAAATACCTTGTATAAAATAATGCCTTTTGAAATAAACTTATTTTCATAAATCAAATATAATTGTTTATTAATTTCTTTTCATCAATCATTTTCTTAAAATAGATTATCTTCATAAATTAAAAGTATTTCTTAAATAGATGTTTCTCTTTTTCCTAGAAAGGGAAAATACCTCGTTTAAAATATTGTGTTCCAAAATGATATAAATTCGTAAATCAAAGATGTATTTTTCAATAAGTCCTTTTTCATAATCCAAAACAAAACATATGTTCTTTTGAGAAAATTCATTATTGAAACTTTATAATCAAAATAAGTGTTTGAGCTTAAAAGATAATCTCTTCCTCTTAAATAAGAAAGAAAGAAAATGTATTTATAATATTATCCTTTAGATAATATTTAAATATGCTTTAAAAAGTTTTAAAATTTTGTGAATTTCGTGCACCATCCAGAATGTGAAATTCCGGGGTGTTACATCCTTCAATCTGTTTACACATGTTGACTCAACATTTTTTATTTTTCTTGATAGTTTTCAAAATGCTCGGTCCAACATTTCTATTTTACTCAACTCTTTTGACATGTTGACTCGACTTTTTTCACATGTTGACTTAAGACTTGTGTTCAATCAACATTTTTGTAATTGTTGGTCCAACATTTCTTACTTTACTTGACATTGTCACATGTCCACTCAAAATTTTTTTCTTGATTAATTTTTCAAATGTTAGTCCATCATTTCTTATTTTACTCTACATTTTCTCGTGTTGCGTAATCCTTTGTTGCCATATGGTTGGTACCCAAGAATCTAACATCTCGTCCTATGGTAATAAAAATATATGTTCAGTCGGAGAATTTAGTGTGCAACGGAGTTTGATAATTTAGTGTTACAAATCATTCGAGAATTTAGTGTTGCAACTCGTTGGAGAATTTAGTGGTGCATCTTCTTTTAGAATTTAGTGTTACAAATCGTTGGAGAATTTAGTGGTGCATCTTCTTATAGAATTTAGTGTTGCAAATCGTTGGAGAATTTAGTGTTGTAACTCGTGGGAGAATTTAGTGGTGCATCTTTTTGTAAAATTTAGTGTTGTAATTTGTTGTAGAATTCTTTAGCCACATAGTTTGTACCCTAAGAATCCAACACCTCCCCTCCTATGATAATAGAAATATATGTTGAGCCGGAGAATTTAGTATTGTAACTCGTTGGACAATTTAGTGTGCATCTTCTTGGAGAATTTAGTGTTATAAATCGTTGGAGAATTTAGTGTTCCAACTCGTTAGGGAATTTAGTGGTGCATCTTGTTGTAGAATTTAGTGTGCAAGGGAGTTGTAGAATTTAGTGTTGCAACTTGTCTGTAGAATCCTTTATTGCCGCATGGTTTGTACCCAAGAATCCAACATCTCCTCCTATGGTAATAGAAATATATGTTCAGCCGGAGAATTTAGTGTGCAAGGGAGTTTGAGAATTTAGTGTTACAAATCATTGGAAAATTTAGTGGTGCATCTTCTTGTAGAATTTACTCGTTGCAAATCATGTGAGAATTTAGTGGTGCATCTTGTTGCAGAATTTAATGGGCAAGAGAGTTGTGTAATTTAGTGTACAAGGGAGTTGAAAAATTTAGTGTTGCAACTTGTTGTAGAATCCTTTATTGCCACATGGTTTGTACCACAAGAATCCAACATCTCCTCCTTTGGTAATAGAAATATATGTTCAGCCGGAGAATTTAGTATTGTAACTCGTTGGAGAATTTAGTGGTGCATAAAATATATGGGAAGCCAAAAGAATTTAGTTTGCAAAGGAGTTGAATAATTTAGTGGTGAAACTTGTGTGAGAATTTAGTGACGCAACTCATTGGAGAATCCTTTATTGTCACATGGTTTGTACCCCAAGAGTCCAATATCTTCTCCCTTGACCACAGAAATCGACGGCAAACCAGAAAATTTGGTGTGCAGGGGAGTTAGATAATTTAGTGTGAGAGCTAGCCGTAAAATTTAGTGGCGCACCTCGTCGGAGAATTTAGTGGTACACATCATTGGAGAATTTAGTGGCACATCTCGTTGGAGAATTTAGTGATGCACCTCGTCGAAGAATTTAATGGCGCACCTTGTCGGAGAATTTAATTGTGCAACTCCTCGGATAATCTAATAGTGCAACTTGTCGGAGAATCCTTTATTACCATATAGTTTGTACCTAGGAATCCAGCATCTCCTCCTCCAATCATAAAAATCTAAGATTCAATATTTTCTATTTTTATCAACATTTTTCAAATGTTGCATAGCGCCACGGGCGTTCGATTTCCTAACCTCAAGTATAATAGAAAAATAAATTGTTAATAATAATCGATTAATTCTGTGTTATTAGAGTGACAGACAAATTGCTCCAGGAAATTTAAAGGACGGTGGACTTCCATAGCACCATGGAGTTGATTCTCTGGCAGCTGTTAGGGCCATGTCGAAATAAGCTGATGCGCATGCAGTTGTATTTTTTGTGTTGTGAAAACCACGTGCAACACGTATGTGAAGAAGCTCGGATGAAGCCAGGCAGCCAACGAGTGTAAAACGAAGATGAAGATAGAGCTAGTGCGTGAAAGAAGAAGAAAAACGCTGCACGGCAGCGACTGAGGTTTGTGCTCGAAAGAGAAAAAAGACACATGACACGGTCTGCGAAAGAAGTGCGTTGTACGGGAGCAAAGTGAGCGCGCGAGGCGCGCCGACAACTTGGTGCCGTACATGGTAACCGCGTCGATTTCCATCTAAAGACGACCACTAGAATTAGTTTTAACGGTTGACCGCCAAGCAGTCACCCCCGCCTTGCCTCGTCGCTCCCCTCGCCGTCACTGCCGTCACGCAGCTCCATCTCGGTGGCCACCACCGTCACCGTCCCGGTTATCGCCTCATCGGCCAGCCCTACCCCGTTAACTTAAAACATGAGTTGGGAAACCATTTGTTTTTTTTTTGTTTTTTAAGTGAAACTTTGAATTGAAACTTTATCTTGATTTGGAACTTTGGATTTACGACTTGAAATTTTAAATGTCAACTTAAAACATTTTAGATTTTGACTTGAACTTTTGACTTTGCTCCGTTAAAACTTTTCTAATCCACTTGAAACTTAGCTCTCCTCATATTTAGATCGCGAGTTGAAACTTAAAAATCCCGATTTTATTTTATTTTCTTTTACACTTTCAGTTGTGGTTTTGTGAGTTCTGCACATATATACCACCGCTAGCTCCCTCCAAAAAATAAAATAAAATAAAAATCACCGCTCTCTCATGGCGGCCGACAAGTCATCCGGGCCCACCACGACGATGGTGCTACCGTCGTATGCTCCGCCCATGAACGCCATGGTCATCGTCACCAGCATAAGAGGGCCAACATGTATGTGTCCCAGGCCCGCCCGACTAGCCGTGATGATGCGGCAGGTCCCTTCGTCAGCGGATCGTCGATCACATCGTGTCGCCGAAGTGGGACCTGGGCATCACCGGGTGCACCCAGGGCCCTTGACTACCTGCACCGTGGTCCGGCGCGATCTGTCCATGATGTCATGCATGTACAATTTCAGATGGATCAGGCGGTCGCCGCCGCTGGCCAGGGCGCAACAGCTACCACGGTGCACGCCGGAGAGACAAGGCATCGATGCAGCCACGATGGCGATGGATTATTGATGGGCGAGTATATCGACGTACTAGCATTATTTATAGAACAGAGATGGTCTTAAAGGGCCCTTGTTTGAAGCAGGCTCACTAGGCATACTCGCTAGTTGCGCCCTTGAAGGCCCAGGTGGGCCTAGATCCGCCCGGGGCTGGGCATGTGAGCGGCTTGGGTCCTTGGTCGACGGCACCCTGGGCTGCGGAGAGCACATCCATTCTACCGGTGAACCATCCTCCATTGATCCGGCGACGGCGGCGGCGACTACCCCCTCCCCCCGCCCTCTCCCTTTGTTTTTGTTCCATTTTGTGGAGAAAGAGGTGTGCGTGGTCAAGTCGATGGGTATGGGAGTTCTCACGTGAGAAGGTAGAGCAAGATAGTAATATCGTCGAGTTGGAAGGGCAAATTTCCGGAAGCCATAATTTTTTTCGGTTTCCTTACTGCCTGACATTTTTTTTCATTTTACCTTGACCATCATTCTAATTTCCTTTCCTTCGTCAGCCCATCTATTTGAGAAAGGTTGTCAGGATTTTTAGATAATGATCAAATTATCCTTGCATGTTTGACCAATGACCTAACCCTACAAGCGAGAGTGTGGGAAGGCGCGTGGGCGCGAGGTCGGTTGCATGCACGTGATGACGGGTGTGCATGGAGTGGGGGCTGCGTGCGCTACGACAACCGCACATAGAGGGCGAGCAGCGAAGGCGAGCGGCGCGACTGCGGCGGCTGTGTGATGGGTGAGCGGGGAGCAGCAGGCGAAGGCGAACGACACAACTACGGAGGTTGCATGGCGGGTGGCTGCACGCGAAGCGAGCGAGGCTGTGCAGGTTGTTGTTTTCCACTTCACGCTGCTCGACTTGAGGATGGGAGGAACCTGACCTTCTTGGCTTAGTGAAGGGTAAGTAACCCAATCTGATTTTGTATGCAATTCAATAGGAGGTGATAAACCTACGAGAATATGAATTACATGATGGATTCTAGCTCTAGCTATTTGCTGAAAATCAAACTTTTGGGCAATAGGACAAAGGCTAGGAACGACACTGGTTGTTTCAGTTTCACAAAGGTTGTAGACGTTGACATGACAAATTGAAAGCAACATATGCTCAGTTAATACCTACTCTCGATGACAAGTCACAATGGGTTAAATCTAGTCATGACTTTTTCATGTATCCACCAGTTTTGAAGGCCACAACGGGAAGAAGGAAGAATCAAAGGTATAAAAGTGTACCAGAGCAATAATAGCACAACAAAGAGGAAGGGGTGACACCAATGCCCTATTTGTCTATACTATGGGCACCACTAGCAGAACTACAAGGATGGAAATCCCGAGGACATCGTAGTAGCCATGATGGCTAATAAGGTACTGCATATACTTGTTTTGTTTTACTCAAATTCTATCCTACTAGCATATATATAATTCTTCTAATTTTATAGGACTACAAAAAATAGAGGATGACTGATAAAGGATCAACAGAAAATAGCTTAGTTCCCTTTGACAATGATGCGCCAACACCCTCTATACATTTCCCACCAAGGTTAACACTATCAAACCTGCTACGAATATGTTGTTGTGAACTATTGAGATGAACTATGCAAGTTGTTCTTTACAATGTGCAGAAATTAATACATGTTATTGTAATTTTTAGATGCAATTCCGAGAGTGGCTCAAATCAACCAGAATTACTTTCTATTGATTATCCATTTTCAACTATTATTGAATCACACCCTGTTCTAGGCAAGTATAAAGAAAAAAAAGGGGGGGGGGCTTTTTTTGACCAATGACCTGGGCCGGACCTTAGGCCTGTGCTTTGGCATGGTGGCAGACGAGGGGATGTTTTGAACCCTAGCCCGAAATTTGCTCCTACCAGAAGTTGAACTCAGGACGTGAGAAGTGCTACTAGAGCCACCTAACCACCTCAACTAGAGGCTTGTTTGTTGTTGACAAGTATACAAAGAAGAAAAAGGCAAAGGAGGTTCAGGATGGAAAGAAGAAACTTCAAAGTGCGAAGCAGCGCAAAGAAAAGGCAAAGAAGGTGAACCCTTATGTTTCCCATTATGGGCACAATGAGTAAAAAGTTTGAACGTACAAGCCCATGGATGGCCACTATAAGTAAAATAAGGCTTAGCTTATAATATGATTATGTGATATTGTTTTGTGACATCTAAGTAGAAATTGTGCGTATGACTCTGGTGTTTTTGATGTACATATGACTTATAGTGGCTTTTGGTATACATGCTTGGAGGTAGTGTAATTGTATCTAGTAGTGTTTTGGTTAAAACTTGACTGAAAACTTGATGTCAAGCCTAAGGTTAATATATATGTGAATGGAACTTATATGCAATACTTGTTCTCTTGTCAAATATTATAGGGATGAATAATCTTTAAAACTTATATGACATTTTCTCTTGTCAAATATTATGG
>JAUNZO010002450.1:0-50563 GCA_031894775.1 Chloris gayana | reverse complement strand
AGCTGAGGTTCAGAATGTTGAGGATACTCCTGTTGGGACCGGTGAGGACTCCTACCTGGCTACCTCCTAAGATGTCATCCACCCACTCCATGTTTGTGAATCCCTGGCGCAATGTTGTTGTTTTAACCATGCTATGGCGAATTGCGGCACAATTGCCCAGCGCGATTAACCTGATACTCTTCCCATCGAGAGCCAGCGATCTTGCCGAAAGAGGGTGAGATTTCCGTCTGGCTGTTTGGCATGGAAAGCCATGCCTGATTGCTTTCCTGGCATCGGATATCAGTTCAGGATGAAAACGCACCATGAAAGAAATGACAAGATAAAAAAAAACACAGTGGTTTAGCGTTTAACATTTCTTAAAATAATAATATAAGTAAACTACAGAAAAGAATATCGCTCCTGCCACGTAGGAAACAGGAATAAATCCAATTTTTTTAGGAAATGGAACAAATCCAGATTGTTTTTTAGGTAAGTAACAGATCCAGCTGGATACAAAAGATCATCGCTTGGGCTGCTAGCCGTTAAATGGTCCGCCGTTCCAGCCCACGGGCGGCATAGCATGGCAAAATAACGGCCCGCTGTTAGCCCAGAGGCGGCCCATCAGTTCCAAGTAACAGTACTGATGTCCCGTTTTGGCCTTGTTTAGTAACTGTTCCATGGTACTGGATAAGCATTCATGTACTAATATGAGCTAAAGTGTGGAATGGCAAGCAAATGCTAAGAAAACGCAGACGGGATTAATGGGAAATATCAAATTTCCAAACAGATGGAAACCATAGGTACTTCTAAACATATAGCATCGTTGTTAACAGTTGCGTTCAGAAGATAGGGACAATCAATTCAATAATGAGAACATTGTATTTCTGGAAGAGGCTGAGAGGTTTATGCGAGGCTTGTACAAAGTTGTTGACACGAATTGCTCATGTAAGGTGCCATGTGACTCAGTGATGATTTCTTGAGAAAAAAAATCCTGAAAAGATGGTCTTCCATATTATGAAACATGATTTTCTAGTTCTCTTCTTGCAAATAGCTACATTTTCAATCCTCCTGCAGGGAAAAACATGCAAAACGTTATTGAACAGCTTGAATAATAACCATACTAACCAAAAGAACTATTAGAAATCCTACAGGTGACAATGGTCCATTCCTATCAGAGCTGTAAGAAATTAAAAAACTCAACCTCTCATGCATTCCTATCAGAGACTGAAGGAGAGATTAGATATCAGTAATGATGCAAAAGATGGTAAATTTGCGGGTTCAATTCCTGCTGGACATTTAACTGGCATAAAATTGAAACATTACATGTATGGCATAAAAAAGCATGAACCATTGGAAAAGTTGCAGTTTAAAGAAGATATAAAAGGGTGTATCTTGTGTCCACTTAACAGAACTGTTCATACATACAGGTAAAAGACTAAGCTGCATTGTCTGTGCGAGATGAGAACCCTATTTATTGATAAATAGAATGTGGCTCATAGGAAATCATGTTTAAAGACTAATGCACTGATGTCACATTTAAAGTTATCTTCTATACTAATATGTTTCACCAAAACTGCTGCTAATTTATAAGTCTCAACCAACTACCGAAAGAAATGACTTATAATTGCCACAAATTCATTTCACGGGCATCCAACAGGTAAGTACCAATAAAAGACTGTCCTAAAAATCTACCTTATCCGATGTACATGATATTCTGTTTCTTGTAGTATTGGCCACTAAATTATTATGTAAATAGGTATTTAATTAATTGTCATTACTGTAAATGCATAGAGGCATACAGCCAAAACATCATTTGCTAATTTGAAATAATATATTATGTTAGTTAGTGCTATAACCCCAGCAAAATAGTGAACTGCCATGCCCATTTTGTCTGAACAAAGAAACCGTGTTAATCAACCCTATATTTGTATTAGACATATTTGGTATGAACCTGCACTTAGAAGCATCGTGATCAATGGCCTTATATAAATGTAGAACTGCATCTTCACACATAAATGTGCCTAATGTATAAAGAGAATAACATTGCATAACGATCACATAAAAAATGTACATTGCTATTAATGACCTCAATGATCTACCAAGATTTTCCGACAAGTGTCATTGAGAATACTTCAGTAAGAAATTGTCGTGTTGGCTTGATCAAAAGCAATGCATCAAAACTTTTGTGATCAAAATAAACTGCTGGAGGTGGTCTCACTACACCCAATAAATAACATACCCTTTAAATGGCAAACTTAATTCTTATATCCTCACAAAAAGATTATCAGGCATCCCAAAGGGAACTTTGCTAAGATAGTTGTTATTCACCCTGAGCTCTTTCAGTAAGTGTAGTTTTCTTGAAATTATCCTGAAATTTAGGGTAAAGCCCATTAGCCAGCAAAACTGTAACCATCAAATAAACTGAAAGCTTGATGTATACATTAACAGGGGTTGTCAGGTTTATACTCATATAGCAAATCATTAAAGTATTTCTAAATAATAAAAAGTATAGCTGGCAGATCAATTATCTAGCAGACTGATGCGTCTGGCACCAAGGAACAACTCGTCTCACTACATCAGACGATGCTAACAGACTGCGTAGTGTCCATATTCCAGATGGATATATGAACACTTAACTAACCAATTTATCAAACTGCAGGGCCAGTTAACCAGCAGCTATAGGGGCAACTCTAAGCATGTTAGGATAGAAAGATTGTATAATCAAAAGAACTTTAGAGAATCATGATTGTTGTAGGCTGGATAAGTAACTTACCAAAGAAGCCTTGATTTGCACATAGCAAACCAACATAAATCAAAGAATCACCACATTTACCTGCACAGTCAAAGAGAAGAAATGGATAAAGTAAGCAGAATATTTCTCTACTAATTTCAAAGAGTCACTAAAATTAATTAAACTCATTTTATCATTGTGCTGTTATCGCTGGAACTTGGAAAAAAATATTTTTAGAAAGACACACACCTTGAATAGGGAAAGGCAAATGGTGCAACGAAAAAGCTCATATTCTGAGATCTTTTTGAAGGCCTCATATCAAGAAAGCAGCCTATATTAAAGAAGGAAGCCCACATTAAAGATGTGATCCCTCCCGATAACTCGTATAGCCAAACTAAAGGAACATGTGCTGCTAAACAAAGGGAAGAAAATATTGTGAAGATTCTAAACAGAATTGACAACTTTCCTACACCACACTAACAAAAATTGATAACATGTCTAAGTGTGACATCCAGTTATCATAACAGAGCAACCGTGTATGTAATATGGCTTATTTTAAACGATGCATATGTCTATTACAGGATTTTGAACAAAAACAAAGCTACCTCAAGGCAAGACAATTCACAGCTCAAGTCCACCTAAAACCAAGTCCACCACCCACAATATCATATATCCAACATTCAATGAGAAAAGAATCATACATCTAGGGCCAGTCAGCACATAATTCTCATGGCTTTGAAGCCTCTTCACAGGCATTGCACGCCGTTTTATTTAAAAATTAGATAGGAATACAAAGTTTAAGAGTAAACCCCTTTCAAGCTAGAGAAATAGATAATCGAGTTAATTTGAGCGGACTGGTTTATTTATTTATTAACACGTTTTCAGTGAGATAATACCATCGAAAGAGTATATGAAAGGAAACTTTGCAATGAAAACACTAATGTAGATACATAAAAACCTATATAAAGCCCAAAAGTTTTATAAAAAGAATCCCAAGTATGACATGATAGTAGTATCATCCCATGATGCTTCAGGATAACAGCTGATATATTATAGAACATGAGCAGCAGTCAATGTTACATGAAGAAGAAATCTTAGCCATAAAGGCCCATTTCTTTAGCATGGTTCTTTTCCATGTTATTTGAAGGAGAAATCTTAGCTACAGAACATGTTTCTTCACCATGGAAACATATGGGATTATTCATGACCCATAGGCAATATTAGCATAATACACTGCAGAAAGTATCGCTTCAACATTATGAAGGCAAACCACTTGTAGCTGGTGGCTTGTAGCATCTGGTTAGGAATTTCAGAAGTAAGCATGAGAGAACAATATGTGATTCCAAATGAACAATCAACTGGTTTTGCCAAAAAAAAAGAGCAGATATTAGTTGAAGCCCATTGTTAATAATGAAAGATGTATCTGTAGGAAACATGCATGGAAAAATATATGTTTTTGTTATGTCTGATTGATATATAATATCAAACTGTCACAAAAAATCAACTAAGCTATAAACGTAACCTATAACATTGGATTTTGGGTGTCGAAATCAAATTGAACAAAAGGAGGAACCAAACAGTAGTCCATGATGAAATGTTTTGACAAAGATAGCGAATAACTATTCCGACTGCACTCCTTCGTAGACGTCAGGAGTCCATTGATGAAAAGGGGCTGGGGAAAGCTTGAACCCAAGTCCTACAGTGATGAATATAAGCGCAATTGAAATTCCTGGGGCCCCATCAACAGGTCTTATAAATTAGGAAAAGTGTATATAATGCAGAGAGTATAAGCCGCAAGACTGCAAAATGCCTCCCCCTGAACCCACTACTCAGGCTAAACCTCTCAGATCAATCATTTAACAAGGAGCTGATAAGTTGTATATGGAAGAGACAATACAACACACCAGCCTTTTGCAATTCCGAATACAAATTAATCAGTCACAAAAATACTAATGCAAATTTAACAAAATAAAAAACCGAGATCTTATATGCATTGTATCAAGTTTTCAGAAAATTCTAGGAACACCAGCCTGATATAAAACCCAGAAATTGATGGCACCAATGATAACATGAAGGACTAACTTTTTTGTTTTTGTTTTTGCAATACTTGAAAACAACCATGTTGAATCTTTTGCCTAAAAAAACCATGTTGAATCTGTCTGCAGCACTGCATATCCTGAATTGCTAAGATGACGGAATAGAGCAAAATGTCATGCACCCATTTACAAATGAGGAGACACTTTTTAAGTATATGGGAAGCTATGTGTGCAAGTGAAATCCATATGTGCACCAACAGAACAGAAGTACAGAACACTCTGCAGAACAACCTAAAAAGGTATAGAAACAAAGTAGCACACTGATTAAAAGATGAAATTTTACTTCAAAAAATTAAAAGATGAAATTATACCTCAACCTTGGCAAGTCCTATTCCTGACTCGAAATACCCTCCATCATCCATATAATGCTGCAAATATACTACTCCCCAATTGAATGGGGATGGCCACTCAATGTCCTGCGTCATACAGTTGTTTTTTATTATCCTTCTCTTGCAAATCAAAAGAAAAAATTCTAATGACTTATAGGAAAGCAAGAAGCAATTTGAATGCATCGAGCCACTAACATACTGATCGATCTCTTCATTTCCTTCATGTATCAAGAAACGTTTCATGGTTATAGTTTCTGCTCCCTGCCCTCTTGATGAGCTCAAAATCTTGATGTTGTCCTGAAATTGGGCAAGCCACAGCTCATAGTCATAGGTGATTAAAGTTGTAGGACCAATGCTGATCGTTCAGCTAACTATGATGCAAACTTAAATGAAGAACTACCAATAATTAGTCTACTACCCACATCGTCAGGTATGTTACATTAGGAAGGTACATATTTTTGGACTAATGTTTTGGCAGGCTAAATCACATAGGCAAATAGATAAAAGTGCATGAGCTGTTTAATCAAAGTGTCAGAATGCACACCACTAATCAACTGTACTGCAGATGATTTCAGGAATGATATACAAATTAAAATTACAAAAGGCAGTAGTAGTAGAAGAGGAAATATGAAATAATTGGTACACAAAAAATACAATAGAACTGGTAGGGCGGCTGAAGGGGCAACACCTAGGAGGAGGTGGGTCGGCTAATCGGCCTTGGCCACTGGTTAGCCGACGGAGGTATGTTTTTCCCCCTTTTTCAATTGTTCTTTTAGCTTTTGAAACTTAGGTAGTTTAGCTTTTGAAACTTACATAATTTTGTATAGTTTAGCTTTTGGAACTTACCAAATATACAATTCACAGGAACTACTAAGATATATTTTTGTATCATATAAATTACTAGATCGTTCACTAACTTTTGGCTTCCTTTTGCAGGCGAGGAAGACTTCACTCACGCAACGCAAGATCAAGACCATGGCGCCGCACAGTCACAGAGATTACCGTCACTGAGGGGGCTACTTACAAAGGGGTAGCAACATCATCTTGGAACCTATACTTCTCCTCATGTAAGTGAGTCCTCATTTAGCACAAGTAGCTCTTCCCCCTAGACCGATATCTTGCTCCACCACCACAAACCCAACCACCCCTAAATTGGGTGTATGAGTGGAAAGACTCAGATTTCTATAACTTGTTGTTCGATGAGTGCCAAACAACTGCGGCGTGGACGGGACAAGTTGGAATGACTACAAGAGGACATTATTGGCTACTCGTAGAATTGTGCTAATGTCAATGGAGGAGTACAGCTCCGCATGGTCCTCACGTCCATGGACTTGAGTGCAAGTCATATGAATTTGTGTTGTGTGAATAGGGTATGTGTGAATAACCATATATGAATTTGTGTTAAACAATATTGCTTGGATAACTCTATTTGAACTTGTAACTCTATTTGGACATGTATTGAATAATATGGTTGTGCTATATCCTATGAAGTGGATACATTGTGAATTTGTGTCTAAAATTCTCTTTAATATTTTAGGAGAGTGAATGCAATTTTTCCCTACGTTTTGCACTATTTTTCTTCATTTTATTGCATTTTGCGATCTCCCTAAAATCCAACAGGTTAACCGAAAAAACCAGTCGGATAATCGGACGTCGACCGTCCTGACCAAAAAAAAAAAAAAAGAAAGAATTTTACTCGGTTAGCCAGCTAGTTCTTTTTGTTATCTAAACCTTGCTGGTGAGACGTGAGAGAGATGAGGAGCTTGTGGTGTGTATGCCTGTCGTCGGCCGTTGCGATGGGACATGTCGTGCCGAGTTGCCGTGTTTGGAGGTCGGCCCTCACCCGAGCCACCGGAGCACACGAGAGAGGAGGGAGGCGAGCAGAAAGAGAGAAAGAGAAGAGCACTGGTGAGACGTGAGAGAGAGGAGATTTGTGTGGGGGAAAGAAAGAGAGGAAGAGGATAAGGATGCGACGGGCTGTCATATGCGTTCGGATCCTCTCGATGCATGCACCTCACCGACATGCGGGTCCGGCCCACATGTCGATGACTGTTAATGCAAGGTGCAGATCTGCAGAGGATCCTCATCCCTGTCGTATGGGATGACTTCTTTCACCGTTTCATTTTCACCCACACGAATTAACTCAGCAGCGATTTTGATCCGATGGTAGGAAAAAACATGATGACGTGGCCATGGGGTATGCACCGGATGGTTGTAGTCTTAGAGGAGAAAAATCTCTAGGTCAAAATGCACAGAGTGTCAGAGTTCCAAGTTCCAATACTGAATCATCCGACTCGTACTACTAGTGAACAGATAGTTTCAGAGAACTGATCTGCAAAACTCATGGATAAATGACAGTCATTATAAAGTTTGTATAAGTTCAGAACCTAGCTCTGGATATCATTCCACCGTCCCACGAAACCTAACAGAAGAAACCAATGATTTTCTCGGAACAGATCTTCGAAGTTCACAAATACACAATGCTTATACCAGTCCAGAAACCAGCTTCTAGCAATGAAGCTCTATACACAATGCTTTAAACACACTTTGAATTTGGACTTGCAAGCGATTGCCGCATACTCTGTTCCACTTACGCTTGACAACTAAGCGCAATAAGCTTTTGAAAATCACGTGTATGTATTCTAAATCAGGCTTATAGCAGAGAGGCGTGTAAAATGGCCTCAATTCCATCATGCGGGATACGTTTGATGTTTCAGGCTTTGGAACCATCAGTATGGCCTCCCAGGTTGCTTCCAAGCATAGACATTAGCCCTCCACCATGAACCCTTCCCTCGGGCACAACGAGCCCGAAATTCAGGCTCCCTCCGTCCTCCCGGTCATTGACAGTGAGGCCGCACAAAGAAGAGGACTTCAGCGAGCCAGGGACCAGCACCTGATGAGGGATCAACAGCTTGCCGCTGCTCTGCATGTCTCCCGACGAGTCGACGCAGTCCGACCACGCACCATGGCCTGACGCTGCTGAGGAAGTAGAGACAATGCTGCTGAAGAAGCCAGGCTCAGCCACGCTCCGTCCCTGTCCATGATCGTGATCCTGCACTGAGGCCATCAGGGTCGTGTGCGCAGCGCACAGGCCGCTCCGGCCCCTCGCAAACTTCTCGCACCCGGAGCTCCAGGCGCATCGCTTCCCACCGCCATGGGCCTTGCACAAGTCTGTGCTCCCCTGCGCGCTCTTGTCACACCCATCGAACCTGCAACGCTTGCCACCACCGTGCTTCACGCAGCAATCAGAACGGCCACGCGCGCTCTTGGTGCACCCTGCGACAATGCAACGTTTGCCCCCTCCATGCGCCACGCAGAAGCTAGTTCCTCCATGAACGCTCTTTGGGCAAATCCCACCTCCCTCAAAGAGGCACCTCTTACCACCGCCATGCCCTTTGCAGAACGGCGTGCTGCCCTCGGCACCTCTAGTACAGCCTTCGGACATGCACCTTTTGCCTCCACCATGGGACTTGCAAAAGATGGTGCTTCCTTGTGCTCCCTTGTTGCAGTTTGGAAACTGGCACCGACGACCGCCTCCATGCGAGATGCACAGCCCAGGTTGTCCTTCTGCACTGCGAGTGCAGCCTTCTATCCGGCACCTCTTCCCTCCACCGTGTTTAATGCAGAATCCTGATCTCCCCCGTGCTGCTTTTGAGCATCCCTCAATGCCACACCGGCTACCACCACCATGAGCAATACAGAATTCTGTCTTCCCCTCAGCGCTCTTGGTGCACCCTAACTCCTGACACCGTTTTCCTCCTCCATGAGCTTTGCAGTATGCTGTTCGGCTCTCAGCACCTTTGTTGCAACCTGGCTTTTGGCACCTCTGACCACCACCATGGGAAATGCAAAGCCCTGAAGCACCCCTTGCACCTTTTGAACACCCGTTGAACCTGCACTTCTTGAGATGGCGTTGATGACTTCTCTGCTCCCCACTAGTTGTACTGACTACCATATCAGAAGTCGCAGCAAAAGAACAATCAGTTGTTATGGATAGATCAGGGCTAAGCTGCAATTCGTGATTGTTAACTGATAGACCATGATCGCCCTCAGAGTCACATCCAGTTCCACCGTGCTGTTGATTGCTGGTCTCCGGGTGTGTTCCATTAGGACAAAGATCCTCTGATCTTGGCGCAAAAAGAAGAGGCAGCATATAACCACCTACTTTCCTTTTGCCTGAAGTTGACCCCTCATCAATGAGTGGAATGGAGATACCATCTTTTCTTGCATGTGAATACTTCTTGCTGCTCCTCCCTTTAGTGGGTTGTACATTTCTTGAGCTGCATCCTGAAAGACCCAACATTAAACTAGGATCTGTTGCTGTGCAATGTTGGGTACCAAAAGTTGCAGATTCATTAGCATTGTTTCCACCATAAGAGTGACTACCAGCAGAATACAGATTCGGTGTTGGCCCGAGTCCAAGAACCAGTCTGCAGCCATCATCAGGAACAGCTGTACTCTGAATGCTCTGTTGAACTGCTGTTTCAGAGCTTCCAAGGCAACCCAAGTTTGCTGCTGCTACAGCTAGTTCTTCACTCCTGCAGTTTATTGCATCTGGTTCAGCTTGCAAGAATGAAGATGCAGCTATATGTTCCTTCCCATGAAACCAAAGATTTGTCATACTGAGGTCCATCTTGCTTAATATAAATAAGATGGGATTATAAAATAAAATATATATTTGGAGATCAGATGCTTGAATCCAGCGGTCAGAATTCAGAACCCCAGCTTTACACCTTCACCACTCAGAAAACACATAGTATATACCGAATTACAATACACATGGATGTTCATGCAATGTATACCACCACTGACAAAACCTGATGTATCAGTTCTGTCCATGAGCATCAAGCTTACTAATCCCAAATGCCAAATGATGATGTTGGCAGACTACCGGCAAATCATATGCACGGCATCTAAGATGTAGTCAAACTGCAATCAGGCTTCACATGGAAAGAAAAAAAGTGTCCTCCAAGATCTGCACAGAAATTGGATAATATATGGAATTTAATTAACAAGATTGAAACCCAGTAAGGTAGAACTGACAGATATTAATGTCACTGAATGCAGAAAAGGGTAACTGAAACAAGTAAAAAGTGCAAATTTGAAATCAATTGAGCTTGCAGCTTGCATATAAACATGCATGGAGTAGCACAAGAATAGAATATCCTACTATAAAGTAATCCAACATCATCTAAAGTTAGCTCATATATCTAAATCATAATGGTATCAACATCAATAAGCATGCATAAAAAATGGAGCTTATCGGTGGACATTTCTTTACATAACCGGCTAGGGAAAATCGTGGATGAAGCTATATGACTAGCAAAAGATAAGATAAACTCTGTAGGGAAGCCATCCAGCACTTAACAAAGTGTCATCTTAATATGCAATACCAGCCCCTTTGTGGAAATGCCAAAATAGCAGTTTATAGAGAAAGTAATGATGCATTCAGTGTCACTGTTTACAACAAAATGACCAGCTCTCTGAAGCTAAGTTGTGCATCCCGAAATATTTACAGTACAGACCATCTGCATCTTTACAGTACACTATAATTAAGTATTAGGATAAGAAATTCCACATTTCTCAATTATAATGCTTTTTTCCTTGTTTCATCAAAACAATAAGGTTTTACAAAATATTGAATCATCAGATGCATACACGCTATGTACTTCAATACTTCCTCTTCGTGGAATGAACAATTGTCCGTTGACAGACTATAGGTCAAAATTTAACTGAACTCTAAACCAGGCCACAAGCATGTAATATGAATTTTCTTTTCTTTTCTTTTTTCGAACGAATACAGGTGTCTTCTATCTACGGAAACACATGAGTTGACAAAAAATTCACTGCAATTCAAAAGTTTCACTGCAAAGGTGCACCAACTTTTCCACCAAAATTCATTCATTGAAACAATAGAGAGGCAATCCTTAAATCACAAGACCAACTCCACTCAATTTGTAAATTTATACTGCAGAGATCGCAAACGAACTCTCTCCACTCAAATGAAAAGCACAACTCACATCAAAACATAAAAGTTGTGGGAAAACAAGAGGAAATTAAGTGAATAAGTGGGAGAGGAGGAGAAACCTTTAAGTTTCCAAGCAGGGAGCGGTGCGGAGTGGAGGAGATCAGTACCGTCGCGGAGAAGCAGGAGGAAGCGGCGAAGCGAAAGGGTGGAGGAGACCAGCGCGGGGGAGGGAGAGATGATGGGGATGGGAGAGGAGTTTGGCGATAAAAAGAGGCGTGGGGAGGAAAAGGAGGGAGCTTTATGCCATCGCCATAGGGGAACGGAATTTGGCCTTTGGGGGCTCGGGAGGAGCACCAACGCGAGAAAGTAAAAAATCAACCAATCATATGATTAGCGAGGAGAACGGGGGACGAACGCGCCTGGCGCTCGGCTCCGGCTCCGGACGGGCCCCAGCCGGGCACCATGGGGAGAGACGCGGTGAGCCGGCTGCGGCGTCGCGTCGCGGGGCTGGAGTGGTGCGGCCACTTCAATCAGTGACGCCGCGAGCAGCTCCCATATATTTTTGGCTCGGTGAGCGCGTCGACGCATGAGGCTGACTGTGGGCCCCCGTGCCACGTGGGTCAGCTTCTCCTGGCCGTCCGGTTCGCAAAGGGCGCGATTGGTTTCCTTCTCACAGAGCCTGGCTCGCATCTATCCAGCCAGGTTCAGTTGAGACAGGCTACGTAGATGCAACGTGGTATTGTTTGGTTGTCTGCACCAGTTCATGTAGGATGAGTGAAGTAGTTGTTTGGTTGACTGTATGTGTATGTACTGAATCTAAGAAAAATAAAAAAAAATACCAAAATTATATATACTTTATTTATATCCATGATATAATCTTTATTGTATCACATCAAACCATAATCTAATTTAAAATACACTAATATCATTTAATATGTACTAATCAATACGCTAATAGCATCATTAAAATTTAATGCGCTGCACCACCGGAGCCTGGCCCGGCAGAAACGAAATCCATTTTCGTTTCCACGGAGCCAGGTTGGTGGGAGCCTTTTGCACCAGTGGAGACAGGCTCAAACCTTGATACAGGTAACCAATCAAGCAAAAGTTACATACGGTGGGTCTGGCTAAGCCACAACTAGGAAACCAAACGCGCCCAAAGTGTCTCTACCATCTCGGTCGGTAATCGCTGAGAGCAAAGAAACGCAACTCTACACCACAAAAGAATTCAGTCAATCTAGCATCATCATCTCTTTATATGCGTCCACTAATCCTACAGTAAACAAGGTTTACATGGGTCCCATTTATCCGGCAAGTCGACACGAAGGAAGCTACGGCCAAGCTGCCGGTGGAAGGGCAAACCAGTATGTAAAAACCGAGTCCACATGCGTCTGATCTGAAACGGGTGACACCGACCGTCGCCGTACGCGACACTTGCCAACCCTGTGAGGCCCGCCAGTATTACGCGATAATTTTATTTAGCAAATCTGCGATCAGCCAATCAATCAGACTGAGAAGAGACGGAGCCGCAGCACGTACAGTCTCGATCTGTCGCGCGTGGTGTGTGTGGGGGACAACGAGCGATGGCAACAGATACAGATCACGGAACGTTCCTCCTTGCACTGCTCTGTGCCACTTGGTTAGCGCCACTGCACCAGCACAGCTTGGCCACACTACACTCCTCGGCTCGGCTGGCGCTGGCGAACGAGCTGCGAAGCAAAGCCGGAAGGGAAAAAAAGGCGAGGGGTTGCCGGCGCGCCCGCGCCCCATTCGCTGCGTCCGGGGGGAAAGAAGAGCGTTGACAGCGACGGCGGAAGGAAGAATGCCGTGTTCCATGGAGGCGTTTACCCGGCCCGTCCAATGCCCAGCGCAGTGGAGGGCACCGAGATTTCCTATTCCCAAGCAAGTCATCAGGGGGCGAGGCGACGTGCCGTCTTGGACTCGAGAGATGGCGACGCGTGCAGTGCGGACGAGACGAGACGACTTTGATCCGAAGCCAACGAATAATAAACAACGCGCTGGTATAAATATTCCACCACGTATACGTCTACTTCCGGAAAGCAACAATCTAGAGCACGTCATACGCTCACCAGTCCTATTTTGTAAGAGATCTCAATCAAAAAATGTTTATGGCCTCGGAATATTCTCATGTGCCGTGTCCTGCTCCGCTCGGAAATAAGAGAAGGGAGATGAACTCAGCAAAGCTACAAAAGATCGGTGGCCGATGAGCCGCATAATTCGCAACCTTCTTTTGTACTAGTGCATGATAAAGATTCTTCAAATGGAGAAAACATGGCTGAAACCCCGTTTACGATAATATACTATCAGCCTTGGAGCTCTACTGACGAATTATTTCTCGGCAGTCTGGCACCATACCGGCGGCAGCGATTCCAAAATCAAGTTGCAAATGCAGCATCGACATCAGTACAGGTAAAAGTTGGCACAGAATAATACAGCTCACAAATCATTTAGCTCATTTATCATGTATATATATAGCCTGCAGTACGGACTTTATCACTTTTATAGCTGTGCTTTAATCAAAATGACGAGTCCTTTCTGGGAATAATCAAACCCGTGTAACGAAAACTGGAAGAAGATTCTGGACAGAAAAAAGGTTGTTGGTACCCACTGACAACCCAATAACATCATCGTACATACAGAGTCACATGACCTCACTTGATTGGTGCACACAATAGGATCACACGATCTGATACGGGATAATGCTAGAGATTACAATGGACCACAACCCTTGTCGATTATGAGCGCTGCAGATGTGAGACTACAGTTCTGTTTTTTAACGATTTATGCAATTTTGCACAGTTTATGATTGGCTAAACAACTTTAAAGAAAGGGGAAACTGCAATCAAAATTGTATGCTCAGTTCCTTAGGAGCATCGTTCTCTTGAATCAGGAATTCAGGATCTCTTCCTCGGCTACTCCCGAGCAGCAGCTGGGATGTCTTTGAGCACCAGAGGACAGGAAGCAACTCTGCAGTGATTATCATTGCTGATAGGTTCCTGAAATTTGGCATTGCACGACCATTGTTCTATTTTTCAAGGCTTTACCAAATCTGGCCCCGCTGCCAATTATTTTGTGACAATGCAGTTTCTGATTATATATAATACTTTTATCAGCAATGCTCATATAACATTTTTTGTTTATATAAGGTAAATTGGAATGCAATACACTGTTCTGAACTTCTGATAGATGAATCTCAAGTGCACAAGTTCATGGTCTCTTGAAATAACTATTTAGTGCTATTGTTCACTGGTTCATAAGTATTTGTGATTCATATTAAGATTGTAAAACGACAAGAAAAGTCGTAAAACGTCATGAATTAGGATTCTTTCAGTGAATGACTAGAGCGACTTCCTTTTTTTGGCATGGAGGGAATATAATACTATATAGCCTGCAATGAAAACTGAAGGAAGATTCTAGACATGTTGGGCAAATTATGCTTTAATCAAAATGATGAATCCTTTCTGGCAATAATCAAACCCAAGCAACGAAAACTGAAAGAAGAATCTAGACATGTTGGACAGGAAAAATTGTTGGTGCCGCCTGGCAAACCCAAAACATCGTACAAGTCCTAACATGACTCAATAATTAACGCTAAGCCGCTAACATGACTTTACTTGATTGGTGTCCACAATAAAGCAACAACACAGGATCAAGCTTAAAATGGACCACAACCCTTGTCTATTATACGAGCACTGCGGACGGTAGGCTAAAGTTGTCTTTGACATTTGCAACAGAGTACACAGTGAAAGGGGCCACAAAGCAAAACACAAAGTTGATGATAGGCTACAAATAAAAAATGGGAAAACAATAAACAAAACTGTATATCACAAACTCAGGTACCCAATAGCTCAGATTCTAGGGAACTTCATCCTCCTGAATCAGAATCTCTTCCTCGGCTACTCCCCAGAAGCTAGTGGTGTGCTTCTGGTCACAAGAGGACGGGAAGCAACTCTGCAGTGAATTAGCACATTGTAGAACAGTGCAAAAAGTTAAAACCTTTAAACAAAAGAAGATGGCAAAGAATGTCCAGTTTCATTCCTCAAGTACTCAGTAATCAAACAGAAATAAACAGTATAGAATGACAACTACTTATTTCCCAGACTCCAAGAGTTGAGTTTTTTCATTGATCTTTACAGATGAGCCAGAGATTCACCATATCATAGACAAAAAGGTGTTTCCAAGATGGATCCAAGGAAAATTAATAAATCAAAATTGTGTTTGTTTGACCAAATGGAGCCATCGGATCTTTCCATTTTAGACTGGATTTATTCCTGGCAGGTACTTCCCTCAACATATCGTATCATCAACAACTTACGCTAAAAGTACATAAAGGTTACCAAGAATGACACATGACTCTCTACCACACAAGTTGAAGTAATGCAATAAAACTAAGACTTGATCCCAGACTTCATGTTTCACCAATTACTTCTGGAAATGGAAGAGCAAGGTCATACCTTGGAACAAGTGTATATGATAAGAGTCAGCCAATTCCAGCTGTCGGGTGCATAGTTGGAGGAACCATTGCCAGCTTCATGGAGGAAATATGATAAAGGAGACATCAATTGCATTTCGTATTTGCGTTGTGAACCACATAGCCCGCATATGCTGGCTTCTGGTAACTCAGTTGCAGGCAATAGTGGCTTACCACCATACGAATACCTACAAACATCAAACAAAAAAAATAGATCCATGTCTTGCAAGTCAAAGAAAAAATGTTGTTACAGCAAGCATCATAGTAACATGATTTGAAAAGGTAGAACACAAGGAAACCATGAATCTAAATACCTAAAACATTGCTGAGGATGTGCATCCAGCCGTTTCTTGAATTTTAAGAAATTTCTGTCAGCACCAATAGCTTTATCATATTCATACTTCTCCCCTTCCCATTGTTCTTCGTCGTCATTTGTTGCGTCCATGATTTCTTTTGTCACAACTAACTCATAGCTACTTGAACCCAGAGTGCCCTTGCCCCCATATTGCTCCTTATCATAATATACATAAAAACAAGGAAGAACTGCACAAATTAAGTTGTATCAGAACATCAAACTAAAAACTCCATATTTATGTTGACAAGCTCTCAAGAAATTTACCATACCTGGTGTGGTCAGATCAGTTGTTTTCTCCTTTAACACGGAACGCTTTATAGGAGTATTAGCGCGCTTTGATTTATTTGGCTTCTTGGAGTTAGATGCCAACGTTGCAGCTTGCTCAAGTGCTTCAGCTAAGGCATCTAGATCGAAGTCATCATCATTGATGTTGGGACTCTTGGTTTTATCATTTTTCTCTTCTTGAAAACTTGTTGAAGGAGATCCATTGGACTGACCAATTTGTTCTTCTGGAAAACTTGTAGAAGAGACATTTGACTGACCTAATTTATCACCATTGACATCAGTTTTCATACCACTATGGAACTTTTGTGCTCTTAGGACCTTCCAGCTATAGGAAACGAAGTAAAAACAACACACTAATTTAAAATATTGTAAAAAGGTCTGAATGACTCGTAATCATACTGAACCAAAGCGTTACATACTTGCCTTTGAGGATTAGATCCACACTTTGATGTCGGGCAAACAAGCACATAGATTGTCCTCTCCTCAATTTTTAGCTTCTCCACAGGCGCATAGACCTGAAGTAATGACCACGTAAGTAAAATTGTACTAGTGAAGCAAGAGTAATAGTGTTCAGAATTTAAAACCATATAGGCCAGTATATGAACCATACGCCACAGCATTGCAAGTTTAAAGAATCAGAACACATTTTGCTAGATAGAAACTACTCACCTGAGCAACAAGACAAAGCTTGGTTCCACATAAACTGCACTGAAGCAATTCGGGCTTAATTTCCATATCAGTAGTTGGCCAATCCTGCGGAAGATTTAAACAACTGATTCAAACAGAAGCTTTCTATTCAACCTTTGATGCCCAGCCCATAACAGACTTCTATTAGAAAACGCTCCCGCGGGTAGGTGATAATCGTGATGAGGATAACAGAAAAATGACCGTCTAGCTCTACCTCTAATTCCTAAGCTAACAGCAAGAATCAAGAGCTAAAAACACAAAAAATGAATATCACATACAGGAATTCCACCGATTTTGGTGGTGTAGTGGTCCGCCTTCTCCCGGTAATCCTCGGCCCAGGGACCTGGCAAACCTAGATGCACCTCCTCCGCCATCCTCTCTTCCCTGCTTCTCTACTCTTCAGAGACAATAGGAGAGCTTTTGAATCTTGAACGCGAAAGGAAGGGACCCGTACCAACAGACAGGATCTACTCGCCGGCGAACGGCGAAGCGAGGTGTCTCAGTGTCTGGCCGCCGCGAGTGGATTGTGGAAGGTTTGGCGGCGACGGCGACATAGGAGGAGCTAAACATGTCAAAATGGGCCGTGCCTAGCGGACCGGTCCGAAGCGGGTCGATGCCTCGGCACGTGGGCCGGTACGGCACGGCCCGTTTACAAGCCGGCCCGTGAAACACGGAGCAGGCACGGCCCGCGTTTAAGGCACGGCACGGCTCGAATACCGGCTCCAACCCGAGCCCCCATCACATATATAACGAGCCTGCGCCCCTAGGAAACCCTAGCTCCTCCTTTCTCTCCTCCCCTTCCCTTCTCCTCGCGCCGCAGCGTCGTGCCTCAGGGCTAAACCCTAGCTCCTCTTTCTCTCCTCCCCTTTCCCCTTCCCCTTACGCTGCACCGCCGTCCGCCGGTCCTCATGGCCACAGCCCTAGCTCGATTTCCTCCTCGCCGCTTGCTGCGCGCGATAGATCTACGTGTGTCGTCGGCAAAGAAGAGGGGCAGAAAGAGAACATCAAATGTATGGGATGACTTCGATCCAGTGACTAAAGAGATAAATGGTGTCTTGCTTACTCAAGCTACTATCGTGTCCGACGGGCTTTTCGTACCTAACGGCACGACACGCTAGTGCATTTTCGTACCGTGCCGCGGGTCGAGGCCAGGGCACGACGGACGGCACGGCACGGCACGAAACTAAACGTGCCGTGTCTTGCCGTGCCCGGGTCGTGCCGCCGTTTGGCCATGTTTAGGAGGAGCGAGCGTTTCTCTGCGTCTGCAGTATTCTGGGCCGCCAATTGTAGCCTGGAACTAGTATTGGCATGACAGGGCCAGGCCCATTATATATTATGGTGCTCGCTTTCTTCTCGTTTGGAGTTGGTCTAATGGACCGTAATTAAGAAACTAGGTGGGCCAAAATTTGCTGATCAGAGGCCCGCAACCGCAACGATGCCAAGAATGTCTCCTCCTTTTGCTTAAAGGGGGAAAAAAGGACAATGTCTCTTCCTACTCTGAACTGAACGTTCCAGTAAAAGATCGCATGGGAGAGCAGCTCTACCGGCTGAATTGGTAAAGTTGGGTAAAGCTATTGCCTATTGGTGGACGCCACACAAAAATAAGATCAGCTATATTATCAGATTCCGCAACTGTTATTTTATTATGAAACCAAAGCGTGGGATGAGATTAGTTTTGTACATGCACAAAGCTGTGAGAGAAGAGAAGTAAACACTATGAGCTCCACCAACTGGTTATTGGTTACCGTCAGCAGAAGCCTCTGCGGGCGCCGAGGTGTCAGTACTAAAATTCATCGTTTACAACTTCGTGGGACCGTAAACATACAGAAATATGAACCGTACCATAGTGAACGCCCTACATGGACTAGCACGTTTCGAGATTCTATGGACTAGCACCACGCGACGAGACAAACAGAACTGACAATGGATGATACAAAGTGGGATTGTCTCCGAGCAATAGGATGTAGGCTACGGATGCCACGTACATCGCCTATTCGTCCAGGAAAACATTCAGCGCACATGTTTACGCGTAGATCAATCAGATGGTACAACATCACACGTGCATGCATGTGTCACAGTCGGGAGGCTAAAAGTCTTGTAGTAATCTTGCAGTATTGTTGATCGAACTGGATCTCATCCAGTGGTTCCCAAATGCTCGACAGCTATCTGCAACCGTTTCCATTCCCAAATGCAGTATTATCAGTCAAAACCGTTCAGTTGCGACGGTATTTCTGGTCCGTGGATTTCCATCTGTTTGGATGGCCACTCCCCATTCCCAAATGCAGTTGTTCTAAGGCACGATCTAGCGCCGAGTGGGGGAAGCCTGCGTCCCGCTTCCGGGGCGACGGGCGGAACCCTAGCCCACCTTCCCGCCGCCTCGGGCCTCCCCGCCGCCTCCCCCGGCCCGCCGCCGCCCGAGTGGCCTGCGAGCCTTGGCTGCGCAGCCGCGAGGACGGCGGAGGCGGTGCCCTTTCTCCACTGCTGCCTCCCTCCCCCCCCCCACCCCACCCCCCACCCACCCATCCAACCGGCGACGACGAGCTCGGGCTCACCGGATCCGGGACTTAGTTTCCCGGATCCGTGTGGGCCGAGGCCGGATCCGAGCTTGCTCGGCGGCGGCACGCCCTGGGTCGCGGCGGCGCCCGGCGGGCAACCCGTGGCGGCGCGCGCGCAAGGGCTTCGGATCCGGGCCCAGGTGCCCGGATCCGTATGGGCCGAGGCCGGATCCGGGCTTGCTCGGCGGCGGCGCGCCCGGGTCACGGCGGTGCTCGGCGGGCAAGCCGAGGCGGCGCGTGCGCGCAAGGGCGGCGCGACGGCGGCCGGCGCGCGGGAGCGTCGAAGGAGGCTCGTCGACCGGCGTGCGAGCGGGACGAGTCGGCGACCGGCACGCGAAGGCGGCTCGTGCGTGAGCGTGCGCGGCGGCGGTCGGCGTGTGGCGAGACGCGGCGACGGCCGACGCGTGGAGGAGACGCGGCGCCGGCCGACGCGTGGAGGAGACGCGGCGCCGGCCGCCGCGAGGAGCGCGTGACGGCCGGCGCGCGACGGCCACGCGGCTCGGATCCGGCTGCGGTCGGCACGCGGAATAGACGCGCCCGCGCGGCGCCGGCGTCCATGCGACACCGCGGCGGCCAACGCGCTTGGCGCTGCGGCGCTCCCGTTCCTCCTCCTCGCAGCGCCTCGCTACGGCTGCAAGCCATGAGGAGGTGGTAGGCGATGGATGAAGGAGTGGACGGCCGATCTGCGGCGCCGCTGTCTTTGCGGTTGTGCGCCGTGGCGCGGGACACGTGGCGACAGTGCGCGACACGGGTTGATGCCGGAAGGATCGCTCGGTGCTCGCCGGCCTTCGGTTCGGTGGTGGTGTGTCGTTGGCGCGCGTGTGTTTTCTCTTGCGCGCGATGATGGTTTGCTAGGATGGTCCGGGTTGGTGTTGGATGGTGGCGCGCTTGTTGTCGCAGCCAGCGTGGGAGGGATGTTTTGGCGCGGTGTGACGAGGATCGACGTGATGCCCTGAACGGGGTTGGGAGCCGACTCGGAGATGGCAGAGGTGAACCGGGAGAAATCTCAGTACGGTGCTAGCCGTGCCGGCAACGAGCACCTTACGGTCTTCCTTGTTGAAGGCGTTGTCGAGGTTCCGACCATCTCCGAACCTTCATAGGCGAAAGCTTGGATCCGATTGGCCGGATCGGTGGCGGTGGCGTTTAAGCGTCATAACCTTCTTTAAGGCGTCATCTCGAAGCAGCTCCCTCCCTGGTGAAGTCCATGACGTGTCTGCAGTGTGTGTGTTGTGGGTTGTGTCTTGTGCTGTGGTGTGTTCCGTGTCTTTGTGGGACCGTACGGGTTCTTATCCCGTTTTCTTAATATAACGAGTCGCAGCCTCTCCCGTGTTTTCGAGAAAAATGCAGTTGTTCTGTAGCGACAGCTTGATCACACACATCGTTCATATAAGTTCAGTGCTGATATCCATGACCATGCACGTACCGAGAATAATAGCGCTCACAAATGCCATGCGTTTCAGACAGCTGTGTTCTCATGAATCGTGGATGCATGCTACAGGCCATGCTGATCTCTAAATGTTAGCAGCTGGGACAGACACCGATAGCAGAGTTGGTGCCTGTTCTGCTGTGGTGGTTTGAGTGGATCTGAGATGAGTTTTGTGTAAGCAAGGGAGACCCACCGCCACTAGGCACGGATCAAATCTTGCACTTTCGCCTACATCAATTATATCCTAGCAGACTCAATCATGAAAAGCCAAAGCATCTCACGAAAAAAAGTTAATAATTGGCAAGCATAGAGGCATTAGGAAAGCACAAAACGTATCCTTATCCAGCACATGGAAACTAAGCGAAATGCATGCATGCGCCATGGATGAAGAAAGCTCTCGTCCGCAAGAGTCCAACGGGCTTAGTAATAATCTTGCCGAAACACCTCACACTCGCACTCCTCAAACATTATCGTGCGAGCTGACAGCTCATGCACGAGCCACCTGTTGCCGCGAATTCAGATACAGGCACCTCAGGATGCAGCACATATCTTTCAGAAACGAGTCCAAGTGTCAGTTTTGCTCATCGGTTTCTCGGCACGGGTTCGGTACCCTGCACGGCCCCAATCTCGGCAGGAGTCATCGGTTCAGTACGAGGCGCCCGTGACCGGGGTCCTCGCCTGCTCGATGTCACGGGGTCGTCTTGCACCCGTTCCTGGCAGTTTTCCGCGCGGCGCCGGCCGGCCGTGGGGACGCACGACTCCGCTGCGGCGCTTTGCCGGGTTGGGTTCATGCATCCCCTGTCCGCACGTAGCACGGGCAGATGGATCATAGCCCTGTTCCTGCTGCAGTGCTATGGTGGAAATCACGGCGTCCTTTGTACTCTGCTCCGGTGTTTTGGTCTCACGCGAGCGTCTCATGATCCCATCGCTCGTTTTTGGTCAGTCGCAGCGCTCTGCCCTTGCATCAGCGCTGATGCCAGGCAATGCTACCCCCACACATCCAGGTCCATACGCCCAAACTACTCAGGGGACGTTCAGTGCGCGGATTGCTGACGCATGTTCACCAGCTGTGGGTGACCTTGCTCACAAAGGTTGCAGCCTTGCAGTTGCAGGAACGGCACTGCTCTCTTTTCTTCATTTTGGTGCTTGATAGTAGCACTGAAAGCAATCGCATTCTATTTCTAACTGGTAGGGGAATCAAGCACCATTCCGAATGGCAAAAGGCAGACCAGAAATGTGCATTTGACCTCTGAAGAACAACCCCATGATTTCCCACCAACTCTGCACTCTGATGCGCGGCACGCCTTCTTTTTCTTCGGAGGCTGGCATCGTTGTGTATGCTCTACGGCACTGCATCTGTGTCGGAACACGGGCTGGCTGAGGAGGCGACGTATCCGCGCTGTGGAAGTCATCCTCATTTGTGCGTGTAACCTCCGTACCGGCTACGTAAGAGACATGTATCTATCCGTCACGTGCGATGCATTCGCCGGTAAGAAACCCAACTGCTTCTGCACACGTTTGCAACTCTGACGTGCAGAAGCAAAGCACATTGCTCTGGTTTTCCGCGGTGCGACTTTCCCATCCGAGAAGAACTTGGCATCAAGACTTGACATCACGCTGTATCTGCTACACAAAATGTTTTCCAGGGAAATTCAAGCAAAAAATCCACAGGTCCGTTTGGTGTACCATTTCGTTAGGTCAGCGGACGACCTCAGCTTGCAGGACCAGTAGTGAAACTGTCACTTGATCTCGACACGCGCCGCCGTCCAGCCAAATACATTATCCAAATCGCAATGGTCATTAAGGAGGGGATTCGATTCGATCAGGACCAGCGTATTCCGTTCTGAACCGCATCAAAACAATCAAACTTCGTCTGGAAACCGGTTTCTCGTTTCGTTTGCGAGCCAGGCCAAGGAGCTGGAAACGACACGATTGTCGCATGCTGGTTCATGGAACAGATATGATCTGATCTACTAGAACCTGTGGAGCCGGACGAGATACGTCGTATTTCCGTTTATCATTTCCGTATAATACAGCTACGGGTTTGAGTCTCCTGAAAACGGTATGCGTAACCACCAACGGGCAATGGTCCTGCTCTGATGAAGCGCCCATCACGCATGAGGCGACATGGAAATTGGAGGGTAGCCGAATCGAACCCAAGCCTCTCGGTCTCACGACGTGTGTGATGGTCTGGTACTCTGGTGAGATCAGAGCAAGATCATGAGCAGACGAGATCCAATCCCAATGAGGTCGCCCCAACCACCGGATGTGTCGGTTAATCTCGTATGCGAAATACGTTTTGAGACGCCGTCGCTTTTGCCTTTTCCTCTCCACGACACCCACCACGCTTTCCGCGCAAGATTCAATCTCAATGTCACACGGGACTAGCCCAACACGTTCCGGAGATAAATTTGGTGCGGCAGGGCCGCATTCTAGCACAGTGCGGACCCTATCTAGATTATTGCCGCGTGAACCCAGCTGCCCATCCGACGGCCAGCATCCTCCAGCTCCTCCACTCCTGCAAGTCTTCCCACGACGCTCGGCTCCAGCTCCAGGCCAACACCCACGGCTCGTCTGTTATACGGCTCGCGTCCTCTCGTCTCTACGTGAATGTGAACAACGACGTTAGATTCATATATATCGCAGGGTCGGTCACAAAGCTCCTGCCTCTGTCGTCCGGCACCACCTTCGCTGCAGTCTTCGTCGGTACTATGGAGCTCGTGGAAGAGTCTGCCGCTGGGCTTGCTTACCTACGTCCATATGTATGCAATGGCTCATCATCTTCCCGCTTGCAGCAGTGGCTTGCCCCAGCACATCAGTAGTTCAACGAAATGTCTAGTTAGACTCACTTCAACAAGATGATGCAAATTGGCACTTGACACTGATTCCTGGGAGCAACCCTTGTGTGGGCTATTATTGGCACTCTATCGAAGTATTTATCTGACCGTTCCGTTCGTCTCACCTGCTCAGGGTTGATGATTTGATCCTTGCCGGCGGTACGACTAGGGCTGCACAATCCCCTAGCTGCATCCTCATGAGTAGCGAGATGTACGGCGTAATATTGAGTCGACGGCAAAGCTTCACCGCGTTCCCAGCATCCTCAGGAATTATGGCAATATGGCACCAAATTTTTGCCTGGTTAGTCAATCTTTTGTTTTTGTTTTCCGTCTGGCTCGATCGGTAAATGGCTAAGACGAGCCGAGCGTCGTGGGAAGACTTGCAGGAGCGGAGGAGCCGAGCGGACTTGCAGGAGCGGAGGAGCCGGAAGATGCTGGGCGTCGAATGGGCAGCTGGGTCCACGCGGCAATAATCTAGACAGGGTCTGCACGTTGCTAGCATACGGCCCTGCCGTACCAAATTTATTTCCCAGGTTCCTGTACACACGCACTCTGTATTCCCGGTATTCCTTGCTTGCTTTGACCAGGGTAACAACTAATTACCGGATCACAATTCACATCCATGTTCACGGCAAGCAACCTCCTTTTCCCTCGCCTTTACAATTACTTACTTTCTCTCGCGAATTGTGAAAAGCACCACGCTGTTCATCCCATAGAAAATATTGAAGTACTAATCCATGCATCAGCGACCATCCACGCCGCACTATCTCCAAAACAACACGAATTATAGTATCTTTTGCACTCTGGTAGTTTTTTCTTTTCAAGCACCGTTGCACCAAACAAAAGTACGCCATCCAAAGTGCACCATCTCCATTCCAAGCAAAGATATTAAATGCATTGTGATGACATCTTCCGAACTCAAGTACTACATTAGTAAAGTTTCAAGCTAATAACAGTCCAAATTCACTTGCGCATTCCGAACTTAGGTAACCTTTTTCAACAAAACTATTCACTTGATAGATAGGATAGGGAAGCGAGGTCTGTCCTAGCTAAGCAACACGGCACGGCAACCGCGCGCAATCCAAACCATTCAGATGCAGCGATAAATAGGCTGAAAGGATGGCTCCAAGAATGGCTTCACGGACTAGGTAGAATACAAAAAATTGCGGTGCGAGCTCAGTTTAGTGCAAGGAGGAAAAGGACGAGAAAAAAATTAAGGGGTCGTCCACCACCGTCCCTGTCACGGGCCGCGCCCTCGCCACCAGCTCACACCCACCCTAGCTATCTATATATGCAACTGCCGGTGCTCGTACCACGACGGCAGCAGAGCAGCTAACACCATGATGGCCAGCACGGCGGCGTCCGTCGTGGCGGTGGCGGCGCTGCTGCTGTGCTGCGGCTTGGCGCGTGCGCAGACGCCGGTGTTCGCGTGCGACGCGTCGAACGCGACGGTGGCGACGTACGCGTTCTGCGACCGGTCGGCGAGCGCGGCGGCGCGGGCGGGCGACCTGGTGTCGCGGCTGTCGCTGGCGGAGAAGGTGGGGTTCCTGGTGGACAAGCAGGCGGCGCTGCCGCGGCTGGGCATCCCGGCGTACGAGTGGTGGTCCGAGGCGCTGCACGGCGTCTCCTACGTGGGGCCCGGCACCAGGTTCTCGCCGCTCGTGCCGGGCGCCACCAGCTTCCCGCAGCCCATCCTCACCGCCGCCTCCTTCAACGTCACGCTCTTCCGCGCCATCGGAGAGGTCAGGCTGCTCTGCTCTTCTCCTCTTCCATGGCATTTACTTCCACCGGCATTGCAAGACCTGCATTGCCCTTCTCGCGCTTGGTTTCGCTGGTTTGGTTTGGTGGGGATTGATTTGACGGCCGCCGGTTGGTGGATCGGTCCGTCCGGTGTGATGCGATGAGAATGTTGTGCCTTGCTTTTGCCCCCCAACTTTCCCTTCATGCGATGCGGTGCGGCAAGAAAAGCCTCAAAAGCGCGTCATCGGATACGCGAAATGGCCTTCGATTATACTACACCCACTTTTGGACTCTTTTCGCCGGCGTCTCTTGATCGTCGACACGGACCATTTCTACCCCAGCGGCTAAGCTACCGCCTACTTTTGTCCTACCAAGTTGAAAACAAGCGCGTGCAGTAGTAATAGCAGCTTGCAATCTTCTCCCTCCGTAGAGTTGGCATAGCCTAGACGTTCGGGAGTTGAACTGCTCGAAAAGTTTCACACATTTTAGTCGTAGCTCGGTTCCAACGGCAAAACAATGGCGACTTGTAGAGTGCGAAAATAGTCTTCAAATGATACCTACTCCTTCTAGTAGTACGGTAGTAGTTAGGGCAATTGTAACTTCCTTTCCGTTAAGGAAAAGGCAACTCAACAAGGACTGATTAGAGAGTGTGCGTGAGCACAATTATGGCACGATATTGATCCAGCTACAGTTTTCTGTCTGTCTGTCTGAGAGCAAGTATAATGGTATCTAGTCAGCTGGCTAAATGGGATTACACATCATCAAAATCTGAGTTGGAAGAGAGAAGAACGGGCGACTGAGGAATCGCCTGGTCGAAGCCGGCGAAATCGCACTGCCCGAGAAAGGACCATGCTTGCAGCCAGTCACGTGTGTCTCCATTACTAACATACACTACTATCAAATATTAAAATATTTAAACAAGCAGCCGATTAACAGCCAGCCTGCTATACAACAACTCGATAGTATCAACGGTAAGGGACGTGGCATTGACATCTCGCCCGCTGCTGGCGACTCCATTAACCTTGCTCTGAGATGCATTGCAACTGGCCTGCTAGTGTATCTCTGCTGCGCAGTCCCAGATTTACGGCAGGATATTGTTCCTTATCACGGGCGTGCAGGTAGCGCCGCAGCAGCATGTGGGTCCCATACGACTTTTGCATCTAGCTGTGACTACATGTGGAGTAATTACAGGTTTTGATTTCCATGCATGCGTTGCGTTAGCAAGAGCGATGCAAAGCAAGGACCACTTTGAAAATATCGGTCATGGCCGGTGGCCTTGTTGCACTGATGGACGTTCTTCTCCCCGATCCCATGTGTGCCCGCACTGCATACCGACACCACCACCTTTCATCCTACGTAGACGATACTGTCTCGTGGATTGCATTCATTGGACGACGCTAGTACATCGCCTGTCAGGAGGCAGCTGAGACCTTTCCCCGTGCGCGCCCACCGGTCCGGTGAGCCGTCCTTGTCTCATGGGAATTAACCGGGCAAAAAGGCTGGCTCATGTGGTAGTGGAATGCCGGTAGCATTTCAGGCTTTCAGCAGTCGTAGAGCATCCGGGTGCGTGAGTGAGGCCCAGCAGCTCTTCTCTCCGGCCACATGCTCCCAGCTTTGCCAAAGCGAAGGATGCAGCTCACCTTATCGGCGTCTACCTAGTGTCCTCTTCTACTACTAGTTCGGAAAATAATAATAATTCAGCATCGCGAGTCGGTGCAGCGGCGATGCCGTCTCTGGTTGTACGATGCGTGCCTGAATTTGGTTGCATTTGGGATGGGAAGTGAATGAATCTAGTCAAGCTAGCTTTTGAACAAAAGTGATCAACGAGTCAAGGATTCCATTTGAGAGGCGCATTAAACTGGGTAGTAGGACACGGTAATTAAATACTGTGGTGAGAATCCAGCAAGGACTGACTGGGGCACTGACCAACGCGACCCCTGTCTGGCATCTTTCTTCTGTTGCACCTACCGATATTATGCAGTGTACCAGTACGTCATGCACGCATATGTTGGCATTAGTGCAATTTACTTACTAGTACGTCATGCACGCATGTTGGCATTACTAACTCTCATTTAGTACTGTAATAAGAATGAAATTTGACGTGAATTTCTGACGAAATCGTGTGGTTAATGAATGAACGCTGCAGGTTGTGTCGAACGAGGCCCGTGCGATGCACAACGTGGGGCTGGCGGGGCTCACGTTCTGGAGCCCCAACATCAACATCTTCCGGGACCCGCGGTGGGGCCGCGGCCAGGAGACCCCGGCGAGGACCCGCTGCTCACCAGCAAGTACGCCGTCGGCTACGTCACCGGCCTGCAGGACGCCGGCGGCGACGGCGACAGCCTCAAGGTCGCCGCCTGCTGCAAGCACTACACCGCGTATGACGTCGACAACTGGAAGGGCGTCGAGCGATACACATTCAACGCCGTGGTAACTTGCTATACGCCTCTCACCGTCTTTATCTTCATCTCCATCTCCATCTCAGGCGGCGGCGGCGCCGTACCGTTGCGTCGCCGTGCCGTGCAGATTAGGAGGACTCCTCCGCAGCGGTGGGCTGTCGTGTGATTGGCATGATTGATGGTCGCGTACTGTACTCATCAGGTGCGCTGTGCCGTGGACGCACCGCCTTGTTTGCTTGCCGCTTTGGATACGTACTCTGCTCATCTGCCCTGCCTGCTCTGCTCGTAGCCGATACGTCTGTGAGTGCCCCGCCTGCTGGAGCACAGAAAGCGCGTTCAGTTGGTGATTGACCCATGTGGCAGCCACCCGCCTTTCCCCTTTCGCTTTTACTAGTATTTGATCCTTTTTTTGTTTAGTCAGTGATCAGCGTCAAGTGATGCCGTAGATTGGATCCAGTTCTAGTGCACTGCTTGACACCGACAATACTAGTACTTCTACTCCTAGTGAGCCTTTACGCCAAGTTACCGTATATACTGGTTTCTCCGAGTTCCGTTGCTGCAAAGCTGGGAGCTCCATCCTATAGTTTTCCCGTCACATCTGGCGACTCGTGCTTGCATGCCACGGTGAATTAGATAAGGCTAAACGTTGATCCAAACAACCGGGATCTCTCGAATTAAGAAAGAACAAACCATTGATTAGGGAATGTCCCGACATTTAGATTACAGGCAAGTTGCAGCCTGGTCAGTCACCGGTCACTACTTATGTATGTTTATGACTTGTTAATCCTATCAGATAATCATATTGCGGTGGTTGCAGTTCCCCGAAACGGGAGATCTTGGCCGCGTCCACGCACCGATCCGCATAAATAAACCTGCCGTTGCGGCTAGGTGGCAGCGTTTGGCTGCTCGTCCCTGACGCAGCATTTTTCTATGCCTCGGAGCATAGTGACGTAGAGCACTGTGGTGTACTAGTATTCTATTTGCACAGCAGGATCGGGGCAGAATCATTTAGGTTTTTTATATGTTGATTGCGATTACCAGGCACAAGGACACACCTAATGACTTGTGTCGTAGTATCAGATACCGTGCAATCTAATACGTGGTTCAGACCTACAGAATTATAATCGATCAATCAGTAGTTCTACTATTCAGTGACTCTAACCCGTAATAGTTGCTGAAGATCCCTAGTAACAGGATAAAACCGAAACTCTGCAGAAGGAAGGAACATCTAACTAGATACAGGGACGATTTTTAACGCAATTTTTCAGAATCGTGATAGTCTTGTCGTGTTGATTCAGGTATCGCAGCAGGATCTGGATGACACATTCCAGCCCCCGTTCAAGAGCTGCGTGGTCGACGGAAATGTGGCCAGTGTCATGTGCTCCTACAATCAGGTCAACGGGACGCCCACCTGCGCCGACAAGGATCTCCTGTCTGGAGTCATCAGAGGGGACTGGAAGCTCAACGGGTACCTCCCTATTTCAACTTCCCTGACTATTTTGTTGCAGAATTTATTTTTTGATTCAAACTACGGTAGGCCAAGGCCTTGGACTACCGTAGTTTGAATAAAAAAAAATTGTTGCAGAATTGCGTTCTGTTTCTTGGTCAGAGAAGAATATTCAGCTCTGAAAGTTCAGTAAAACTGAAATGTTGTTTCAGAAATTTTGAGCTGAAACTTTCTGAATGTGCTTCTTTGCAGCTACATTTCATCAGACTGTGACTCGGTGGACGTGTTGTACAACAACCAGCACTACACCAAGACCCCCGAGGATGCAGCCGCCATCTCAATCAAAGCAGGTTAGTTCATTGTTCACAAGCACCTCCTCATACATGCAGTTGCAGGACTAAGTACCCTAGCCGGCTCTAATTGTTCTATTTTCTGTATGTTCAAGCCATTTGGTTAGCAGATGCACTTCACATTGAATGATTTGAAACGCAATTAGTAGTTGTTGAGGTGCCCAGGGCCCAGGGCAGTTTGATTTGTTAGGTCTGAGCTACATCTTTTTCTGTTCAACAAGGGGCCTTGGCATATTGCAACCTGATGAGACAAAATTGTTGTGTGTCTGCATCATTTTCAGATATCGTTTAGCTAATCTTAGAATCATTTCTCACTAGAAATTTTGGTAATCCAAACATTTCATCTTGTTCCGTGTTTGTTAACTTGGCTTGCCTCAATTGGTCAGGGCTGGACCTGAACTGCGGCAGCTTCCTGGCGCAGCACACCGTGGCGGCCGTGCAGGCCGGCAAGTTAACGGAGTCCGACGTGGACCGTGCCATCACCAACAATTTCCTCACGCTCATCCGGTTGGGCTTCTTCGACGGTGATCCCCGGAAGCTCGCCTTCGGTAACCTCGGGCCCAAGGACGTGTGCACGTCTTCCAACCAGGAGCTCGCCCGCGAGGCCGCGCGGCAGGGCATCGTGCTCCTCAAGAACAAGGGCGCGCTCCCGCTCTCCGCCAAGTCCATCAAGTCCATGGCAGTCATTGGCCCCAACGCCAATGCCAGCTTCACCATGATCGGAAACTACGAAGGTAATTACCATTGGATTTATTACAGTTCAGGGCACCTTATAGTAAGGACGATGTCTTTGTGCATTGCTGAATGCTGGTGCCATTATACAGGGACGCCGTGCAAGTACACGACGCCTCTGCAGGGCCTTGGCGCGAACGTGGCCACCGTGTACAGCCCGGGCTGCACCAACGTGGGGTGCAGCGGGAACAGCCTCCAGCTCGACGCCGCCACAAAGGCCGCGGCCAGCGCCGACGTGACCGTGCTGGTGATCGGCGCCGACCAGTCCATCGAGCGCGAGAGCCTGGACCGGACCAGCCTCCTCCTCCCCGGCCAGCAGCCGACACTCGTGTCCGCGGTTGCCAACGCCTCCGCGGGCCCGTGCATCCTCGTCATCATGTCCGGTGGCCCCTTCGACATCTCGTTCGCCAAGGCCAGCGACAAGATCTCCGCCATTCTTTGGGTCGGTTACCCCGGCGAAGCCGGCGGCGCCGCCATCGCCGACGTCCTCTTCGGGTACCACAACCCGAGTAAGCGCCGCGCTGCATTTGCCAGTTTCAACAGCTCAAATCGAAGTGTTTACTTGCTCTGATGAGGTTCGACCACACTGTTTGTTCCCAGGTGGAAGGTTGCCTGTGACGTGGTACCCGGAATCGTTCACCAAGATCCCGATGACCGACATGCGCATGCGGCCGGACAATTCATCCGGCTACCCGGGCCGGACCTACCGGTTCTACACCGGCGACACGGTGTACGCCTTCGGCGACGGGCTGAGCTACACCAACTTCGCGCACAGCCTCGTGTCCGCGCCGAAGCAGGTGAGCATGTCGCTGGCAGAGGGCCACACGTGCCTGACCGAGCAGTGCGCGTCCGTGGAGGCCGAGGGCGAGCACTGCCAGGACTTGGCGTTCGACGTGCACCTTCAGGTAAAGAACGCGGGAGAGATGGCCGGCGGGCACACCGTGTTCCTGTTCTCGTCGCCGCCGTCGGTGCACAACGCGCCGGCCAAGCACCTGCTCGCGTTCGACAAGGTGGCGCTGGAGCCCGGGCAGGCCGGCATGGTGGCGTTCAAGGTGGACGTTTGCAAGGACCTCAGCGTCGTGGACGAGCTCGGCAAAAGGAAGGTGGCGCTCGGCAGCCATACGCTGCACGTCGGGGACCTCAAGCACACGCTAAGCTTGAAGGTTTAATCAGGGAAACGGCGATGCAGGTAGGCAGTGTGGATGGACCAGGGAAGTGAGAATTGGTTAAGGAGGTTCAATAACGGCTCCCCGTGGGTAAAGAATTCGATCCACCGGGCAGTTTAATTAATTAGTCGTTGTTTGGGGTTCTTGATTTAATTCGGAAGGTCGATTTTCAATTGTATTTTCAATTGTAATCTCAGAGAAGCTGTGCAAGTGTAATTGATTGGAAGAGAGAAGCTCATTGCCATAAGATGGACTTTGAAAAAGCTTCAAGTTCACATCATCCATGAATGTCCATTGGCCGTGCCATGCTTGTAGGCTTGTAGCTATCACTGAACTCATAGAGTTTGTGTCTAGTGTTAGCTGCTCCTATATGGTACAATGAGTTTTGAATAGTTCCCCGGAGGAAGGTTATGTTCTCAATAAGCAGGGAAGTTTTAAAGCAAGCTGGTACTATTTGGCATCAGACTACATTAGGATGCATGTGATATCATGATCTCACACGTACATAATAAGATGAATTAATTTGTGATGATCGTATGAATAATATATGTTGTAGTTCATTGTTATATGAATTTTTTAACAGAATCTATTGAAACTATTGTTGAGTAGAAAATATTTTGTATTATTTATATAACAAGATGAATTTAACGCATCGATACTATTTTTTAAAAACCAGTACCACCGCACGGGCAGGCAAACTGCTAGTAATAATAAAAATTCAGAGAGTCATCCTACAGAACGCGGTTTGACTAGACGTTAAATTAGCAGAGCCTTCCGTCGAATTTTTTTGCAGAGCCCAGTAAAATTAGCAGAGCCCGGTAGGTCAAGAAGGCCGCGTACAAACCTCATCTTCCTCCTCCCGTCCTCCGTCCGTCCGGACGCGGCGGGCGGAAGACTCTGGGCGTCTGCGGCGGGCTGGTTTAGCAGCCGCCGCACTCCGCCACCTTGTGATCCGCCGCCGCTCTAAGGAAGGGGAAATGCTACACTCATTCCGTTTCCCGAATCTCATTTACCAACCCTAAAGAAACTTCACGCTCGGGGAGTCAGGCGCCAGCCCCCAGCCCCCAGCCCCGCCAGTGGAGCGATGGCTGCGCCATTCCAGGTACTTCTTTCTTTCCCTCTGCCTTCCTCCCGCTCTGAGCGCTCAATTCGATTTGGGCTAGAATGTTTGTGATGCGCGAATAGTGTCGGAGCCTCGGGTCTCGATCTCCACAGCAAGTCAGTGCGGTCGTTTCCAACGCCCCAGCGTCACAAACTTGATCGATGAATCTGTTCCTCCGATCTGTGGCAAGAGTATCACTTTGTCTGCCGTCTTCTTTCTCTGATTGCTTGTCATAGCTACCTCTTGTCATTATCATCCCGTGTGCCAATTGACTTTCCCATGAGAGGAAGCAAAAGGATGACCAATTGGTATGTTCAAGCCTTTGGATTGGATCGTCGTGAGAAAGTCATTGGGAAGGACAGTTGGTGTATAGAATGAAAATATTCACATGGTGAGCTGATATGCACCTAAGGATAGAAGAAGCAGAGGTGTCAATCAAATTTGTGGTATCGGGACAGTGTCGACGGTGCGAGAAAATGACCCAGTACTTGTCTATTCTGGAGACCTGGTGCTTTGGCCCTGTTCATGCACGCATTCCTAGGAGTCTTCTTTTGGTAAATTGGATCCTGTTACTATGATAGAGATGTGAGGGACGGGAGGGATGACTAGATGGTGGAGAAGCATGGGAATGACGATGATGAGAGGTACAATAAAGAGTATGAGAGGGTGGGTGATAGGAACAGTAAAGAGGATGAGAGTTGGGAGGGTTATAGGCACATGAATGAGTGGGAGGGGAGGTAACTATTAACAGGTTGTGTGTCTTCTCTTCATTGTATAATTACATTCTATTCTTCAGTGTTAGAACCTTCCCTGTGAGTGGAACATTTTCCTCTCTAACTTTCCAGCATTATACAACTAGAGTGTAGTAGGTCAGTTAGCGACCATTTGTGCCACTGCTTTAATTTTTTTATTGGTAGAAATTTTCCCAATACAATTTGCATCATTACTTTTTATACTTTTTTAACCTTCCTACGAATGGAAAACCTTTTTTTCTTCATTGCACATTTGTTGCTGCAAGCTTGCAATCCACTTTTGCAAAATACTATTGAATCTGACCTGATGATATATATTCAAGATTTCCACTATGTGAAGCACATTACTGGCAAATATTTAGTTTCATATATTTATTATTTGTTTCTTTCGTGACCTCTACTGTGTTCTGTTCATTATGCATGAATTAATTTGTTTGGTTCGGTATTAGCTAGCTGAGTTTGGTCTAAGTGGTGCTTGACCACTGATGCAGACCTTATGTTTTTGTATTGTATATTTCATTGGAAATCATGTGCGCCAGCGCTACCCTGATCACATTGAAAAGAAGTTTCTAATGGTATCCTACAATAATAGGATGATGTAAGGTGTTTGAGTGGGGGATATATGTGTTTTTCTTAATAGCGTGTTGCAACGAATACTATAATATTATGTAAGGTGGTTGAACGGAGGATATATATGTTTTTCTGTACAGCGTGTTGTGAAGAGTACCACAATCATATAATTAAACACAGCTTATTATTTAGTTTGAGTTATTATGCCATGTCAATTTCAGTTGTGGTTTCAGTATTTGCGGGATGGCATTGATATGATTAGTTAGGGAAGAAACAAGATATTGAACTCATGATTAGTTCATCTTTTTGCAGGGTGTCCCCAAACTTGAATACAGGCTGTATGAAGAACCACATTTGATGGGGCAATCATGTCGGTCATTCAGTAGAAACTTCAGGAGGTTATTGAAGATGGAATTCTGCCAGAGCTTTGAAGTAGTAGATGCTTCTGGAAAATGCAGGTATACAATACCCATCCTTCCAAGTCGCCATGCTGGTTCTAGGTGGTTTGAGGTTGATATTTACCCGCCTCCTAACTGGTCAGAAAGTAGGCCAGTACGGTTATTGTTCCTATTCCACAACCTGTATCTTCTTGGCTTTCATGATGGAAAAGAGAAGTGGAAATTCTTCGATGATGCTGAGATGGATGGCATACGTCCGGAAGATATCAAATTATACATTTCTTTCCTTGGTTTTGGCGGTGGATACAAGGATATCGAACAGGATTACCAAACATTCAACATTGGTTTCCTTGGCCAGTTGTCAACCTACAGGACCCTTGTTGATTTCAGTAAGCGCACTGATAATGTCATGCTGAAAAGGTCTCTGTGTAGAGTTATTGTGACAATATCAGAGGCTCTTAGATTCCTACAGCTAATGGAACTGCTAATCGAAGTGTTTGAGACTGGACAGACTGTGCGGTTTCTGGATGCTGATGTGTCATCGACGGGAGCACACAAGAACATCTCATACCACTTTAAAAACTGGGATGTCTACTGTTCAATCATCAGGGATGGAAAGGCCGCATATGACACAAAGCTACCCGGCTTCCCAGAATTTTGGTCATTTTTCAGTTTTATTGGAGATATGTTGCATGTAGATGATGCCAGTAGCTGACTAAGTGCAGTATCCCATAGAACCCAGTTTCATCTTTTGTTGGCAGTTTATTATAGAGCAGCTAATGACTGGCAGTCATATTTTGGACAACTACTAAGCAGTTGGTGAGCGGGCGAGGTGTAGTTATCTTAAAGCCAGTAACTCGTAAACCATGTTGATGTTTTCTCGATGTGCTTGTAAATGATTGCTGGAAACATGTACCTGATGTATCGGATGTGCATGTACTGCTTACCTTACCTATGCTCTCTAGTAGATGCTAAACCATGTTATTATTAATGGACGTGCTTGTATGCAGGGTACACGTACTTGCTAAATACTAGCTGATATTGCTTTTCTAGTTTCTTGTTGAGTTTTGTAATGCTTGATGTTTGAAAAGTTTAACGGCATTACTCGTCTTTTTGAAAACATAACTTGTCTTGTGTGATATTTCTAGAGGCATTCTGGGCACTGCAGCTTTTGATTACATAAACTCAAATCATCAGCAACAACTATTGGATATACGTCGGGAGATCATCCGAAGAGGGGAAGAGAGCTGCCGTACCGAACTTTTGACAACCGCTACGCACAAAACTTAAGTCTATTTGGAGATTACAAGACAACATAGTTTTGTAGGAATGATAAAGTTGCATTGAAGAAGCATTATACGCCAGCATATTTCAAAACGAGTCGTTGATACAAGCTAATTCTGCTAACCAACTAAACAGGGATTGAGTGGCAGCATTGAGCTGTCTTGATAGCTTTGTCCCATGGATTGTTTGCCGGTTAGATTTCAGCCAGATAGTAGCTCTCGACGCACATTTCATAATAAACTTCTCTTATACAAAGTGAGACCAACACATACATAACTTGGTATACCTAGACCACCACAGTGCCAGACGAGTATCTTATTTCGTACATTGATGATCACCACATCGCTATTAGTACAACCGATTTATTATTGACCAAGTTACCTTCACGTGAAACTTAACAGCACCACAGTAAATTTCATCTTTGTCTGCACCATAAAGCTTTGGCGTAAATTCAATGATACGCTTCTTTTTATAATCGGTGCCTCAGCAGTTTCATCATTGCCAGCTTGTGTAACAATGGTAAAGAACAGCATATCATGCAAGCTGACACTTACAATAGGACGCCACAGTTGGATAGTTCCACCGCCGTCTGATGTTACCACACCACCTCTATTGCTGTGATAAAGGAGCATTTTATGGGGGATCCCGGTTGTGTGAGCTTTGATTTTTCCATAAAAATCTCCCTGAAGCACTTGAAATTCAATGGTAGCCTCCACTGCTTTTTTAACAGGTACATAATGCATCTCCAATTTGCTGAACCAGCTAGCATGCGAGGCAGTCCTGACCTCAATGTCTTGCCGGGTAACGACTCGGCCATCAATATGAAGCAAACCCTTGCTGAGAGGTTTCGCCTTTCCTTGATCGAGTTTGATCTTAAGATTCACCTCAAGATAGATAAAATCTTGTAAGATCAATCCTCGAGATGGACCAATCAAGATCAATGATTCATCCTATAGAAAGTATATATGACAGGTCAGATAATACTGCTTCAGTGAGGGCAAAGCTGATATAAGTAATTAGGTCAGTCGTGCTGTGTACTTTAGGTTTTATCCTGATCCAAATATATCTAAGACACAAGAGATCCAGATATATCTAAACCCCAAAAAATTGTACACAGTACATACACAGGATTGCCCATTTTCTCATGCACTAACAACAAAAAAATCCGTACTCAGTACATATGCAACATTATCTACATTTGAGTTTCGTAAACATGTGTCATATCATAAACCAAATAAAAAGGGGTCATTGCCAAAATAATTAATTCACGGATGTGGTTATCCATAACCAAGTGAATAGATTGTATGAAATGAATTAAATACAACAAGATAAGTGTGGTAAATAAATCACAAAGGTACAAACGAAAAAAAAAGGATTATTGCCAAATGCTACGGTGTAACAACAAATAGTGAATAGTCAGACAAAATAAAATCCACCGGGGGTCATTAGACTGAAAGAAGAAAAAAAAGGCTGTACCTCTGACTTGATGAGCTGGGAATCCCTTCTATGGCAGCGGAAGAGATAAATACATTTCCTATCAAGACTGTCTCTGGCAATGACAGTACCATACACATTTATCGGGAAGCCTACATCTGAGGATGCTATCTTGATTGAGAGGATGTTTGCGGACCAGTACATTATGCAACCTTTTTCGTACTTTATGCTAGTGTGCCTCATTGGGGGAATAGCCGCTGCAGAAGCAAAAGTGAGACAACATCGTGGAAGCGATTCAGGGAGAAATAAAAAAATAGGGCATGGAAACAAAATTCAATGGAAGTGTTCATGCATATACAACTTTGTAGGGGACAAATGCTCACGACCTCATAACCTCGATGGGTAGCACAAAGGGGCTATTCAACAGTAGAAACTGAAATACTGCAATCTAATTCAATTTCAACAGCTACACACAGTTAAATGATGCTAGGTATAAGATGATGACTTAAAGTGAAAGATGAGGCACACAAGGTGCAACAAATGGTCACTATAACTCAGACAACATTCACTTATAACAAATTCAGATTGTAGATGACGATTGAGGCGTCTGGTTTTGATCTAGCGGTTTAACACGCCAAACAAACATTAATTCTACAAACTAAATTTCTTCCACTGCTAATGCACACCAAGTTAGGCCTTAAATAATAATCGACTGATCTAACAGTTTACTTTGTAGACAATTAAGTAAATCGCAAACGGAATTTAAACTTACATTCCTCGTCGAGATCGAACTCGGAGAAGTCCTCGAAGGGGCACCGGGTCCACACGATTGACTTCGACTTTCGATCGAACTCGCGGATAGAATTGATGACGGATTTGTGCTTTTCCCGTCTCGAAGCGATCTCCTCCTCTTTACGCTTCTTCTCTACCGCCTCCCGCTTCTTCTCCTCCGCCTCCTGCTTCTTCTTCTCCGCTTCCAGCTCCATCCTCTCTGCCCTCATCGCTGCATATTCGGCCTCCACCTCCTCGTCAAAAAACAAGGGCTTCACGTCCCAGATCTCGTCGTCTAAATCCTCTTCCAATTCGTTGTGCTCTTGAAACGGATCTTCCAATCCTGAATGCCCTTCCAACGACGGTGAACGGGGTCGAGAGGCACGGGCCGCCGCCGAATCACCGGAAAAAGCCATGAGCAGCAAACTATCTATCGTAACGACCGCCGCTACGGCGCTGCCGATGTAAAAGCTAAGCACGACTTCGTGCGATTTTCCTTCATAACCCACGCAAGCCAGCACGGCTGGACCGGGCCAGGCCTTTTTAGTGCTTGTTTGGGACCACGTTTTCCCTAGAGAACTGACCCCCGGGCTGAAATTCCCCGGGCTAATTTCAACCCCATCAAGGCCCATTCCCTATTGGAAAAACTGAAAATCCTATATGTCGCGCATGATAGATCATTGCCACGTGTTACAATTTAATTGGAGCAGAGTAGGAGGTGAGTAAAAAGAAATGGTTATGAAATTTAAAACACATTTTTCTCCCATACCGTGAATCTCTTTTTTCAATCCGTTTGAACCTACGTGTTCATTAGAATTAATTCTACAAAATGAGATCCAATATTAATATTTTTTAAATATTCTTGAAACATTTTTTCATCAACATTTTAGATATATTATTTCAACATTTTATATGTACTAGGTCAACATTTTATATGTACTTTCATCAATATTTTATTTTGACACAATTTTGCTAAAATGTTGACATAAGTTTTTTGACGCAGCTTGGTTCTATTGAACATCATGTAGAGCTATTAATGGACTTTATTGGATCGATCTATCCAATGACTTCCATAGATCGATCCACGTATAGGACGTCCCTGAAAAACACCTTCCGACGTGAGGTGATTTCCCTGTCTCGCTTGATCTCGCCCCGCCTTACCTCACCTCGTCACCCCCTCGCAGCTCCCTCTCGGTGGCCACCACCGTCGCCGACCGGATCATCGATCAGTCCTATCCGTTAACTCAAAACATTAGTTGGGAAACCATTTGTTTTTTTGTTTCTAAGTGAAATTTTGAATTGAAACTTTATCTTGACTTGGAACTTTGGATTTACGACTTGAAAATTTTAAATGTCAACTTAAAACATTTTAGATTTTGATTTGAAACTTTTGACTTTGCTCACTTGAAACTTTTATACTCCACTTGAAACTTAGCTCTACTTACATTTAGATCTCGAGTTGAAGCTTAAAAATCCCGTTTTTATTTTACATTTTCAGTGTGGTTTTGTGAGTTCTGCACATAGCTGGAAAAAGAGACTCGCGAAGGCGGAAATGGGAGCAGGCGGGAAAGGGTCACCGCTGCCAGCAACCTGCTCGCACGCTCGCCAATCTAAACCCTAAGTCACCGCTGCCAGCAACCTCCCACGGCCGTTACCTTCCCAGCCGCCGCAGTGTCGCCTCCAGCAACCCGACTATCCCGCTCCTTCCATCCCCGCTAGAAGTCCCGTTGCCCCAGCTATTTCCTCTTTGATGCCCTGGTGTTGCAGTTATTTTGCGTTGGATCGAGGGTGAGTTGTACTTTTCGCTGTGAATTGTCTTCCTCGTGGAAAATTGTAAGCTAATTTTGTGTAACTCAGTGGGACATGAGATAGGAGGAAATATCTTGCAAATTGCATCTGTGGCTACAATCTGGTAAAATAATTCGGTCAATTTAGTTACCCCCGGATCCAATTGGTTTATCATGATAGCTGGATCAACCGTTTTGTTCTTCTTTTGATCGTTTAATTGTGCTAACTTGGGACCTGCGGGTTAAGTTCTTGATTTGCTCGTGCCAGTCCCTCAGCCTGGTTGTTTGGAGCATCTGGTCCATGTCCCCCCTCCTCTGTATCCATTTCAGTTATGAGCTTATTGTTCCTTTCGCTTCCCTTCCAGAGCTTCCCTGTTTGCTTGCTGGCACTTGTCTTCTCTGGGGCTCTTGACTGCGCAGAGTGTGTATGTGGTCTAAACTATGTCGTGACCAAGAGGTATTATTTTCTCTCTTCAAAAGAATGCATATAATTGGTTTTGACTGACCGGTGTGGTGATGTTTGTTTTTGTTTCAGTTGATAAGTTGGATGTCAGTACGTGTTTTTATTATTGCAATGGATGGATGCTTGACCCTTTAATTAGATTCGTGCAATGATAAATGGTGGTACAACATCTCATGTTTTGAGATTTACATGCAGGATCCTATAAAACTTCATTTCTGCTATAAAGTCCTTGTTAAATATGCACGCTGCCATTATTTTTTATGGCCGGCCTGATCTAAACATGTGTAATGTAAGTTTAATTTGATATATTTTGCTTTTACTTTTCTGGTTGTTTCTTGGGATTGTCACAAGTAGACCTAGGCACAAATCTAATTCCACAGTTTAAACTAATACACATAAGATATTGTAGATCATGAGTGGGTGGGTTGGAAGCGGGATAGGCCATCACATGAGCGGGTTGAGAAAAAAAAAGAGTTCTTGGACCATGTGCCTTTTTGACATCTGATTTAGTTGGGTCTCATCCAATAAGTGCCATGTGCCGAAGTTATTTTAACCACCAGTCAAAGGTAGAGTTGCATCTGTGTTAGAAACTCAGAATGGGTTTAGGGAAAATTACCAAACTGACAGCATGTGGTGAGTGGCAATTATCTAAAAAACGTGGTGAGTGGCGTGTAAACCAGAATCATGGTACTCTTCTGAGATAGAATCTGAGGGATTTGGCGAGATAGACAGGATGGATGATATCATAGCTGACTTAGCTAGTGACCATCTGCCTCCAGTTGATGAAACACCACCGAGTACATTGGAAAACCTTAAATTCTAATCTCCCATCTACTTTTGCTTGTCCACTAGCTATTAAATGATGATACAATCTCTTTGTGGCATGCTAATGTTTATTTTTCAGACTTTATGCATGATTCCTACATCCCAATTCTAAATTTCAGAATGACTTCTACCGTTCAAAGAAATTTTTGATGCGTCATGTATGTTGTGACATAAAATTGATACTTCTGATAATAATTGCATGCTATTCTATGAAGAAAGATTGACAAGATAAATTTGACATTTGTGGTACCTTCTGGTACAAGGTGGAGATTGTTGTGTTGCTTGCCCATAACAAATAGATTACAACGGCTCTGTACACTCGAGGATATAGCAAACAAACTCGTTCCCACAAATAATCTACTGTCTCGAGCTCTAATAATAGTTGCACCCATGCCAGGGAAAGGAATGGAAGCAATTTGATTTCGATTTTCCTTTTTCCAGACTTTGCACAATAGTCGAGGAATGTAAAATTTGGTTTGGCAACTGATGGTATGGTTTTGCTATATAACATAGTTGCAGCCTGTGTACTCCTGTTGGTTAGTATTTTGGGTCCTTATAATCGTCCACTGGTGTTTGTATTAGAAATAGTATATACTTCTTGCTAATCCTAGAACCTTAACATCCTTGAAAAAAAGAAGAATAACTAAGTGTCTTGATCCAATATGTTGACAGCCCCCTGGTGTTAACATTAATAAAGCATGACGTGTTATTAGTAACTAAACACACTTTGGAAGTTAATATAGCTCAATCATTTCTAAAGATTTTTCTGGCATACATTTTGATGCAGTTTTTCATGCTTGAGAAGTTGAGATTTTTGCTATATACTTAATTTATGACAAAGTTACTTTTTGCTCCAACAGAACAAGAATTTATAGTTGCAGTGCAGTGATGATGGAGAGGTTCACAACAGAAGAGCTTCGCAAAATTATGGACAAAAAGAACAACATCCGTAACATGTCAGTTATTGGTCATTTGCACCACGGTATGTGTTACAAAAGTGACCTCTGAGACTAGGTCTAAGTATATGTTTTACCTCATCTTTGCAGGTCTAAGTATATGTTTTACCTCATCGTTGCCAAGTCGTTTACATCTGGATTGTTTGAAGATACTATGTTGTTGTGTCTTATCTTTTTTATACAGGTTAATGTGTTCAATTATCTTTTCCTTTGATTGATGTTTAGATCTGATATTTTCTGTATGTTATTTATTCTATATAGGCAAGTCTGTGATTACAGATTGCCTTGTGGCAGCTGCCAGGACTAGTGCCCATGTAGTTGTAGGTGATGTTCCCACAACTGATGCTCAAGCTGAGAAAACAGATTACGGTATGACAACGAAATCCACTGCTATATCTCTTTTCCATGAGATGAGTGATGAATCGCTTGAGGCATACAAGGGAGAGCGTGACGGGAATGATTTTCTGATCAACCTGATTGATACACCTGGGCACGTTGAATTTTCTTCTGAAGTGTCAGCTGCTCTTCGTATCAGTGATGGCGCTTTGGTAGTAGTTGATTGTTTTGAGGGTGTCTCTGCACAAACAAAAACTTTGCTGAGACAAGCTCTTGGTGAGAGGATTAGGCCTGTCCTTACAGTGAACATGATAGACAAATGCTTCCTTGATCCCACAGTTACAGGTGAGGAAACCTATCAGACTATCTGCCGTATCATCAAGAGCACTAATGCCATTACTGCTGCATGCGAAGACAAATTCTTTGGTGATGTTCAAGCTGACCCAGTAAAGGGAACTGTTGCTTTCTCTTCTGGTTTACATGGTTGGGCCTTCACGCTTAAGGAATTTGCTAAGTCTTATGCCACAAGGTATGGAAAAGATGAATCTAAGATGATGAGGAAGATGTGGGGTGATTACTTCATTGACCTAGATACAAACAAATGGTCCACCAAATACACTGCTAATTGCGAGAGAGGCTTTGTTTATTTGTGCTATAAACCAATTCGAATGGTCATAATAGGCTGCATGAGTGATGACAAGGAGAAATTGTGGACTAAGTTAGCAAACCTTGGCTTGACTATGAACAATGATGAGAAGGAGCTGACAGGCGAGGCTCTCATTAAGTGTGTCATGAAAAAGTGGCTTCCAGCAAGTCGTGCTCTGCTTGATATGAGTGTATATCACCTTCCATCTCCATTGGAGGCACAAAATTACCGTGTGGATAGCTTGTATGAGGGACCCCTTAATGATAAATATGCAACGGCCATTAGAAACTGTGATCCTGAAGGCCCTCTTATGCTGTATGTTTCCAAGATGATCCCAGCATCAGACAAAGGCAGATTCTTTGCTTTTGGCCGTGTCTTTTCAGGTAGGGTTGCAGCTGGCATGAAGGTCCGGATAATGGGACCCAGCTATGTCTCAGGGAAAGAGGATGATGTTTATGTAAACAGTGTGCAGCAGATAGTTACCTGGATCGGACCCAAACAAGAGTTTGTTCAGGATATTCCTTGTGGTAATATTACGGCTATGCTTAGTTTGGATGATTTCATCCCAAATAATGCAACAATCACAGATGAGAAAGAAGTCAATGCCTGCCCAATCCGAGCAATGAAGTTCTCTGTTGCCCCTCTCGTGTCTGTGAGTGTTCGATGTGCACGCCCAGCTAACCTTCCAAAGCTCAAAGACTGTTTGAAATATTTGGGAAATTCTTATCCTACACTGATATTAACCATTTTAGAATCTGCTAGTAGTTGTATCATTGCTGGAGCAGGAGAGCTGCACCTTCAGATCTGTTTGAGTGATCTGGAAGTACTTATGGGTCGTGCCAAAGTCATTATTTCCTCTTTTGGTGCTGTGTTCCGTGAGACAATCGTTGATGAATCGTCACATACTACCATTTGCAACTTTGCTAACAAGTTCAACGAAATCCATATGAGAGCTCTCCCATTACAGAATGAAGTGCTGAAGGCTATTGATGATGGTCTCATTGACCCACATGCGGATCTGGAGGTTCGTTCCAAGGTACTCTCTGAGAATTTGGGGTGGGGCAAGGATGTCGTGGAGAAGATTTGGTCCTTTGGACCCAATACCATGGGCCCGAATATGGTTGTAGATATGCGTGAAGAAGGGGAAAATGAAATAAAGGATCTTATCGTTGCTGGTTTTCAGTTGGCATCAGAAAAGGGCGCACTAGCTGAGGAAAACATGCGTGGCATTCGCTTTGATGTTTGCGATGTTGCCCTAAATGCTGATGCTACTAGCAGGGGTGTTAATAATCAGGTTGTCCAAGCTGCCAGGAACGCAGCTCACGGTTCTCAGGTTGCAGCTAAGCCAAGGCTGCTAGAGCCTGTCTATTTGGTGAATATTGAGGCCCCTAAGGATGTCCGCAATGCCGTTAAAGCAGTTGTGAACATGCAAGGAGGGAATGTTTTTGAGGAGATACAGATGCAGAGGCCTGGTAACCCAATGTACAATATCAGAGCTTATCTTGCTGTTCAGGACTCCTTTGGGTTCTCAAATGCACTCAGACATGCAACTTGTGGCCAGGCAGCCATCTCTGAACTTGTCTTTGATCATTGGGAGTTGGTGAACTCTAATCCTTTGGAGTATGGGTCTCTGGCTGCCAGGTATGTTACCCAAATCCGTAGGAGGAAGGGCCTGAATTAGCAATTGGCTCCGCACAGGACACATTAGTTTTTTTTTTGGCTTGTCATATATGCTGCTGTCGTTCAAATCTACCTGTTAGTGCCAGAAGGGTGGCCAATCATGTGTCAGGTTTCCTAACTACTGAGAAGTGACTCAGTTTGGTCCCACAATGGAGAAATGGGTGAAGTTATTTTGGCTAGTTTGATTTCCAAAGGATACCCCAAAAATTTCTCAGAAGATATGCACACTTGAGGAATGACAAGAGTACCCCAAAATTTTCCCTCGCATGACATGAATCAGATACCTTGGATGAATTTACGGCGTGTACATGACATGAGTAGTGAATTCGTTGCCTCTCATTCTTCGTGGATCTACACGTGAATTGGATACGAGCTTTTGTGTTGTGATTGACCTGTCTGCCTCCCTCGTTGGCCTTTTCAGCTTTGTGACAAAACTGAGAGATGGCACTTCGATTGGATCATCAGTTTCTATGGCGTGCTCTTTTTTTATTCTTTTAATCTGTGATCAGTGTCCGCAGTCGCCAATCTGTGTGGCCGTGGGTCCTCGTCACTCTCGTTCGCAAATCTAGAGACAAGATTTCCGCCATTTTTTGGTCGACTAACCTCTTCGGATACCACTTTTAACTGCTCAAATTATTAGCTGACATTCGAGCACACTATTTTCAGGTGGAAGACCGTCTCGGTGACATGGTACCCCAAGTTGTTCAAGATCTCGGTGACATGGTACCCCAAGTTGTTCAAGGTGTTGCTTGTGCGCTGGCAGACCGGCGTGGTGGCGTTCAAGGTGGACTTGTGCCAGGACCTCAGCGTCGTGGACGAGCTCTTTTACAGACTTGCAATTTTGGCCTCACTGAAGTAGGGGAAGTAGCAACTGTTATGTGAGGGATGTGTTTTCCTTTTAGGAACTTTCTTTGTAATGTTTTATTACTAGTTCATGCGAGTGTATGATAATGATGCATGGAAAAAATCAAACGCATTTGTCACATTTTGTGTTCCTTTCTTGTTGGGATTCTCAGCCTTACTGACGCAGCATCCTGTCGACGCGCGGAGGCGGCAGCGTGGGGCTAGCACACCCGGCACGGTGGCGTACGCGTCCAGCTCGAGCACCATATGCTCCCTGCACTCCATCCCCGTGTTCCTCCACAGCACGTGGCCCTCCCGAACGCGTCGGTGCCGCCGACCACCGCGAGCTCCTACACGGCGGCGGACAAGACGACAATGGTGCTACCGTTGTACGCTGCCCATGAACGCCATGGTCATCGTCACCAGCACAAGAGGGCCAGCATGTACGTGTCCCAGGCCCGCCCGACCAGCAGCGATGAAGCGGCAGGCCCCTCCGTCAGGGGGTCGTCGATCACCATCGTGCCGCCGAAGTGGGACCTGGGCATCACCAGGTGTACCCGGGGCCCTTAGACTACCTGCACCGCGGTCTGGCCCTGTCCGCCCGTGATGTCGTGCATGTACAATTTCAGGTGGATCAGGCGGCCGCTGCCACGGCGCACGCCAGAGAGACGAGGCATCGATGCGGCCACGATGACGATGGATTACTGATGGGCGATCGAGTATACCGGCGTACCAGCATTATTTATAGAACGGAGATAGTCTTAAAGGGCCCTTGTTTGAAGCAGGCTCACTAGGCGTACTCGCTTGCCGCGCCCTTGAAGGCCCAGTTGACGGGCCTTGATCCGCCCGGGGCTGAGCATGTGAGCGGCTTGGGTCCTTGGTCGACGGTGCCCTGGGCCGCGGAGAGCGCATCCATTCTGCCGGCGAACCACCAACGGTGACGTCCTCCTCCATTGCTCTGGCGACGGCAGACAACTCCTCCCCCTCCCACTCCCTTAGTTTCTGTGGAGCAAAGAGGTGTGCGTGTTCAAGTCGATGGGTACGGGAGTTCTCACGTGAGAAGGTAAAGCAAGATAGTAATATCGTCGAGTTGGAAGGGCAAATTTCCGAGAGCCATAAATTTTTTTTTTTGGTTTCCTTACTGACAATTTTTTTTTCATTTTACCTTGACCATCATTCTAATTTCCTTTCCTTGGTGGCACTTTCGTCAGCCCGATAAAATCTATTTGAGCAAGGTTGTCAGGATTTTTAGATAATGACCAAATTACCCTTGTATGTTTGATCAATGACCTCACCCTACAAGTGAGAGTGTTGGAAGGCGTGTGGGCACGAGGTCGGTCGCATGCGCGCGACAACGGGTGTGCGTTGAGGGGTTGCATGCGCTACAACAACCGCACATAGAGGGCGAGTAGCGAAGGCGAGCGACACGACTACGACGGTTGTGTGGTGGGTGAGCGTGGAGCAGCGGGCGAATGATACACGCGAAGGCGAATGACACAACTACGAAGGTTATGTGGCCACACAAGGCAAGCGAGGCTGTGCAGGGTGTTGTTTTCCACTTCGTGCTGCTCGACTTGAGGATGGGAGGAACCCGACCTTTTTGGCTTAGTGAAGGGTAAGTAATCCAATCTGATTTTGTATGCAATTCAATAGGAGGTAATAAACCTACGAAGATACATATGAATTACATGATGGATTCTAGCTCTAGCTATTTACTAAAAAATCAAACTTTTGGGCAATAGAAGAAACGTTAGGAAGGACACTGGTTGTTTCAGTTTCACAAAGGTTGTAGACACGACAAATTGGAAGCAACATATGCTCGGTTAATACCTATTCTCAGTGACAAGTCACAATGGCTTAAATCTAGTCATGGCTTTTTCATGTATCCACCACTTTTGAAGGTCACAACCGGAAGAAGGAAGAATCAAATGTATAAAAATTGTACCAGAGCAATAATAGCACAACAATGAGGAAGGGGCAACACCAATGCCCTATTTGTGTAGACTATGGGCATCACCGACAAAACCGCAAGGATGGAAATCCCGATGGCTATAAGGTACGGCATATACTTGTTTTGTTTTACTCAAATTCTATCCTACTAACATATATATAATTCTTCTAATTTCAGAGGACCACAAAAAATAGAGAAAGCCCGATAAAGGATCAACGAGAAAATAGCTTAGTTCCTCTCGACAATGAAACGTCAACACCCTTTATGCATTTCCCACCAAGGTTAACACTATCAAACCTGCTACGAATATATTGTTATGAACTATTGAGATGAACTATGCAAGTTGTTCTTCACAATGTGTAGAAATTAATACATGTTGTTGCCACTTTTAGATGCAAGTCCGAGAGTGGCTCAAATCAACCACAATTACTTTCTACCGATTATCCACTTTCAACTACTACTGAATCACACCCAGTTCTAGGCAAGTATAAAGAAAGGCTTCTTTTTACGAGAGAAAGCCTTCTTACGTAGGTCGAGAAAACCCCGAATCCCTGCCTCGCCCTTACACGGTAGCATCATAACCCATATGAGACGACCAACGACCCGGGCCGAACCTTAGGCCCGTGCTTTGGCTTGGTAGACGAGGGGATTTTTTAATCCCAACTCGAAATTCGCTCCCACCGAAAGTCGAACCTAGGACGTGCGGAGTGGTACTAGAGCCACCTAACCACCTCAGCTAGAGGCTTGTTCGTTGTTGACAAGTATACAAAGAAGAAAAAGACAAAGGAGGTTAAGGATGGAAAGAAGAAACTTCAAAATGGGAAGCAGCGCAAAGGAAATGCGAAGAAGGTGAACCCCGATGTTCCCCATGGTAGCATTGCAATGGGAACAAGGAGTAAAACGTTTGAACATACAAGCCCATCGATAACCACTAGAAGTAAAAGAAGGCTTAGCTTATAATATGATTTTGTGATATGGTTCTCGTGACATCTAAGTAGAAATTGTGCGCATGACTCGGTGATTTTGGTGTACATATGTCTTATAGTGGCTTTTGGTATACATGCTTGGAGGTAGTAATTGTACCTAGTAGTGTTTTGGTTAAAACTTCATGTCAAGCCTAAGGTTAATATATATGTGAATGGAACTTATATGTAATACTTGTTCTCTTGTCAAATATTATGGGGATGAATAATCTTTAAAACTTATATGACATTTTCTCATTTCAAATATTATGGGTGAAGATGCAACTAGGCCCTCTAGTGGGTTTTGGTGATAAATGACAAATAATTAAAGTGACTAATGGTTTATTGAGCTAATGTACAGGATATCAAAGTTTACTAACCCACAAAGTAAGATTGATAGCCCCTCATACAAATGCAAAAAGATGGACCCAAAGCGGAGCTTCAAATAATTTTCTTAGCTCTTTGAGTCTAGGTTTGTCATTACTATAAAGACGGGTGAATTAGTCTTTCATACAGGAAATGTGTGCTCAAAATATCATAACCAAGCTTGGATCAAATCAAAACCACCAAAGTCCAAAAGATGCCAATCTACCAAACTCGGATCTCACGGAAGTTCGTCACATATTCTCCTTTTACGGAGAGTTCCGGACGGAGCTTTCAAGTTCCGTCCTCGAAACTTGAGGTTCTCGCCAAGTTCCCACGAAGTTTCGTTGGGAGCATGAAACTTCGTCAGCCATTTCCAGAGAGTACTGGACGGAACTTGCAAGTTCCGTCCTGCTCGTTTTTCACCATGTGTCAAGTCACCACGGAAGTTTCGTCAATCCTACTCTCACACCTCCCAACGGCTCTTTTTGGACCCACCTCTATAAAAGGACCTCTCCACCACGGTTGAGAGGTTGCTCGGTGCTTTTGAACACTCTCATCTTCCTCAAGCACTTGCTCTCACCTCTTCCCGACTTCCCTCGTGAATCAAGTCCCCAAACCAAATCCAAGCTTGAAAAGCATCATCCCAATCTTGAGCACAACTTTCCTTAGCAAGCAAACCCTAATTCACTTGTTACTCTTGGAGATTTGTTCTCCTAGATTGGCTAGGTGTCATCCTTGAGCTCCCAAGATTGTGGTGAGTCGTGGAAAGTTTGTGAAGGTTGTTGTCGGTATATCTGGGATCGGGGTCCCCCACACCGCCTACTACACAAGCGCAAGCCGCAGAAGCTCCGCAAGATGCCAAAGCCAAAAGCTAGAAGACAAAATCCTTGCATGCATGCAAGGGAATCTTTCTCTCTCTCCCTTGGTGGCTTACGGGAGAAGGGAAAGGAGGGGAGGACCAAGGCAACTCCCAACCTCCAACCACACGCATTTATTTTCCTTGTACCGCCCAATGTGGGGATTCCCTCTTGACACATAAAAGAGGAGGCCCCGGGGCAAGCAAGGGGGCCGGCCACTCTCCGACGAGAGGAGATCATGCTCTTCTTCTTCCTCTAGATAGAGCCCCCATTAGAGCCTCTCCTAAGCTCCACCCTCGTAAGAGGAATAACAATCAATACACACAAGCGGGACGTAGGGTATTACGCATCTCTTGCGGCCCGAACCCGGGTAAATCCTTCGCGTTCTTCATTCGTTCAATCTTCCGCGCTAGTTGAAGTAAATCCGACCTTCCCGATCCTACCCGAAGGGAGCCTTGACAGGCCCCCATTTGGAGGTGTGCTCACACACCGACGGTTGTGATTCGCCTCCGGAAGGAAAAGAATCAAGCAAGAAGAAGAAGAAAATCAAGTTGACCTTTGTGGTCACTTGAGAGGATTAGGGTTGAGAGAGACCCGGCTCTTTGTGAGCTCCTCAACATAGACGTAGGAACCTCTTTGTGAGGGGTTCGAACTTCGGTCAACAAATCTCGTGTCTCTTTTGAGTTATTTTCGTTCTTGTTCTTGATCTCTTGTTCTTGTTGCCGTTGTGAAAGATTGTGGCCCGATCTACGTGTGTTGTGCTTGGATCAAACTTTCCTGTAGGTGGAACACTCCTCGGCGATCAAGGAAGGATTGTCTTCAACTAGATTTGTGAGACTTCGATCTCACCTCTCTTCCTTGCTTCCTTTTCTACCAGGAACGAAAGTTCGTCAACCACGGAAGTTCCGTCCTGTCTGGACTGATCGATTGTTTAGTGTTGTGATTTTCAGAAATTATTTATTATTGCCTATCACCCCACTCCCTCCATCTAGGCAACTTTTAATTG
>JAUNZO010002449.1:0-22754 GCA_031894775.1 Chloris gayana | reverse complement strand
TGCCTGTTAATGAACAAGATCATTTATAGAAGAAAACATAGAATCATAGCTGAATCGCACAATTTGGTGGCTCCATCTTCCTAACTTTGGTACAAGTGATAGCTGGCGCCAAAAGCTCCCACGACACAACTAGGCAGCAGCATCCGGAAAGTTGCAAATGCAGGTTATAATATAATATATCATTCAACGATTAGCTTGTGGAACTCTGACTTGAAGGCCTCCATGTGCGGCCGCTCGAGCATGACCACCGAGACCTGCACCCCCTCGCCGTCCCTGGATCGGACCAGAGCCACCTGCCCATCCTGGTTCATCCTCACCGGCTCCGTCCGCCGCGGCCGCCCCCACCCGAAATCGGCGACCTCGTAGGCCCTGAACCCCGACGACCCGGAAACGTTGAAGTACCGGCTCTTGGGGGTCTGGATACCAACTGTCAACCAATCCCAGCTGGCGACCGGGTCCTCCACCATGTCTCGGATCGCGCCCTGGATGGCCGCCGCCGCGGCGGCCAGCGCGTGCTCGGACTGCAGCACCCGCGCGGGCAGCCTCGCCTGGCATAAGGCGAGGCAGGCGCCGAAGTACTCTGCGCCGGCCGGGGGATCGAGGTGGTTGCGCGCGTCGGCGAAGAAGAAGAGGAACAAGTCCTCGTTTGCCGGGTACGGCCTGCAGCGGACGTTGCACGTCCAGGTCAGCGCGATGATGGCGACGAAGCTGGACGGAGGGCGGAGCAAGGGCGGCGCGCCTCGGGATTCGCTGAGGCGGACGATGCGCTGCTTCAGACGTTCGATGTGTCGTGCGTCCAAGGTGAAGGTCCGGCGGGTGAACTGCAGCCGGACGTCGTTCATGAACGTGCTCGCCTGTGTTTATAATAAAGAACGGGGATGCTTATCAAAACCCAGAAATTGTTGTTGGAAACGAAAATGGAATTTTGTCCACCCGAAATCAAGAGATTAAAATCACGGCAGGAGGAATTGGGATGTACCACGGGCAGATTCGGCGCGTACTTCCGGAGGACGCCCAGGGCCAGCTCCTCACCGCCAGGAATCCTGACACGCGACCGATCAAAGGTTGGCGGGGCCGGCGGCGTGTCCCCGCGGCACGCCGCCGCCCACGCCTCCACGAACCTCCACAGCGACCGGCCGTCGGCGACGCCGTGATGCACCGTGACGCCGATGGCCAGCCCGCCTCCCTCGAACCGCGTGGCTTGCACGCCGAGCACGGGAGCCGGCAGCACCCTCATGTCGACCTCGGGAACGAGCTGCTCGAACGTGTGCAGGTCGCTCTCCTCCTCGCCGGCGAGGCGGCGTACGTCAGCGTCGGACTCGGCGACCACGAACTTGACGCCGTCGGAGGCGGAGCAGATGATGGCCACGTCGCCGGTGTCGGCGAGGTGGACTAGCTTCCCGGCGAGCGGAGCGTGGGTGGCCAGGGTTGCCGCCAGGGAGGATTTGAGGGACTGGATTACCGTGTCGAAGGGCGGCAGCTCGTCGCCGTCGAAGAACAGTAGGTGTTGAAGCAGCGGGAGCACGACCCACTGGACTTCCATGGCGTTGAGCTTGATAGGCTCCGGCGGCAGCGCCGCCTCTGCCGGCACGGCGACGTGGCTGACGTCAACGATTCTCACCGGAGCCATCGGGACCGAACCAGCAAGATTGAGTCGGGAAATTGAATATGCAATGGCGTTGGTTGGGTTTGTCCACGGTCAGAACTGAAGGGCAAAGGCAGTGGTCACCAATCGACGACCAGCTAAATCTCGTTAATATAATTGTCACGTGGCCTGTTGGAATTTGGCACAGCTACACCAACGGGCAGAATTTGGAAATAATAGCTCCCCTCTATTTGCGTAGTACTACTATGGATGACAACTCCTAACCTTATCAAAAGTGTCCATCGTTTGAACTTGGGCATGTGTGACGAGCGGCAGAGGCAGCAGGATCACAGGACCATTACTATCGTCTCATTGTTATAATCCAAGAACATCTCGTGTGCTCACAAAAGATCCAAATAAAATTATATATAGATAAGGTATGTGGCATGTTATAATTCACAACTAAGAGGGTCGGCCTTGAGATTTTAGAGACAAGTCAAGGGTCCTTCTATACAATTTGGTTCTTAGACACACATAATCTTAATAAAAAATAAAATGTATCAAAGACTTCTATCGCACAATTCTCTTTGACGTCTTTGTGGACTAGTGTAGAGTATTACTGACCCTTTGGGAAAGGTAAGAAAAATATCGTTGACTACTGGAATTGGATACATGTCATGAGGATAGGCTTCCATGGGTTAGAGGCATTGGATCACCACCTTGGTAACCCGCCCCCTTCAGGGCTCCATGGTTCGAACGGAAAAGGTACTATAGTGGCCATAGGTAAATCTCGTTTATTGTCAATGTGGCCACAGTTATTACTTTCGTCCATTTGTACATGTCGCTTTCAGTTTTGCTTGTGGTGAGTGTGGACAAGCATGGCGGTATTTCTTTTTATTACAACACAAATGTGGCGATGCCCAACATACATATGGTGTGGGCGACTGATGGTACAGAACCGACACACGCCTTTAAGTAGATCAAATCAGACGTTTGTAGTAGTCATTAACATAGTTAGTTGGCATGTCACTAGCGGCAAAACAGGTCGTACTGCTGTTTTCAGTGACTATTCCTTCATAGTGACACATGTCGGTCTTTTTCCTCGATGAGGACGAAGAACATGTCCTTGAGTTGGGCTACGAAGCTAGCCATCCGAGCTTCATAACTACTACACCTCTCCAAAATTATTATCATTGTTAACTTTTTCGTTATGTCTAATCATTTGTTTTATTCACCAGTGACTTGGTGACCCATTTATACTGGGTGTAGTTCAACAAAACCATCAGTTTTGCACGATGCACTGACAAGCGACAATGGAGAGTGTACCGTAGTGAGAACCTTCTACTTACCATAAGATGGATGGCGATGACTCTCAATTAGACTCAATGTGGCAACGATTATCAATTAGACTCTTAACATTAGTTTTAGATTATTCGTTTGTTGAATTTGATAATAAACAAAAAACAATGAAATGCTAGTGTTATCCTCCTCTATGGTAGGGTATTCATACTGGCGAGTCGTGCATGATGTTACAATAGGATCTTTCTAGTGTAACTCTAAGATTTCATTGTGCAAATCTTCATGTTATATTTTTCCACTCTTGAATCTTGATCCAAGCGCTCAAAATTTTCATTCACTTGGTAAAAAAATGTACTCAACAAATAAAATTGTTTCACCTAAGAAGCAATTCTTGTAGCAGAGCAACAATACAATTTTAATGTTCCAAAAATATATTTTCATTGTGCTGAAAATCTGACTAGACCAAATGTAAAATTCCAGTCAACTAGAAACTAGCAAAATCTGTTATAACAATAATAATAGTGTGATTGTGAGCACTAGAAAAATCCTTATTTTATGTTTGTTTAGTAAGTACTCTTGTTTTGTTGTCCTAATGCATCGGGCTATGTGACAAATCCGGATGTTTGTCTTGAAACTGAATTTATTCATCATTTGTGTGAGTCATGCTACCGTCGTGGCTGGAGCTTGGAACATCAACGGACATCTAGCTAGCATTTTTCCTTTCTAGGTGGGGTAGTAGGTTGGGATAATAGAAGCATGGGACTGGGAATTAGAGAATGGTTTGTGATACTAGTTGTCTTCAGCTCTTGTTGTTACTCCATTATATAGGATTCATCCAATACAAACTTGATAGCGTATGACTAAAACTCATTCTTAAGAACAATCCATCATATAAACTGGAACCCCCAACTGACCATGACACCTCCAAAGAGCAAAGGGAAAGGGGTTGAACCAATGCCCAAGGAGGTTTGCAATTAACATATATTTTTTAGTTTGGCGTGGTCATAATATTTTGGGTGCGTGTGTGTGTCTTGCACCATTTGTGTGGTTTTGGAGCCCTTTTTACCTCTTTGTACTCTATTAATGAAATGACATGTAGTTTCTCTGTGTTATTTTGTAGCAAACCATATTCCTACAGATATAAAGGAAATACGAAGGACCATGGATCAACTAAATGTCCTTTCTCTTGCGCTTATTTAATGATTCTACTACATGTCCTTTTGATTGTTCATTTAGTAGTAATGTACTTCAAACTTGTAATACATTAGAAGTAATGTATTTGATTGTATTGCTTTTGCACTCAAAGTTTAGTGTGTAAAACAAACCGTCTATGCAAGAAGTAAAATGTATTGTGTAAGGCTGTGTAAGGATAATGTTTGCAAATGTGGAGTAAAATGTCTCAACATATGAATACATAGGAGAAGGACATTGTAATTCAACCACAAAGTAAAAAAAAAAAAGTTATAGTTTTCTGATATCTAGACATATATCATTTTGAATAAATATCCTTTTTTTAGTTGTTATCACTATTGAACCAATAGAATATATGTTTCACGGTTAATGACTTCAATCATGCACCGTCTAGCAAGTCATAGTAGTGAGCTCAATTTATTTAATCACTCAGTAAATTAGATGAGAACTCAGGGTCTAGAAGTAATGAATTCATGGTAATAGTTTAGAACCTGATTAATCAAACACAATCTATAGGGTAGATAAAGGAAACAGCTTACAAATAGCAACCAATCCCTAGATAGGATTTCTACCCTCGGCTAGCACTATAACACGATCGGAAGGATGAGATTCTAGTAGGAAAACCAAGACGAGAACATATCAAAGTCAATGTGTTCTTGCCCTTCTCAATCCTAGATTGATCGGGCTTCAATTTTCCCTACGAGATGGAGTCGCCACCATCGTTGTTCGGAGTATTCTTGACTTGGGCAAAACATAAAATAAACCTAATCCTCTCGTACGGGGACAACGCTGAGGCCTTATGGCTCGCGAGGCCGACCATTAACCTAGTTAGACACAAACCCAAGTCGGACACCTAAACTACACCGTGTCTAATTCAGGTTGCACTCAACCAATTGAGTAACCGACCAAACCAAACACCAGTATGTGACCAATGCAGTACTCGCATGGAACCGACCATAGTATATGGATCTGGCTCCTTTTTTCATCATAGAACTACCATCAACATTATTGAGCAGGTTCCTTTAACTTAAATTAGCACCTATAAATATGCTCTTCTCCAAATATTCTTCATCAAAGCAGGAACTACCAAACTGAAGATTAGAACATTTGCATTATTACCCGCTACAAGTCGTGGATCATTCTGCTTTCTTGAAGATTCAATAGATGTGAGAATTTTAGGACCCAATGGCTCATCATAATGTGTGGAGGAATGACTTTTGTAGGCATAGTGGCATGTGTCCATCCTAGCTTTTTTATTAATTATGGTTAAATATAAATATTGAATCTCTGATTATACTATTAAGAATTTCATGAATTTGTCAAAATTTGATGTTTTTGTACTTCAATTTATGATTCGACAACATATCTACAACTAGTCCGACATGTTTAATAGTATAGTCAGAGATTCAATATTTATATTTATCCATGAATTTCATGAATTTGTCAGAATTTGAGGTTTACGTACTTCAATTTATAATTTGACAATATATCTACAACTAGTCCGACATGTTTAATAGTATAGTCAGAGATTCAATATTTATATTTATCCATAATTAATAAAAAAAGCTAAGATGGACACATGCCCCTATGTTCACCAAAGTATTTCTCATGTGTTTATATGTAGCTTATAGAGTAGGATACTTATGTTTACCTAATAAAGTATGACAATGTAAATTTATACTTCTAAAGACTTATATGCTTAGGGAGGATTTGTCAAGAAGGAATATAGCTTGCTCACTAGTCTTTTAACCAATTCAACCACAATGTTAGCGCCATGAAATATTAGTAGGTTCTTTTTATGCAGACGTTGCAAGTCTGAATCTCCAGTAGGTGATAGAAAATATTTAATTTTTAATATATACTTCTAAGATTGACAGTTATACAAAAATAGAAATTGCATTAGGATATTATTAGATAAAATTTAAAGGGCCTATTATGAAAAAATATATTATTAAATGAAAAGAATATAAAACTTCATAAGTTGCGATTTTTTCCCAAAGACTAACCTTAAGAGAGCATTCCACCCATGAGTTGGCAACTATCGAAAATCATGTCCAAAGTGCGAGGATTTTTTTATGGAAAAAAGAATAATTCACTTTTTGATCATTGTTGCCAGATCCAGCTTAACTGCGCCAGAGAATACATAATACAAGCAAATTGCATGGCTGCCACTGTTTTGTCATTTATTACAGTTTACAGGTTTGTCAACTTGAAGGATTGATCCTTACAAAGAAAATACATGACACTAAAATTAACCCACTACAAATACCACATTCATCAACGTTATTATGTGCATCAGCACACCAAAATATGGCTTTTTTTGTGGAACCCAAGTCTGGATCTCTGGATCAGGAGGGAAGCAAATAATATGTGATACAAATAAGAATAATTGGAACTATACGCATTCATTATTAGTAACTTTGAAACTTGACCTTACAGCACGTAGGATCGATTCTTACGTTCTTCTTTTTTGAACAATGAGCACGAGCATTGCTTTCAGTTAAGAAGGGGAGAAAGAAAACACGGCTCAATAGTTTGTTATTACAATTAGCTAGATCTGCATACGTTCTTCAGTTTTGTACTTCACGAAATACTGTAAGAGGGATATAGCTAGCTAGGACAGTGTCCAAATGACAGAATAATACTGAAGCCAGAGTACATAATAACTCTCATCTTACGTTAAGAAACTGAAAGAAAACTGGGAGCAAGCGGAGCTAACAAAGGCAAAAAGAGGGAGGAGAGACAAGAACAACAATCGATCAATAATAGCAATAGAAATGAACATAAAACAGAAGCTGCTCGCCACATGACCCATTTTCGCTCTTCAATCCTAGCCCTGGCAACGGCCCCAATGGAGCCGCATGCCGCGCGACGCTGAGCCAGCAAACACACTGCATGCTGTCGCTCCTCGGGTGAACATGACCATCGACCAGTGTCTGAATCCTTAACACAGACGCAGGAAAATATAAATAAAGATCAGACTTGAGTGGATGAACAAGACATCTGTGAAAATCGCATGCACGGAACCACTAAAGACTTACCGGACCATTGTACATACCTCTCAAAACTTGTTCTCTTGAAGCAATAGTTGAGACCCATGCTGCAAAACGAACGCATGCAGGTTGCCACCAGGTACGGGCGAATGTGGATGAACGTCGCTCTCTACTGAACTGGGAGAGAAGAGAGGAGACCGGGAGGGGGACCTCTCCCTCCCTGGTCCCCCAAGGCTCCTCCTACAGCCGTTCGGGCTGAATTTATACTGGAGCTCCGACGGGCAAAACTGCATTAGCAAATTCTGCGATTAGCCATTATATGATCCCATATGGCTCGAAACTGTAGCTCCATGGATGTTGCAGGCTCTCGTCGTTGCTTTAGGGACCTAGCACTAGGCACTAGTAGCTAGCTTGCGTTGCGGCATGGGTTGCCATGCGGCATGCCCCTGAGCTCTGACTCTGAGGAGGATCATGCGTAGGGAGGGGTGCATATCCTCTGCTGTAGAGGTCTCAATGCAGAGAGCTGTAGCATCTGCTACAGTAATTCGTGAGATGGGAAAAGCTCTCTGCATTAGCACTGTGGCGACTACTGTAGCGACAGGGGTATGGTTTACCGTAGCACTCTTTTCTATTGTTTTATCCGTGACTGTAGACTCTAGATTTCATCCATTGGATCTTGCACGGATGGCTCCGGATAACTGCTAATGCCAGTTATCTGTAGCACCTCTACATTAGAAACTCCAGTGTAGAGGATTTGAACCCCGTAGGGAGTGTGGGCATGTCCTTTGACGCCGAGAAAAAGCTCAAGAATCTACCCGCTAGCACCGTGCAAGCCTTATTTCAATGCGAGATGCGACGTACTCGAATCGTTGCCACCGCGGAAACTAATTTAATTGAACCACTAAGCAGGATGTAGAGTTCTGAGACCTCGGTGTGTACAAGAGTTACTTTGATGCAGCCGAAAGGAGGCGCACGCACTAGCACCAGTAGTTGGAGTGTGGCCTGATTGCAGAAAGACATGGCACAGGACGTGTGCGTGGAAATGTGCAGAGCGACAAGCGCCGATGGACGTGCGTCCATGTGCCCGTGTGGACCGACGCGCCGGCAGAACTGCAGTGGCAGTGCAGTCACACCCATTTTGCACGTGGTCGCTCGCTTACCATGCCAACACTGCTTTTACCGTCAGCATCACCGAGGGTGGAATGATGGATCAGCCAAGCGAGCGAGGCCGCAGCTTTGACGTTCAGGTGTACCTGCACGGCTGCACCCGTGTGTGGCAGCCATGCGTTCTCGCGCGCAGCAGGGTACGGGCAGGCATCTTGGCATGGCACGTCGCGTTGCGTCTCCCGGTTTCGATCGACGAGCACGAGACCAGCACAACTGCCTGTCCATCGATGACGCGCTGCTCTGCTCGCCACTCGTGCGTGCCTCTCTGCTCATGTAGGGGATATTCTTGTTTATCCAACTGCTTAAACAATGGCTGTGACTGGCAGTGCCTCGCTGCGCAAAAGCGCACGTCGGGCACCGTGCACGTGAATGGGTTCCTGCGTCGTTTTCCCAATCGATGCAGAGCCCGCCCGTGTGTACGTATAGCACTGCAGCTCTGCCTGGCCTCGATCTGACGAGCTCTGCCGCCTGCAGGCTACATGTCCTTGATCGGTCGACGAGACGTCTCGACTTGACGAGCAGAATGCTTCCCGTGAAGCTTTTTCTTTTGTTTTGTGGCTCACGGTCACCTAGGCTTTGATGATGATGGCATTAGTAATACTAGTAGCAATTGGTTGAGGATGATAGGCGACATGAGACCACGGAGGAAATCGATCGAGTTTGCCACGACGTGTACAACAGACGACACAGGCTCATTGTCATAGCCTAACGAAGAATATGGCCAGCTCCGGGCACTCCCTCCCGGCGGTCCGACCATGTACAGCGACTCCGAGTCCCTGGACCCGACGGTGTGCTCGAAGTTTCCCCGGAGATACGCCATCTCGCCGTCGGGCCCGTCCACGTCCGCGATCCCGGGGAGCACGCCGCCGCCCATGGACACGGCCCACAGCGTCTCCAGCACCTCCACGTCCACGTCGTTGGGCTCCCTGCGCACCGCGTAGCCCACCCGCTTCCCGCCGCAGAACATGGTCCACATGGCCTCCTCCAGCACCCACGCCCCGTCGTCGTGGTGCCTGTGGTGGTCCCCGCCGCGCCAGCTGGCGGCCGGCGGCCGCTTCTCGCTCTCGAGCACCACGCGCGCGCCGCCCACGGAGCTGAGCTCGCGCAGCAGCACGTGCGTCGGGATCGCCAGCTCCACCACCAGGTCCGGCACGCAGCGCGCCGTGTCCTGCAGCGCCAGGGACACGCGGCAGTTGCGGTAGCCGAAGAGCGTGCCGGTCAGGCGCTGGCTGGAGGATCCCAGCCCGACGGAGGGCGTCGGCGACGTGAGCTGCGAGAGCAGCGTGTCCGGCGACGGCGGCGCCGCCGCCGCACCGGGATGCAACTGCCGCGCGCCGCCGCAGTTGAGGTTGAAGACGGGCAGGGACCGGCACATGCTCTCGATCATCCGGACCGGGCGGCAGCGGCGCGCTGGCGACCGCCGCTTCGGCGGCGGGTCCAGCGCGTGCCGCCCCGACGGGCGCGACGGCAACGGCGAGGCCAGCGCCAGCATGGGCTTCTTGCGCACGGCGTCGGCGTCGGACGACGACGACGACAGCGACGCCGCGCGCGTCCATCGGTCGGGTGGTTTGGCCACGCCGGAGTCGGCCATTGTTATATCGGAGGGAGACGAGCTGGGCTACCGGCCGGCCGTTGACGCGGCAGCCGGCGCTGCCCGCTCCCTCGATCGCCGCCGAGGGCCGGAAGATTTGTGTGGCACGCAATGTTTGAGGCGTGGCCAGGTGCTTTGATACCCATTTTGCCGCTCGGTTTCCTGTTTCCGCGGGATGTGCGACTTGGCTAGTTCGTCGCTGCGATTCGTTCGCGTCGCTGCTAGCCATTGGCGCCAGAAGCGCCGGGACGAACGGTTTGATTTGCTATTCTAGGCTTCCAGTTTCGTGGGCTGCGCAGCAATCTGCTGGGTCGTCGCAGCCCATAATAATGTGACGAAAGCCCACTTATTGTGGTTATTTATTTCGGCTCGATCCAAGTTCACACAGCGCGCAGCTTCGCTACTTTTCGCTGCCGCGTCGCATCTATTGGTTACAACCAAACAGCCACACGGAAGACAAGGGAAGGACGGCAGGATATAAAATGTTGATTGCCATGGCCCATGGCAATGAAGGTTCTATGATCACGTACCTGAACCCGTACTGCATCACGTCTATGTTTCGTCCTGAAAGAGAAACCAGGTTGGCGTTGTGCGTAAATGCCACTCCTACTAGTACTACTGACGATCTCAGATCGAAATGGGAGAGAACGATTTGAGAAGGGTGTCCTCGTGTAGGGTCATGCAAACTCGCAGGCCAGCTATATGGATGAGCAGGGAGTACAGAGAACGAAGGGACACATCAACAACACGAGACCTGATCAAAATGAAAGGTGATTAACATTAGATCGATCTAGATGGTTGTGGTACTGCTAAACTTTCCTTGAAACACAAGCCATGTCATGATTCTGCTGACAAGGTAGGAACTGGAAAAAAATAAGAGCAGCAGGGTAGCATCGACCTTGTGCTGTCGTGCCCTGGATTCTCCAGCCAAGAAAACACGACAAAAACTCTTCGGTAAAGGGGATAAGCGTGCAGATGAGAGAGTCCCAGTGGTCATTAAAAAATGATAATCCTGGACAGATGCTGACTGATCAGGCTCGGCCATCAACCAAACGACTAGATTAGAGAGTACCAGAGGCGGAAATTTTGTTCCATTATCTAAAAAAAAACTAGATTAGAGAGTACAGTTTAAAACAACTACTGAAAGCCTAAAACCTCATCCTATACGGTATTCGATCAGATAACACAACAGCTCGCACTGCATTGAATCGGGTTGGTGAGGATGAGGATCTCATCAATGTCGTTTCCGTGTTGCAGAGGCACAAGAGCGGGCACCCTGCCAACCATGGCGACGTCGGGCGACCAATTTACAAGCACTTACTCCAATACAGATGCTGTACTGCTTCCTCTACAAAACGAACTCCAACACCTGCAGGTCCAATCCTCGAAAGGAGGGGCATTCCTGGCATTGCCTCGCGGGACCCACTTGTCTGTGCTCCGCCGCATTAAAGAAGGGTCTCGAGACCGAATGAAACCGGCACAGAGGGCGGAGTTAATACCCTGATCAACGCATCGGCATCCTGATTCCTGAGGGAAAGGCAAGCGCACCAAAAGGTTGAGCAAAGGGGAACAGTAGCATTAGCAAAGACACCACCGCCCCCTCCTCACAGCATTCCAGAAGCTCCTCGCATCTGCCTAGCTAGAGCGGCAATGGATGAGCACAAGGAAAAGGAGGCGGACAAGTTCCACGAATCACCGGAACAGCAGCAGCCGCTCAAACCAGAGGCGGCTGATGAGGAGGAATCGATGGATCAGCAGCAGCATCAAGAGGCGTATAAAGAGGCGACAACCGCTGAAGAAGAACCGACGGTGCAGCGGCGCAAGGAGGTGGAGAGCGGCTCGCAAGAAGCCTCGTCACACTTGGGCATCTTCGCGCACCCTTGCTCGCTCCTGCAGTACCTTCTCCGGGCCTTCTCCGGCTGGTGCTGGCCCCCCTGCACGGCGCTTTCGACGACGGCCCCAAGCCGCAGCAGGCCGTTGCACCGGAAGCTGCGGCGCCGGCGAACTCGACTGAACAGGGAGGCGGCGACGGCGAGAAGACCGATAACGTAAGTGGATTATTATATCACGGCTCAACCTCAATTCGTGCTCGCATTGGTTTTTCGGTTACCGGACTCTCGATCGATTAATGACTACTTCCTGTAGTGTTTCTACATGGAGGAGGAGGAGGTGGTGACCCGGGTGTGGGCAGTGAGGAGGGTGCGGCCGCCGCCGGGCGCCCCGGGCCTTCCGAGGGAAGGGAGGGGCGGGAATGGAGGAATCCACCATTAGCCACTACTACAACTGCACTGGGTGATGGTGCGCCGGCCTCTCTGCGAACTTGTGTCTGTGTCGGTCACCAGATCTTCGGGCGAACACTTGTTTCTAGTACGTACGTAGCTTTATTTTTCTTGAGCTCTTTACTTTTTGTATAAAGTACGTGTGTGTGGCGAATGAATTGAAGATTATACAACGTAGAGTCACCTGAAACATGATGAACTTCAAATAAACACCGAAACTAGTGTTTGTGCATAGGTCCGACTGGTTTTCATATGGGCATGGATAACTGCAATGTGTTGCCTTGCTGCTTTGTACGAAAGGTACTTATGAACTTTGTTGTGATTTGCATGACCGTCGCTCGAATACAGTACATCTGCAGTTGCATAGACTTTGTATATATACCTGCCTCTGTCCTGCGTAGACTTAGGAACGACTTAGGATGTTTTGTTAATTCAAACTAGGATCGATTAGGCCATTCTCAGTGCAAATTTTGCACTAGAATGTAATTAAAGTTATAACCTTTTGTACCAATATCACTAGAATGCAGTATATTTGGCAGAGTTTAATTTGTTGTTCGTCAAGAAATGGATTCCAGCTGGTAGCACGGTAGGTCAGATTGGCCTTGTTGCATCTCCTGCTTGGTAAACGGCTCGGATATAACCATCAGACAAGGTTAACAGCTTTTGTGACTTGAGTACTATTTTAAGCTGGCAATCCCATAACGTAATTTGTGGGCGTTTCAACAATTCGCTTTCCCAAAAGTAGGGGTGCGATCCCGTTAAAAAGAATGAAACAAAATACTTTTCGTGTCAGAACTCAGCTTTTAGTCGGGGATGGGCTTAGACTCTGGATAGAAATTGAAGTATTCGAGAATTCACATGGTACAGGGAAAATGGCCAACTACAAAATCACCAAATCTAGACGACGACACCATGGTGTCAGGCTTCGAAATACGAAAATAAAACCACGATAGCAACCAGACAGCATTAGGAACCATATATCGAGGATAAGATCAAGTGGCATCAGAATTTGTCCACGTTATACGTTGCAGTACTCTGCTGGCGCGAGCAAAGCAGCGCACAGAGAAGATTTTGCTTCAGTTTTCTAGCGCCAACTCCGATGCGATGCGTGGTTTTACTCGGCAGCGACCAACCTTCCGGACGATGGTCTTGCCTGCCTGCGTCACTGAGACACGCGCGGTTCAAGACGGATGCTCGAAATCGGCGCGACCACGATCCACGGCGAGGGAGACGACGCGGCGTTCGCGTCATGCGCCGCGTGCATGGAGGAAGGGAAAAAATTCCGTACGGCCGTGCCGTATTTCGTTGTTGTGCGACCCTGCCTGGATGGACACCACGTGGAGGGCAAAGCTGAATCGGAGGGAGGTCTTGATCTGGGAAAGGAAAGCGTTCCAACGTGGCTCTCGGCTCCGTGTGGTAATTTAGATCGACTCACACTGACTAACAGTTTGGCTAGGCTGAAAAACCAATCGTCGATTCAGATCGGACCGATGGTTCCAAATCCGGCTACGATGACATCTTTCAGTAGTGGCGGTCAACCACGACGACGGCGATGCGGACCAGGACCACCCTGAGCTGCGGTCAATCTCGCTCATGATGTTGCTGATTCAGGCCGCGTCCTTCTCAACAGCTTCTTCCTTAACAACATGCATATCCATGGTGGCAAGAAATCTCTCCAAGAATCCTATCCGTCTTTGTATAGATTAGCTAGGAAGAAGAATGCAACAATAGCTTTTGTACTAAGTACAAGACCTCTCAATGTTTCTTTTAGAAGATCATTAGTGGGTGAGAACTTGAAAAATTGGTATAGGATTGTTGCGTCAGTGGTGTTTACTAACCTTAATGATAGAAATGATAGTTTTAAATGGAACCTTACCAAAGATGGCATGTTCACCGCTAAATCTATGTATTTGGCTTTGATTCACGAAGGGGTAGTACCTAACAAGAGCCCACTTTGGAAGTTGAAAGTACCCTTGAAAATTAAAATCTTCTTATGGTACCTTCAAAAAGGCGTGACACTAACTAAAGATAATCTTGCAAAAAGGAATTGGAAAGGAAATACAAATTGTTGTTCTTGTAGTTCCTTAGAGACTATACAACATTTGTTTTTTGATTGTCACTATGCTAGATTTATTTGGAACACTATGCATATCACCTTTGGAATTCAACCTCCTAATAGCATCTCTCATATGTTTGGGTCTTGGCTACACGGTTTACCACGAAAAACCAAGAACCAGATTCTATTGGAGGCGGTAGCTATTTGTTGGGCTATTTGGTTGAATAGAAATGATATGGTGTTCAATAATGCAAAAACCTTTTCCATTTTACAGGTTATCTTCAAGGCTACATATTGGATCCGATGGTGGTCGCTGTTACATAAAGAAGAAGAAAGTAACAACCTTAAGCTTGGGTGTCGCCTTTTGGAATCGGTGATGATGGAGATCTTCAACAAATTTAGATGGAAATTTAGGAATAGACTTGAGTACTAAGTCGTTGAGTACTAAGTCGTTCTTTTGCTTGCCTAAGTGCGTGCTTTTTTTCTTATGTTTTATCTTGAACTTGGATGTATCCGTTGTGAACCTTGAGCTTAAATGCCCCTTTGTATTGGATTTTGGCCATGTACACCTCTTGGGGTGTAGAGGCTGGAACTTCATGTTCCATTATCTAAAAAAAATGGTGCATTGCATTGTCCATGGTGTTCGCGCCGCTGTTGCAAGTATCCAACTAAGAACAGACTCGAGTGCGGCGACGTGAATGCATCGTTGTGTACGAATTGATTTTCTTCTTGCAGGAGCGTCATCGAGTAGGGAGGCCTTGATAGGATCATTGTTAGCCACTTAGCGTTAGCTTTCACCTGGTGAGAGTTTCTCATGGCACCGCGGTAGCACAACTAGACGACGTAAACTGATGGATGAAACGATGCCGGAGAGGGTTGGAAGGACGACGACTTGCCCAAGAAGGCGGAGATTTGGGATGGAGCCGAATACGAAACCCAAGCTGTTACCTTAGCCGATTGAATCTGCGTGAGACGAAGCCGCGTTCTGTGATCCCGTCCGATCTCCACGTGGCACCAATCGAGACCAGGCCGCATAGCGCTGGTTTGCGGCACGGTCGCACGTAATTTTCTTCCGGAGGAAGAAGGGTAGAAGGCCCGTGTTGGGCTAGAAGAGTGGGCCGTCTCTGCTGGCCCGTATGGTGCGTTGGTCTGCCGGCTCGGACACTGCTGGGCCTGATGGATGTAGCTTATATATCGGCCTGCATTGTGGACCGAAACCCAGTTGTGCACGTAGCCCATCCATTTGCGTCCCTGGCTCCCTGCAATGCGCTGAATGCTGAACGAACTGTCGAGTCTTTCAACTCAAAAAAAAAAAAAAAAAAAAAAAAACTGTCGAGTCTTTATCTGTCAAAAAAATTGCAGTCAAAATCAACAAATCAATATGCTGAATGTGACGGGGAGATACCGTTCATGGCTGTATCCCAGGTGTACGTCCAGAAGGCAGCAAATCATGTGACACTGATGACCTATAGATATAGAATAATGCTTTTGTGGACGTAAACGTAGGACATACTGTAGGTTTGTTGTTTGCACCAGCAAATCTACACCACACACCCGCATCTGAGTTTCTGAACATGTGTCCTACGTTTACCTGTCAATTTTTGTGCTGATTGGACTCCGCAGAAATCACGCGGCACGTCGCTTAACCCAATGTTACACCGTTGCCCTCCATACGCTGACAGAAGCACCAGCAAATGCTCACGGCACTTTCACATCTCAACACTGCAACACCTACAACAAACGTTACTCAGCCCCAGCTATGGCTCCGGTGAGAATCGTGGACGTCAGCTACATCGCGGTGCCGGCGGCATCGGCCGCTCTGCCGCCGGAGCCAATCAAGCTCAACGCCATGGAGGCCCAATGGCTCGTTGTTCCACTGGCCGGAGCCAATCAAGCTCAACGCCATGGAGGCCCAATGGCTCGTTGTTCCACTGCTGCAGCACCTCCTCTTCTTCGAGGGCGACCAGCTGCCGCCCTTCGACGCCGTGATCCACTCCCTCCGGTCCTCACTCGAGCCGACGCTGGCCAACTTCGCCCCGCTCGCTGGGAAGCTAGTCCACCTTGCGGACACCGGCGAGGTCGCCATCAGCTGCTCCGATTCCGACGGCGTCAAGTTCGTCGTGGCGGAGTCCGACGCCGACGCCACCCGCCTCGCCGGCGACGAGGAGCACGACGTGCACACGTTCGAGCGGCTCGTTCCGGAGGTCGACATGAGCAAGCTGCCCGCGCCGGTGCTGGCCGTGCAGGCCACGCGCCTCGAGGGAGGAGGGGTGGCCATCGGGGTAACCGTGCACCACGGCGTCGCCGACGGCCGGTCGCTGTGGAGGTTCGTCGAGGCATGGGCGGCGGCCTGCCGCGGGGACACGCCGCCTGCACCTCCAACCTTCGACCGGTCACTTGTCAGGCTGCCCGGCGGCGAGGAGCTGGCACGGAGCGTCTTGCGAAAGTACGTGCCCGATTTGCCTTCGGTATGTACGTACGTTCCCGCGAGATCGTCCCGTGTGTTTTTATTTGAACGATTACCTGTGCCCTTGTTAAACTGCACCGTCGTTGAATTGAATTGAACCCGATAACGTTGCTTGCCACAGGCGCCCGTGCTCGGGTTGGTGGTCAAAGACGAAGACCGCGTGCGGTTCATCCGCCGGACATTCACCTTGGACGCGCACCAGATCCAGCGGCTCAAGCAGCGCATCGTCCACCTCAGTGGCACGCCTGCGTTGGGTCACCGCCCCCGTCCACCTTCGTGGCCGTCGTGTCGCTCGCATGGACGTGCTCCGCGCTCTCCAGGCCATTCCCCGACGACGACACGACGTGTACCTCTTCTTCTTTGCGGACGCGCGTGGACGCCTCGACCCACCCGTCTGCCCCGAATACTTTGGCACCTGCCTCACCTTATGCCAGGCGAGCCTGCCCGCGAGGGAGCTCCGCGGCGAGGGCGCGCTGGCGGCGGCGGCGGTGGCGGTGCAGGGGGCGATCCGGAAGATGGAGGCGGACCCGCTCGACGCGTGGGACATGCGCGAAGCGGGCAAGGTTGCTCAAGATCGGTTCGTGAACGTTTCCGGGTCGTCAGGGTTCAGGGCGTTCGAGGTGGCTGACTTCGGGTGGGGAGGCCGCGGCGGACGGAGCCGGTGAGGATGAACCAGGACGGCCAGGTGGCGCTGGTCCGCGCCAGGGACGGCGAGGGGTGCAGGTGTCGGTGGCCACGCTCCAGCGGGCGCATATGGACGCGTTCATGTCAGAGGTTCACAAGCTAATCGGATTATTTTCCCTTCCCTAGCTAATACTAATAGTTTTTACCTGTCGGATTTCAGGCCCATGCAGAAAGTTTTCATGGCCTTATTACATTCACGAATTTCAGTACAATGCATTTACCCAATCGTTGTTTTGCCTAAGCATTTTGTACATCATATATATACACATTATAAATATTAAACATATTAGGAAAGCAATTATATAATTCCATTATGGTATTATACTGTGAAAACAAAATAAACTAATGAAAAAAAGGAAAAGCAAATTCCTCTAGTCCGGCAAAAAAAAAAAGAATTGTTGTAGAGCCAACTCGAATGTTCAACTCTGTTCGGATTAGATAAATATATGACAATAAGTGTATTAAATTTTCGAATTATGATATCCAGTTTTTATAATAATTTAAGTTGTACATGAATACGACACTCGGGTTGGACCAATAGCGATATAAAAAAAAACGAAACTCCTCGATATGGGCCGTATCTCAATACTAGGAAACTTGCTGGAGGCCCCACAGCCTTACCATCCTTCCTGTTGCCGGCATCAATGGCGCTGCGGCGGCTTGCCCGCCATGTTCTCCACCGCTCATCTGCTCCGCCGCCGCCGGCGGTCTCGCTCTCATCAAAATGTCGTGTCCACCTCATCCACTTCCGCTTCTGCACCTCCTCGCCCACCGCGCCACACTTCATGGTCGATTACCTCGTGTCAACCTGCGGGTTCCCGCGAGACAAGGCCGCCAAGGCGGCCCCGCGCTTCGCGCACCTCACCTCTACCGAAAAGCCAGACGCTTCTATCGCCTTCCTCCGATCGAAGGGCCTCAGCCGCGCGCAGGTCCGCACGGTGGTGTCCTGGTGCCCGACGCTGCTGCTCAGCGACGTGGACGCCACCATCTCGCCCAAATTCCAAGCCGTGCGGTCTGTGGGATTCACCCGCGCCGAGGCCGCGCGCCTCTTCGCGATCTACCCGGCGGCACTTACCAGGGGCGTCCACACCAACCTCCTCCCCCGCCTCCTGTTCTGGCTCGACGTCCTCGGGTCCACCAGGTTACTGATGAAATGGCTCAAAAAGGAGTGGCTGCTCAAGTACAGCGTTGACCTGCTCCTACGGAACGTCTCGGCGCTCCGGGGCGTGGGCCTCTCGCAGGAGCGCCTTGCCAGGATGTTGCGGCTGAAGCCGTCGCTGATCACGACGACGCCGGACAAGGTCCAGGCTCTGATCGACCGCGCCGACGCCTGTGGCGTCCCGCGCGACTCCGGGATGTACGTGTGGGCGCTCTTGGTGCTGCACGGGGTCAGCCGCGCCGCGTTCCAAGCCAAGAGGGACGCCGTGATGGGCGCCATCGGGTGTACGGAGCAGGACTTCCTCGCCATGTTCCGGCGCTCGCCGTGCTTCCTGTTCATGTCTGCGGAGATGCTGCAACGGAAGGTGGAATTCATCAAGGCCACGGTCGGCTGCGACGACGATTACATCGTCAGGAACCCCGTGGTACTGACCTTCAGCATCAGCAAGCGGATGGTGCCGCGGTGCCGTGTCATCGAGACACTGAAGTCCAAAGGCGTGGACATCGGCAAGGAGCAGTTGGTGAACGTATTGAGGCTGTCGGAGGCCAAGTTCATGGAGAAGTACATACTGAGATACAGTGAAAAGGTCCCTGAGCTCCGCGAGCTGTATCCTCCCGAGCCCTGACTGATGGAGGGACTTCTGGGTGATTTTGATCCACCATTGGTAGCTCACTTATAGGAGATTGATTTACTGTATCCCTCTGACACTTTGTGATGTTTATTGTTTGAGGAGATCGGTAGTGGCATTGTTTCATGGCGTTTGAGCAGATTAGACAGAAGCTTACACACACATGATTCTTCCGTTCCAGGATTGCCTTGACCTGCGGGTTCACATTTTATGGATTGGCAGATAGCAACCTGTTGTCTGACCATTTTAATTTCGATGCCATTATCGTTCCTCGCATGCACGATACAGAAAAACGTGGTATAGACAGGTTCGAATGATGCCATGCAGGTGAGATCACGAAAAGCAAAATTTTCCCTATCCACATTATCCTCAACTTAGAGCAACGTTTTTCTTTCTTGAAAATGGGACGCGGCTTCTCTCCTCCCAATTTCTCCTCCCATGCCTACTCCCGCCACATGGCGATTTTTTATTGGCCCACGTTTTCTTCCCGGACCCAGCCTAACCGAAGAGCTGGAGCCTTCGTTTGTGCAGTAACGCCGTTAGGCTTGGACGTTTCGTGGGTCCCACTTGAATTTAGGAAGGGATAATCGAGAGTTCGAGACCTCTCTGTGTTCTGAATACTTGTCTCCTCTGTTCTCAAGCTCTCTTCCAACTCCTACGAAACCCAATAAAAAACTCCTACGAAATCCTCGTTAAAGAAAAAGCTCCGACGAAATTCACCGTAGTAGCTATATTCATGCTCACGGAATCCGCGGCCGCTGCTCCGACGAAATCAGCGACAGCTCCGACGAAATCCGTGGTAGCTCCGGCAAAATCCACCATAGTCGCTATGTGCTGCCGATGCCCCGGATCCACATGACCTGGTCATGGTCGAGCACAGAAGGATTTGCTGCTGCGTAGAGCAGTTTGCTCCGCCCTGCAAGCTGGCTAGCTGAAGCAGCTAGGTGATGGCAGCTGAAGCGGCTAGGTGATTGCAGCGAGCCAGCAGGAAACAAGGTCAACGTGGTTAGTATTTTTTTTACTTGGTCTTTGTGCTTCTATAATTAATATTAGAGAACCAGAACTTTTTGGTTGGTTCATTATGGAGGACAATACCTCAGTAGAAGAAAAAAAAAGATTAGCAAAATCACTAACTAGTGCATGACACAATGCTTCCAAACTGAATGAATACTTTGAAACATTTAGATCGTGTAGTCTATTACAATTAAAAATAAGTAATATTTTCTTCCACTTCCTGAAAGACTAGGGAAACATATTATAAAAATCTGGATTAAATGGTTGAATTGACCCCTGTTGCTGTAGTCCTTCGTTCCGCTAGAATGGTTGAATTGGTCCTTGTTGCTGCATTACTTGGTTTTGGGGGAATGGTTGAATTGGTCCTTGTTGCTGCAGGACTTGGTTCTGGGGAATGGTTGAATTGGTCTCTGTTGTTACAGGACTTGGTTCCGGGGGAATAGTCCTTGGTTTTGCTGGAGCATTGCCATTAGATTTATCATGACTGGATTCATTGGAGCATCTACAGCACCATACTCCGGTCTATGCATGATGTATTGGTTATTGTGAACCTTCGGGTGACCCTGAACAAGGTGAAAACGATAAAAAATATTAGAAATATAATTAATGTGAAAAACTTAGTTGAAAATGCTTTAAAATCTGTGTACCATTACTCGTTGTTTGTGTTTGTTGTGGTGCTTCTGCCATGATATTAGCATCTTTCTTTGTCCTTTTTCTACTTCGCGATGATTTCTCTAAACCACTAATAGGTCTTACAGAGCCACGGATTTCCTTCACCTTGATCTTTATGCCCTTTGGCTTTCTAGACTTCGTTGTTTCTTTTGAACTCTGTAAAAAAATGAATTAGAAAATGCATGCTCGAGGTGAAACAATGACAATATTAATTAAACGAATCATTAATTGTATATCGAGTGTGATATAATGTAGTGACCTTGTGGAGCGAGAGGAAGTGCTCATATCTGGGTTAGGTCTCATCATATAGGAGGGCAGCACCAAAAATAGTTGTTTTCTTATGATTATTGACTCCAACAAGCAGGCCAAGAGGGCGACCATCATCTAGTTTCCTATATGTTGTGTCAAAACCAATAACATCACCATAAGATTCGTAGTCTGCAACCATTTTAGCATCTGTCCGGAAAATGTTGGTTATCAAATCCTCCTCATCAACTTGAATGAAGTAGAAAAAATTACCATCTTCCGATGTCCTTTTCTCCATATATTCCAATACACCTCCTGTATCACCTTCGTGTACCTTTAATGATCTCTTTGTATATAATTTGTTTTTCACATCTAAACGAGTATATCCAAGATTCTCTATTCCACCTGCTTCCTTTGCCAATAGATCAACGGCTGCTTTTGTAGAGATGCCTACAGATTTTGCCACTTGTATCCTTGAAATTTGTGCTTCATCAATTTTTCTTTGTGATCTTAATTGGTGGCTCTGTGACGTAGTGGCAAGGAAGTGATTATGCTCCGACACAAAGTAATAAACCCGGTAGGATCCATCGACAAGGCTTATCTTCATAGAGGCTTCACACATGCATCTTGAGTCCGGTCTATTGAAACTTATGTCTTTTTCTGTTGGGTCCGATCTTTTGTCGGGACGACGAATTCCTGCTAGTGTAAAAGATTGGTAAAGTTAGATGGTGATATGTAGATATACTCAAGTAAAAGTAGCGAATGCGAGATACCTTCACGAGAGCAACGAACGTCCTAGTCTTTATTATGGAAGATGTTCCCACATAATGGCAGCCATTCCTTCGGATACTAAACCCAATCTTTCCAGCATAAGCATTGTAAAAATCATATGCATCTTGCTCGGACTCAAATGTCATTCCTATATTTGGTTTCATGTCTTCCGGACAGTAGTTCATTTGAGATGTACCGTTCTTTTGAAGGTCCTAATTTATTCATTGTGATCATAATTAATTTGATTATCATAAGCATGTTGTTGTAAAGACAAGGAGCCATACGAATTTACCATTCTTGTGTAACTTAAAAGAAAATTCATCTAGATTGTAAAACACAATAGAGATATGAGTATGATCTTACAATTTCCATTGGTGATGTTTCCGGGTTTTCTTCAACAGATGATGCACTCGAGGTTGGAAGGAAAACCTGGGGCTGTGAAACCTGCCGGTGGGATCAAAACTCCAAGATCATCATTCACCTCTCCTCCATCTCCATGGGAATGTACATCGGGGGTTCTAAAACTTGTTGGTACCGGTGGGATCACATGTCCAGGAATATCATCACTGTTCTCTCCTGGAGTGCCCATGAAACTTGCTGTTGCGGGAATGGATTCTGGATCCGAGAGATTAGGAGAAGATTAAGTCCGGATCTGTGAGATTAGGAGAAGATTAAGTTGTACATGTTGACGGCAACAAATAAATCATTGTTTTCTCTATATAAATTGTTATGGTGGGAAATCGTGCTTTGATCATTCTTGTTTGGCGCCTGTTTTTTTGTTTCCTTATTTACCGTCAACAGAGCGGGCTAAGGACGTTTCGTTACACGGAAGGGGCTCCGTTAGGCTGGCCCAGGGAGAAAAACGTAAGCCAATAAAAAATCGCCACGTGGCGGGAGTAGGCATGGGAGTATGAATTGGGAGGAGAGAAGCCGCGTCCTTGAAAATGCAGGA
>JAUNZO010002448.1:0-167771 GCA_031894775.1 Chloris gayana | reverse complement strand
GGATGAATAATCTTGTGAAAAATGCATCAAGGGTAAAAATCATCTTTTTCCCTAAAAATGGGCACCGTTAACTATGAAATGGACTAGAAGTGGCCACCGAGGAAAGAAAATTATAATTGATGGCCATAAATTAAGGAAACCAAAAATTTTTGATGGCCTCTAGGGAATTTGCCTTAGGTGGGAAGGATACTTCACGGTATATCATAACGAATGTGACGGAAGGGCAGAAAGTAACCAACTTTCATTTTCTGGTCATACTGAAAAGTTCAAAAAAATTGGACCAAGAAAAGAACTAGCAACTTTGGACTAAGGAAGGAATTTTCGATTTATTATTAGTTGACATAAGTCTGTATGTACGATCAAGGATGCATGGCAAAAAGCAAACACACTACTTTGTCACGTTTTGTGGTCCTTCCACAGTAAGGATTCTCAGGCTTCGTGATGCAGCATCCCGTCGACGCGCGGAGGCTTTGGCTTTGGCGCGGGGCCAGGGCCAGCACCCGGCACGGTGGCGTACACGTCCAGCTCGAGCACCATATGCTCCCTGGACTCCATCCTCGCCGTCCTCCACAGCACGTGCCCCGTGGCCCTCCGGAACGCGCCGGTGCCGCCGACCACCGCGAGCTCCCTCACGGCGGCGAACACGTCGTCCGGGCCAACCACGACGATGCTGCTGCCGTTGTACGCTCCGCTCGTGAACGCCATGGTCATGGTCACCATGAGCACGGGCTCCTTCAGCGACGCCAGCATGTAAGTGCCCTGGGCCCGCCCGACGAGCCGCGACGACGCGGCGGGACCCTCCGTCAGCGGATCGTCGATCACCGTCGTGTCGCCGAAGTGGGCCCCGGGCATCACCGGGTGCGCGGCGCCGGGGCCCTTCACGACCTGAACCGCGGTCTGGCCCGGCCCGCCCGTGATGTCGTGCATGTACAATTTCAGGTGGATCAGGCGCCCACCGCGCTTCGCTGCCGCCACCGGCCAGCAGGTCCCAATCGCCATGGCGCAGGCCAGAGAGACGAGGAAGAGGACGCGAGGCATCGATGCGGCCATTGTTGGACGATGAAGATGGATTATTATTATTGATGGACGAACAGCCTCTCACACTCATAAATTTATAGGACAGAAGGAACTGCTTGCTTGCCTGCCACTCGTGTGCATGGCATGCTGCTGGTACGACAAGACTATGCTACGTTACGCTAGCTACACGAGAACCATGCTTATTCGTCGTCTCGATCTCTCTCGGTGTAGAAATTAAATAATAACCTGAACTATAGCGATCGATGGGACACATTGAGAAAATTTGCGAAGCGCGTAGGATAAAAATTACTAAGTTCGTCTATGGTTGGCGTCTAAGAAATGCATAGTCTGGGTCGTCAAAGCGTTTTCTCTTGTTTGCTCGCTGTCGAAGCCACTCAATCAAAAATAGTCCTATATGATCACCAAATAAAAGTCCGAAAAGGTTACTGAAGAAAAAGCAGAGCACAAACTTATTCCATTAATTGATGATACTATTAGATTTCTGAATCAGGCGGCCATGCCCAACCATCTATTAGTCTATTATTACGGACCATGTCACCTTCACGCGTAACTTGACGGCACCACAAGATATTACATCTTCGTCTGCGCCATTGAGGGACGGAGCAAACTCAATGCGACCCGTGTGGAGGCAGCTGTTACATCATTGCCAGCTCGACTGACAGTAATGGTAAATATCAGCGTCTCGTGCAAACAGACAGCTATTACAGGGGCGCAACAGTTGGATAAGTCCACTATCATCACAGGTAGTCGCCACGCCATCTGCACTGCTGTCACGAACTACAATTCTATGGAGGATACTGGTTGTGTGAGCAGTGATTTCGCCATGGAAATCTCCCTCCAGAACCTGGAATTCAACAGTAGCCTCCATTGCTTTTTTAACAACTGCATATTCCACCAGCACAGTGCTGAGCCTGCTGTCACGAGAGATGCTCCTAACCTGAATCTCTTGCCGGGTTGCGACTCGGCCATCAATCTCGAGCAATCTCTTGCTGAGTGGTTTGTCCTGCCCTCGCTCACCCTTGATCATAAGATCCACCTCAAGATATATAAATCAAGTAAGAGGAGTCCTCGAGCTGGGCCGCCTGTCAAGATAAGCGATTCATCCTATAGAAAGAGCACGTAGCAAGAGTTAGGGCAACCGCAATGTTTGTTTCTAAAGTAGTACATAGTGAACAAATTAAAATAAATAGTAAATAGTAATTGCAAGCTTTACCAATGTTTGAGAATAAGATGGTTTATAGTAAAATTAAATGTTATTTAGTAAAATATGCATGTCTGTTGGATAGATTGGAAGGAAGAGGGTAAGAGATTTTTTTTAATCCCTTATGGCTTGTTCATAAGCTTAAAGATAGCTTTTGTAATGCACCTCCTTGTGAACCATTCCTAGAATTTTTATTGTCATGCACAAGAACTATTTTTTATGCTTATGCACCATTTTATAGCACATTATGGATCCTTTGAATTTATGCACATGTTTATAGAGAAAAAAATAGTGGACATATTGTCGAACGAAATGTTATATGTGTATTAGAAGTCACTATGGGTTGGAGTTTGAGAAAAAAAAAGAAATGTACCACTGATTTGATGAGCTGGGAATCCCTTCTACCACGACAGAAGAGGTAAATACATTTGTGATCAAGGCTATCTCTGGCAATGACCTTGCCATACACATTTATTGGGAAGCCTACATCGGATGAGGTTATCTTGATTGAGAGGATGTTTGCGGATGCGGAGTACCCCATGATGGCCACTTGTTCGTCCTCTGATTGGTAGGTTGTACCAGTGTTTCGCATGGGAGGAAAAGGAGCTTGGGGGGGGGGAGGGGGACAAAACGACATCATTCAAATTGTCCTTGGGTATCAAAAGAATCAGAATGTGACAAAAAGTGAATCCAGTAATGCATATAATATATTTGTTGTCAGAAAGGGCCATTTAATCGACTTCAATAAAGAACAAAATGCACAAACTAAATACTAGATTACAAACTTGTTCATGTGCTAATTTTCGGGCCAAAACACTTTCCAAATGGATTTTCAGGCTTGAAAAATAAGAACCCTTTGTTTGAAGCATGCTCACTAGGCAATATAATCTGCTCATGCTGCTTCGCCAGCACTTTTTCGCCTTCTCTTTGCTCTGGACAGGAGCGCTAATGGACACGGGGAGGGAGCAGGCGAAGCGTGTCGTTGGTAATGGAAAGAATGGTGTGGACTAGAATGATTTAGACAACATTTTGTATAACATATAGTAGATGACACGATTTTCTGCTTTTTGGTTGGGTCTAACATTTTGTACTAACACATACTTGAAAACCAAGTTGTGTTTTCTCCACTAGTAAACCCACCTGGACCTCGATCGTGAAGTCGTGTAATCTTGACTAACACATCCTTGAATGAAGATTAATTAGAAAAATGCAACTTGGTAAATGACCAAATATTAACTGCGCATGGATTTTGACTTACACTCTTCGTCCATGTCGAAGGAGAATTGCCCAAAGGAGAACCGTGTCCACACGAGGTGCTTCACCTTTAGATCGTACCTGCTGATCGATTTGATGAACGAGTCGTGTTTTTTCCGTATCCAAACTCGCTCCTCCTCCTTACGCTTCCTCTCCTCTACCTCCCGTTTCTTCTCCTCAATTTCACGCTTCAGCCGCTCGTCGTCGTCTTCCTCCTCCGATTCGTCGAGGAAGAAGAGATCCCGAGAGGGTGGGGTCCAAGTGGAATGTGGACGTGGATCCCATCTCGTCGATCGCATTACCCTCATTCGACTCAAAGTGATCCTGATCTTGAGTCTCGGATTGCTCTTGAAACAGATCTTCCAACCCTAAGTCGCCGTCGAGCGGCGGCCTACGACGTCGAAAGCTAGTCGACGCCGTGTTGGCAATTTCACCCGAGATGAGGAGGAACCGGGAAATCGGCAGTGGTCAATCAAATCACAACTCACAAGGGACGGTTCTGCGCCCACAGGCCCAAGTTGGGCTAAACACCACTTGGGCTTCATTTCCTACGTCACTCACTATTCCTTGTATCGTTGCGATGCGACGCACTGTCCTAGTGTACTGACTGGTCTACTACTGGAGACTGGACGCACTTGAATAAATAAGTCAGGTGAAAATAAGTATATACAGGGTTGCAGATAAATCATGGACACTACACACAAGTGCAGTTTCTCTAGTCAAAGTTCATAAACAAACCCGAAAGAACTGTACATTCATGCCCATGCGCCGGTCTTCAGCCGCTGGTTCAGTTCCATGTCTAAACGGTGGTGCCTGAAGAAAGCAGGAGGCTCGGAGACGTCTCCGTCTCAACTCCCTCCTGGCGTCGCCATCGGCCACCAACCCCCGGCCGCATCCGACGTGGTCTCGGACCGGGCGGTGCGGTGGTAGTTGGATCCACCACCGGGAGCACGATTTCCTCGGCCCACGGCCCACCCAACCAACTCCGACGGGACCCTCGTGCTTTTCCCGCCGTCCCGCGAACATCCTACGGCCGCCTCGTGTTCGGTTGAGGGGTGGTCGCGACAGATCACCGGTTTTCTTTCTTTCCCAGGTAGACCGTCCAGTGGAGCACACGGTTTTTGTTCCAGCGAATTTGGATTCAAAAATTTTGTACAACGATGATGAGATTTGAGCCGATCCTGACCCTCGCGTCCCCTGGTCTGCTGGTCAAGTCTTACGGAACTCTCTTCCTCCTCAGAACAGGCGCCGAAACTACTAAAGCCAATTCTGTTGGCGCCTACTAGATCATTCCATGCCACACACAACAAGTTGTCATGCGTAGTCAGCTCCACGATTGAGGCGTAAAACCAGACCGGAGAGTGCTTAACGCATCACGCAAGCGGATTTCGGATCTTGAATTACCGAAAACGTGCCGGGCTCCGTGGCAAGAAGGAACCAACCAACCACTCCCGAAACGAAACTTACGACCCAGCGGCGCTTCGTGACATATAAAAGCCCAGGCACCGATTTCCATCTTCATCCGCTACCGCCAGTCCTCACCATCTCCATTGCCACGGCGGCGATGGCCGCCGTATCCAATCCAAGCTCCACCAATTACGTCTGACACGATTTGAAATCATCGTTCCACCCACGAGGACATCTTCTCGTCGTCGGTTCGAATCGAGAGATCGATGGAGGCGAGCGTGGGCCTCCGGGCGCAGCCCTGTGCCTGGGCCATGATCGAGAAGCCACGCGGTGCTACCTCCGCGAGATTCCCGGCGAGGTTTGCGCCGGAGAAACTGCCGCGGAGGCTAGCTATGGTGGGAACCGATCTGAGGAGGAGCACGGTTCCGGTCCGCGCTGCAAACCTGAAGGCTTTGTGCTGCAAGGCATCTGCAGGTAAAGGGTTCAAATGCCCGTTTGGATGTTGTTATTGATGTTGTGATTTGATGTCATGACCGTTGCAAGTTGGGTAACCTTGGTTAATATGGCGTTAAGAATTGGATTTGATTGGAGAGATCAGTTTCCGATTCTGTCGAATTGCGTGATCAGATATGTACCTGCAAGACTGCAAGACATGGCAGCAGCTGTTGCCACGAGTGTGGCATGACACGCTTCACCCACGTTAACACGTGATAGCAGAGGGAGCGAGCTGAACTTTTACAAAACGGAAAGTAGTGCCAGTGCTATACAGTTTCCCATACGGTCGCTTACTTGGGAGTATATATATAGAGCTTAATCAGTTAGTATTGTTTGAGGGACCCTATTTTATTGTCTCTTCGGCGTCAGTCATCAGCTGCAAGTAGCTATTGAAATGGACCCCAACCTAATCACAATGATTAGCCATTATATTTTGGTCTTATTTTTTTATACGTTATATTTTGCTCTTATGAAGATAAGACGGAGTTACTCTTTGTTTAGCGTCATTGATGACACAGAAATGTCAACCGACAATTCAATAGCACTATTTCATTACACTTAACTCTGCTCATCTGTTTACTTCATGTAATCAGAAACTGATCACCAAATATATAAACACTAGTGGCACTACTTTGCAGTTATTGCTCCAGAATAGTCTGAAAAAAAAAGAGATAATATTTTCAAATTTCAATCGTGCATGCTATGGAAAATTAGAGGACAAGGGTTGTGGCATTTTCTTTATTTCGAGTTAGAACATATGAGACGGTTGATAGATGATAAGCGTGAGGACACATGACTTGCAGGTACTGAAAGAGTCCACCACTCTGCCGATGAAGCTCTCATATTAAAGGTCAGCAAAAGAACATTTTTAGTAATATGTTTAATAATGAAATTAATGGATAAAACAATCAAACAACTATTAGATCTTTTTGTTTACACGGCAGCAAAAAGCAGCTGATGTTCTCCCTTACTTGGATGGCCGATGTGTATATCTAGTTGGTTAGTGTTGTTTCTGCCTCAGCTCAAGCCTAAGTGTATTCAATCATGTTCTGCACCATATATGAAATCTGTGCATTTTTCATATACAGGAATGATGGGTTCAGGCAAAACTACAGTTGGGAAGATATTAGCCGAAGTATTAGGTTATTCATTCTTTGACAGGTTTGAGTTTCTGATAATCATCTTCCAAAATAATGACTGATAGAACCTCATTTCAAGTAACCTTTGTTGCTTACTCCCTCCGTTCTTAAATTGTTGACGCTATTGACTTTTTTCATTACATTTGACCGCTCATCTTATTCAAAAAAATTTATGAATTACTAAATATGTTATTATAATTCATTTTATCACTAAAGGAAGTTAAAACACAGCTTATGGTTTTACATATTTGAGAAAATATTTTGAATAAGACGAACGGTCAAACGTAATGAAAAAGTCAACGGCGTCAACAATTTAAAACGGAGGGAGTACTGTTTAGTGATGCTGATAGCACATTCCTATCACAGTGACAAGTTGGTCGAAAAGGCTGTTGGTATGTCATCTGTTGCTGAGATCTTTCAGCTCCATAGTGAAGCATTCTTCAGAGATAATGAGGTGCATGACTGTTTCTCTAGAGATGTTGAGGTTAATCTATTAATTTGTTTGTATTGATTGCTGAAAGATTGGGAAAACTAAATATCTGGAACCATTCCTGACTTCATATTTAAAATATGCAATCCAAATTTGCTGACAAAATTAAGCTTATATTAAATTACCTTGCACCTCATAGGTGTGAGTGCATTTTTTTCCTGATATTTTCTATTTGTTTCATTCCACATGTCAAGAGCGAGGTCCTAAGGGATTTATCATCAATGCAACGACTAGTTGTTGCAACAGGAGGTGGTGCTGTTATCAGACCAATCAATTGGTACAGGAAGTGATAAACTACTATGATGCTGGTCTTAAACCAAATGCTAACCAAAGTTCACTGTAGGAGTTATATGAAGAAAGGACTGACTGTATGGTTAGATGTTCCAATGGATGCACTTGCAAGAAGGATTGCTGCCGTGGGAACTGCATCACGGCCCCTCTTGCATCAGGAATCTGGTGACCCATATGCAAAGGTAGCTACTCATGGTCATATTGTTATCATCTGACATTTGAACTGCCAAGCTCCAGTCCATACGATTTTGTAATGTAAATACTATTTACTAACTAGTGTTAATAACACCTTGTTTAACAATGCAGGCGTACACAAAACTTACAGCACTTTTTGAGCAAAGAATGGACTCATATGCTAATGCTGATGCCAGAGTTTCACTTGAACGTAGGTTTCCTATACTGTTCCTATACTAAATGCAATGCTTTTGTTGAGTTGAAATAAGTTCTTTCTTCACATAATTAAATTAACTGGTAATTTCTTCATGATGCAGATATTGCAATGAAACAAGGACATAATGATGTCACTATACTTACACCTAGTGCCATAGCCATTGAGGTATCCTGAATTCCTATTTATGTTCTGCCTGAGCAGGTCTTCACATCAATTTCTAACTGAATAATTTCACCTCGACTCTTTCAGGCATTGATAAAGATGGAAAACTTTCTTACTGAGAAGGCCATGGTCAGAAACTGACCACTTGTAGGTGTAGAAAAGAATAGACAACATATGGCTCTTGTTTGTTTTATTGTTGACTCAACGTGAAATAGAATTGTTTGAGTTTCTGGATGTCTAAATGAATTTGTAAATAGCTTTCGGTAAAAATAATATCCATTTGCTCTTTATTCTGGTCGTTTGAGTTTCTGGATGTGTGAATGAATATGTAAATAGCTTTCAACTCCATGCTTCTATGGCAAACAGTATTAGTACAGTATTATGTTTAGTTATTTACCATAAAAAATAACATAAAATTTGTGAGTTATAACAGACAAAATGGACAGCTATCGCCCCTCTTTGTATGAAAATATGTACAACTCCAAATTTATTCAACATGATGTATAAAAAATCAAAATTTATCTAGAATGGATGCTACAGCATGAAAAATTTCTCCTCGTTTTTTGTCAGCGTTCAAAGAAAAAGTTCAAAAAATATTTAATTTTATATCAACAGTTACCTTTAGCTTTATATGAACAGTTTTCTAACTGTTCTTGCAACAGCACGAGATAAAACACGATTAGTTAAATCTGCTGGGAGGAGGAGCAATTGTTGTTGGGACTCCGGTGGAAGCTACATCGGAGAAGGATATCCACAAATGAGCATTAATTCGGACCTTCAAAGTTACAAACTATTCGTTGTACAAATTTTGTATGAAATTGCTGAATGTGTCCAACTAACCTCAGAAATGATGGAAAGAGTTGGAAGAAGTTCTGGCACAGATGTCATTTCATACAGCGCAAGAGAAATGTCGTCTATGCTGCCACCTACCTTCTGTATGGAATTGTTATTTCCAGGAATCTGCAGGAGATGTACAGAATGAATAAAAGAATAAACCTCAAGGCAAAAGCTGATCTTGCAATTAGAGCTTCTTATAGTCATTTAACTCACGCAAGAGGACATAGGTATTTATAGTCCACTACTCCGACATGATATGGATATATACTGTTGATGAATCATCATTAATATATGATACAGTGCTTAAATGTTCTTAATTGGCATCTGGGACTTCAGGTTGTTATAATAGAAACAGTAAAAGAAATGTGAAGTTGTTCAACTCATATTATGACATTCAAATCAAATATATGAATAACGTAACCTTGAAGCATCCAATCTTTTCTCTGCCACTTTGAGTTTAGTAGGCTACATCAAGGGAGCTCATCATATTTACTACCAGTTTCTTCATCATATTTGCTACCAGTTTCTAACTTTCTTTTATAGAAGGGCATGGTATCGTTGGCTATAACTAAGTACAATTTGTTTGTTTTCCATTCCACATAATTGAATATTAGAAACTTGAAAATGATATATATATATTTGGAAATACTACTTACAAGAGATGAATTTTCTGCCTGAGAAACCCTAGATAAAAGTAGGAGTAGACGATATAGGTTTCTCAAGTTGGTGGCGTCCTCATCGTCCAGTGAAGGTGATGCGGATAGATTTCCAGCAAATGGCAACCTGGAGGTAGCTGCAGATGTTGCGGAGCTTAAGGTGGCTACTCCAAGTGCATCTATTCCCTGCAAGAGGCTAGATGTATGAGAAAGCATGCCCAGAGAGTATTTATATCAAATATGTTACAAATTCATGTAAAGCAAAATGACTAGGGAAGATGAATGCAAGGAGATGCCTCTTGGAATTCTGGTGTTTGGAACATGATATACAGCTTTGATCACCAATCTGTAATGCTCCCCTGAATAAGTTTTCTGATTCTAAAAAAAAACTCTATGCTATATGATGCCTTCTTGGCAAAATTCATGGAAAATATAAATAACACCCTACGTGAATCTAGGTCTGCTAAACTGAGATCTGTTGAGTAAGGAACTCACACATGAATTTTCTTTTTGCGACCAGTGTACTCAAATGCTTTTGCTAGGTATTTAAATATTTAGAAATAAGAACTTTTAGGTGGTTTCAAATATTCTGATGAAGTAATTGTGTTTTCAATAATCCACTACCTTAGCGATCTCCTGAAGAAGTAAATCTTTCACAAAGGCACCCTGTAAAGAGAGCATGAAGGTTCATACACATATTTCTTTGAGGGAAATCAGAGTTTGATACATTCAACTGCCAAGTCCAATCTTGTTTGGTTATTAATGTAGTTTGGCACTACCTGTTGTGTGAGTGTGAACGACAAAACTTTCTTAATTGCATATCTCGTACTGTCAACATCTTCTTGTTGATTTCTGACCAATGACTGCTCCGTCCTTGCCCGAAGTGACTGTCAAATGAACCATGCAATATATTCAGAAACAGATTTTCTTTGTTGGTGTTTGTATGCTCAAAAACAGATATACAAAAGGATATACGAGCCATTGTTAAAAATTAGCTGGAATAGGCTGGTTCCTTCAACATGCTAGAAAGGAACATCAAGTTTTGAAGTCTTTATTCATGGTATATGGAACAAGTAAAACATGGAATGAATGAAACCAACCTCGGTTAATAAAGATTCCAGACGGTCGATTTGGAACTCACCATCCTGCAGCACATTTTATGTGAAGAGAATAAGATGAGTCAAAACTGATGTAATTTGCAGTAGGCAATTTTGGGCATAACACAGATAGGGAACCTGAAAAGAACATGCAATGCAAAGTACTATATTGTTTGGTCAAGTAAACTTGCTATCATGATCAAAACCTTAACAGTTGACATGATTTCAAATCGGCTAAAAATACAAATGTAAAATCAACCTTATAAAGAAGAGTCTGCAAACTTGACCGAAGCTTTGGTGAACTGTCAGTAAGAACTTTTCTTGCAATCCATGGGTATGAACTGCCCAAGACTTTATAGTTTGGATTAAAGCTGACCGCAATACCCTCCAAGACAGCAAGGCTGAAATATTATACGTTAGGCGATGCGAATAGTTAAAGCATATGCTTATGTGCGAAAAAGGAGTTTGCACATATCTTTTTCAAAATAAATAAATAAACATAAAAAAGACTCGTTACCTTCGAATTACGAGAGAAAAGTACGAAGGTATCTGGAACTTGAATTTATACCTGAAACAACATTAACGCTAGTCAACGGCATAAACTTGATGCATCAAAGGTTTCAAAGGATGATACTGTGAAGATTAGGTTAGTACATTGTTCGTCCAAGATTGCCTGACAAATCTCCAAAGCTTATATTTTGAACTCCTTTGTTTACAGCATTCTCAAATACACCTGGGACAAATATCAAAATGTATGATATTGAGTGATATGACGATTGGACAAATTTATAAACTGATTCCTGAACTACCAATTTGATATTAGAGCATCGTAATCTGGATTGACCAATTCCGATTCATACTTAACATTTCCGAAATTCATTGGGAACTGGAGTACCTGTCAAAGCCTTTGTGACTTCTCCCTTCTGGGCAGTCGGAGGAAGCAAACTGCAAGATAGATATTCAGAAGGAAAATGTTTCTTAGTACCAATTTATTCCACTTGACAAAACTAACATGTCATCTACCGATACACATAACTTAAAACCAACCAGATGTGTGAAAACAATAGTACTTAATGTACAAATAAGTTGTATTTCTAAAAAACAAGATAAGTTGTACGAATTCAGTATAATTATCTTACCCAAGTGTTATAAAATCCTTTGCTAAAGCATCAAAATCACGGTTAACAAGATGAAGACAAGCTTCAATGAATCCATCACGAAGTTCTTGCCTGAATTCTCCCATCATTCCAAAATCTACAAACAGAGATGTATCCCAGTTGGAACAGTGAGAGATTCATGCAATTGTTGATAAAGAAACCAAATAGGAGCCAAAAGTAACCCAGGACAGTATGGGTGACCTTTAGTGTAGATATAGTGAAATATAATTATTTACCTAAGTAGGCTAGCTTCCCATCAACTGTACGCAAAAGATTTCCTGGGTGTGGATCTGCATGATAAAATCCATATTCTAATAGCTGGGAAAGCGAACAATATACTCCAACCTGTAAGGTACAACAAAAGCAACGGAAACAAAGCCTGTAAGGTAAGACCAGAAAAATCTATCAATGGTTGCTCAATATAAGTTCTACATTATACATTGCAGTTTTGAAAGGCCCTTCTTTACCTCAACTAAGTATTGATCTCTGACTTCTGACAATTTTTCCCCCTAGAAGATAACAGTGAGCAAGTAAAGTTACAGATTGAAATTTTTGTGTGCATGCTCAGTTTCTAGGAATAAGATCACGGAGTGTACCTCAATCCATTCCATGATGAGGACTCTCCTTCTAGTCTGTTCCAGATACATCTCAGGTACCATCACATCTCTAAATTTTCCATACAATTCTCTGTTAACAAAATAAAGATATTTCAGGAACCCATTCCATGGCAAGATTTCCAGTAAGCAACTTTGACTATTAATTTCCATAGTATACATCACTTAAGTAGTGGAATGATACCTAACTGAAATATCATTACAAAAAAATATAAATACTATATTGAAAGTAGTTTTCAAATAAAATTGTTCCATTTTCATATGAATATACAATCAATCTAAATAGTTATTTTCCCATATGCATGAGGTGAGCGTTAAGGATGTTTGACCATTCAAACTGAAAAAACATAATTTATATTTCTGAATGATGGGAGTATTGGCAATAGATAATGTTCTGAATTAGGCGTTTGCCTAGTCATGAAGAATCCGACCTGAACTTAAGTCCGTTTTTTGCTTCTGCTCTGTAATCCATCTCCTGCATCAAATGTGATTTACCTGTATTCAATGTGAATCTCTAAGAATATGAAGTGGACTTTTTAATCAGATAGCTGGCATAGAATAACAGCCCTAATTAGAAAACTGCTAGTACCAGAAGCACAATACTACCAGAATAATAATGTTTTTCCATGGTCAGGCGAACTTGTTTCAAAAGCTATATGGACTAACACTGTAAAACGTATTTATGGTCTTATTGTCACATCGAAAACTGATAGGTACCTATTTCCATGTTGGATCATTACATATCTCCATAAATTTGGATACCAATTTTAAATTTACATGGCCTTAGTGAACTTTCAATAAAATGCTACCACAATAGCACTAATTTTAAACTTTCTTCTCTTTAATATCATCTCATGCAGATCATTGCCTTGCGCTTGACATGAGTATAAGTAAACTAACAACAAGCATATGTAAAATTGTATACAAAGAAATAGCATATCACATTATCATATATGGAAAAGTTACCCGAAATAAACTTGATGCCCATTCATCCAGTACAGCCTGCACACAAGTCAAAAGATACCACATAATCAATACCAAGTAAATGTAGCAGACGCCACAAAAAATATACATGATAGCGTAGTTGATTCTTTTGCTTTTGTAGCGAACTTTACAACAACAGAAACAAATATTTCGGTTGAGTAAATGAATAGAGCACAACTCTACCGGAAGGTCTGTGTTTAATTTGGCAGCCTTCCTTGCAACACCAGCGAGGAATCTCAAAATAAAGATGTCCAACGAAATTGCTGCTTGAACTCCAGGTCTCTGTACTTTAACAGCAACAGTCTTCCCGTTTGAACGAAGCCTAGCCTGGTAAACCTACAGCATTAAGAATAGTTGAAGCAAGTATCACCCGAGATAAAATAACTTAACTATACACCCTAAGAAGTATCGTTTCAGCAATAACTGAGGTTGTTATGACTGGTAAAGCTGGGGCTCAAACATGATGCATGTTCAGGTTCCCATCACACAACATATTTAATTTCTCCCAAATTTCACATGCATGAGTCAGTTCCTTTTTGTTACTTTAAGGAAACATACAGTAGAAAATGTTAAAAGGCAAAACTGAAACTGAATTGCATATCCGCATCAGTGTTTGAAATCCAAAGAGTGATAATGTAGAGATAATACAGTCAGAAACTTAACAATTTAAATGCAACTGTGCTCTGCTTCCCAACCTACACAAAGTGGAGCTAGGAGTGGTATCAATTCCATTCAAAATGGTAAACAATCGAACCTGCCCGAGTGATGCAGCAGCGACAGGCTCTGGTGATATCTCAGAGAAAACTGTATCCAGTGGTTTTCCAAGCTCCTTTTCAATAATGTTAAAAGCAAGCTCGGTTGAAAATGGTGCTATGCGGTCTTGAAGTAGAGAGAGCTGGTCAAGGTATGCTGGTGGAACAACATCCTGCAAGAAATGAAATAAGGGAGATGCCCATCATACAAAAAAATCTAAAGTTAAACTGCAATCCTCCAAAGCAAAATAGGCGAAATAAAAATGTAACAGCTATTGAATCTAACCGGTCGTGAAGAAACAGCTTGGGCAATTTTCACAAATGCCTGCCATCAGAAGAGCAGCATCAAGTATTAATAATAAGAACAAGCATGGACGAACAAATGCACAAGAAAGCACAGGGGAGTGAGACATACCGGGCCAAGTTCCAATAGTATCCTCCTGAGCTGAGCCGCCCGTATCTGCGGCGACAACACCAAATAGGATGAGCCAAACTCAGCTGGTAATTTAATCAAACAGCAAGCGTGCGCGCAGGACCGATCGAAAGCTATCGTGGTGCGAATCGTACCTCAAACATGTCGTCGGCACGCTCGTTGACGCGGTCGAGGTACCGCAGCGCGAACCACCGCCCAAAGGAGGCACCGATCTGCAGCGAGCGCCGGAGCACGAGGAGCGGGCGGCGGCGGTACACAGAAGCGATGCTGGAGAGGTCATACGTGGCGGGAAGCTCTGCCTCAGTGGACATGCCCTCCTCAAACAGGTATCCGGAGCACCTGGTGAAGGCGTCCTCGTCGGAGCTAACCGCGATGGAACTGGACGCGGAGGCGAGGGGAGGCGGCACGGGTCGCCGGCGAGGCCGACGCCGAGACGGCGGGGGCCTACCCCGCAGGGTGGGCACAGGGGCTGCGCGAGGCTGGAGGAGAAGCATCTGGAGACAAGCGGTGGATTTTGGGAATTCGAATTGGGGACGGGTGATTTGAGAGGAGTTGGAGCGGGGAAGAGGAAACTGGAGAGCGAGAGCCGAGAGCCCGAGAGGGGATTAGGCGCCAAAGGGAGTGGTGGAGTTTACATGGAGCGTGATTTATTGTGGCCTAGCATTTTCCGGCGCAAATTTAAAAGGCTTCATCTCCAAACATTGGGTTGTGATTGTGAAATGAAACACGAGGGCACGTACAGCAACACACAGAACTTTGGCCTCAGAAGATCACAGTGCTTAACGTGTGTTCCATCTGACTCTGAACTCTCTGAACTGTTATCCCCTTCCGTTGGCCGCAGCAGAGCCGCGCGGCAAAGAACCGTACCGTTGGTGAGCCATGGCGATCGTGGCCGCGCTCTTCGCACCCACGGCGAACTCTGTCGTGCAGCAACGCCTGTGGCGCGCTGCTGCCGCCTCTTCCTCGGCGGCCTCAGGGGTGGACCTCAAAGCGCTCGAGTCCGCCATCGACAAGGTGTGTGTCAGCTATATGCCAGCTTCTATTAGCTCATATACATTTCGGTAAGAGTGATGCACTGGTTTGGATCGCGTTGCAGAAGAGCAGCGATGATGTCAAGCAAGCGCTGGACCAGCTGAGAGAACTTGGGTGGGCAAAGCGGTGGAGCTCGCAGCCGTACGTGTCGCGCCGCACGGTCAGTGCAGTGGCTTCTCAAATCTCAAATATCAGTTTTAACTTTGCAGGGAGCATTCTACCATGCATATGCATTTGATCTGATTATTACTGTCCGCTTCAGCAAGCATCAGGACTGTGTTTCCGGGTTGTGGTTGCATGGTCTTTTAAACTGGTGAAGTCTGGCTCTGAGTGTTTTTACTGATACTCTGTGTTCCGAATTGAACACAGACATCCCTGCGAGAGCTTACTACTCTGGGAATCAAGAATGCCGAGAATCTGGCGATTCCAAGTGTTAGAAACGATGTAAGTCTTTCTCAAGTCTGTTGATTCTTAGGAGTTAGTAGTAACGTATCAACAAAGCATCATGATTCAGCAAAGATGGTGGTATTGGCAGTTCACTTGCACAATGGTAGCGTCATTCAGAGCTAAATATCTTGTGCTGCTCAGAATGTGATCTTGCAGTTCCTTTGACTTGATCGTGCAGGCGGCGTTCCTGTTTACAGTTGTCGGCACCACTGGATTCCTAGCCGTCCTTGCTGGCCAGCTTCCTGGGGTATTACTGCTCCCATGGCACCTCCTTTATGTAACATTCAAATACGACAGCCACAACACAAAGAACTTGAATTTTGAGTTAACTGTTTGTATTTTTGTTGCAGGATTGGGGCTTCTTTGTTCCCTACTTGATTGGGAGCATTTCGTTGATAGTGTTGGCTGTTGGAAGTACTGCTCCAGGGTATGTGTTCGTTCTCGTTTGTGCAAGTTTGCAAGAGCAGAGATCATAATGTTCAAATATATTGTATTTTCTATTATCTGAAATCCACATATATGGTACGAAACGACAGCATTCTCTTGTTCAGAATAATGGTTGCTTCCACATAAATGTGGAAATTTGGTGTCCTCAATTAACTCTCTCAAGAAAATAAAAATCAAGAGCATGCAAGATGTTCATTATGTTCAATGCATTGACAATCTTCTGACATGATAAATGGCTTAATCAGAGTGATTTCCTTGCTCGAAGAAAACTATTGTCTATTAATAAATACTCCCATGTTAATGTCCAGACTTCTGCAAGCAGGCATTGGTGCATTTTCTACAGTTTTTCCAGACTATCAGGAAAGAATTGCTAGGCATGAAGCTGCTCACTTTCTTGGTGTGTGGTTTTCTTTTCCCCTACAAGTGTTTATCTACATCAATGTGCCTACTGATTGTTGTTTTTTCTTGGAAAATTAGTTGCCTATTTGATAGGCCTCCCTATCCTGGGATATTCTTTGGACATTGGAAAGGAACATGTTAATCTGGTGGATGAGCGGTTACAGAAGTTAATATACAGTGGGCAGCTTGATCAAAAGGAGATAGACAGGTAAGTCTCGGTAGACTTGTCCATATCCCATACTTCATGATCTATGTTCTTCATTTCTGTACGCAGTCAACTTCAGTTACTGCATTAAAAATGATACTACATACACACTTGAACATTACATCTCACTTGAACAAGCTACTGACACCAACATTTCCAGGTTAGCTGTAGTTTCAATGGCTGGACTGGCTGCTGAAGGTCTAGAATATGACAAAGTTGTAGGTCAATCAGCAGATCTGTTCAGCCTTCAGGTGATTCACGATTCAGATCCTCTGCAGTTCTATTTTAACATTTTCTTTATGATTTCTTGAGAACAATTCATCTGAACAAATTATTTTGTTTTCTTTCAGAGGTTCATAAACAGAACAAAGCCGCCACTCAGCAAAGATCAGCAACAAAACCTTACTAGATGGGCAGTGAGTTATTCATTCGTATTTTCCTTTCTGGCAGAAGTGGAGCCATGTCACACCTCACATGTTAGTTGATAAGCATTTGCCATTTTTGCAGGTCCTGTTTGCTGCAACACTTCTGAAGAACAACAAAGCTGCACACGAAGCTCTCATATCTGCAATGTCTCAGAAAGCTAGCGTATTGGGATGCATTGAAGCGATAGAGAATGCGTCTTGATTGTACTTTGTAAACTGAATGTCCTAACATGATTTAATACTGTATTGTCGAAGAAAACGGAGAACGATGTAGATTTCAAGATCTAACAAAGAAGATAACAACACGCATTATTTGTTGCACTTTGTGCCTGCGTGCGTTGGCGATGCTGACACATCAGGGAAGTCGTCAAAGTCCACAATTTCCCTCTATCTACATGCCGATACAGACGGTACTTCTCCAGACCTCAGTATACATATGAAAATGGAGCAAGGGACACATATATAAGACACACGATTTGTATGATACTATACATAATCTACATAGTTAAGACTCCAATCGCATCCTCAGGAAATATATCGTTATGATTACATGACTCAGTCCTTAATTGCTCGATAGGCCTAGCAGCCTTACAGTTAATTTAAGGGGTGATACCTCTCCCACTAAACTATTATAATTATTTCCCAGAAAAGATCTTGCAGTACTTTGTCTTGACAGGCATTCTGCTTGTTGCTACGTAGCCACCAGATCTCTGATCACAGAATACCCTTTGCAACATGGGCATGATAGAGCTGCAAGTTGCTTGAAACTAATCTATAATCCACATCTGGCAACGTGGAATGCAGGATCCATCTCTGAACGAATTCAGAACAGATTCCTCGCGACCACGAAGCGTGGTAAATGCATGGATCGGACCTCAAATATCAACACGACCTAGCTATACTATACTAGTAGATCTATATATGTACTGTCTATCTACTGTACTGTACGTATTCATGCTTATACGTCGTCGGACCAGTCCTGGATCTCGCCCTCGGAGAAGAGCGCCTCGACGATGTTGTCGATGAGCGAGTCCACGAAGGCGTTGCAGCCGAGCGTGAACATCTGGCCGATCCGGTTGCGCGCGCTGGTGACCCACGCGAACGCGGCGGCGCTGGCCACCACGGCCACGCACACCCCCGCCGCCTCCTCGATCTGCATCGTGTCCAGCTTCTTGAACAGCGAACTACCCGTCGTCCCCTCCACCGCCACGGCCGCCGCGAACGCCAGCTGCGAGAAAGGGACGATCAAACCACCAGTCCAACGTGTTCATGCGAAAGGGAGTGGCCCCGATCGATCGACCACTCACCATGGCGAGGCGGCCGGAGATGGTCTCGAAGTCCTGGCTCTTGCGTGAGCTCTCGATGTAATCGGCGAGCGAGGCGAAGAACGGGGAGGCGCCTCCCGCGTCCACGCCGCCGCTGCCGTCCTCCTCCCCGGCCGGCAGCATCCGCCGCGTCACCGCGCCGCTGCCGTACGACCGCAGCGTGCAGAGCCGCGGCTGGAGCACGACCTTCCCGGCCGCGTCGCGCCTCCGCGGCGGCGGCGACGACGCCCCCGCCGCCTTCTGCGGCGCCAGCTCGCAGATGATCGCGCGCGCCGCGGCCGCCATGGGGATCTAGCTCTCGGCTCACGCACACACCTGGCAGCGCGACGCGGACTTAACGAACGGATTCTGCTGGGTTCTTGGAATCCGCCCGCCTGTGATTGTAAGTGAGTTAATCCAAGCGGTGAACCCGGCCTCCTTTTTGAAAGTTGGGCAGGGACAGCGAGTGGGCGACGCGGCTGTTTACCGCCCGGTGAACTTGCTCCATGAGGCAGGTGAGTGTTCACGGCGAGACGCGTACACGAGGACACGTCGCCGGTGAGCCTGGCTGGTGGTGAAGCGACCGCGGATTCTTCCGTCAACTTCGCGCGCGGTCACGGCCGCCGCATTGTCGCGTTCCCCTTGTGATCCAGCAGTAGACGTAACCGTTGCTTCGCCGAGACGGCGGAGGTGTGGGCCGGGAGGGCGCACGAACGTGGCTGCGTTCTCGGACACAGCCGTTGCTTTCGGCACGGCAGGATCATGGACCCCTTCTCTACAGTCCGATCTCCATCTGATGGGTTCCTTTGCCTGCAGACTTTTCTTCCTTTCCTCCGTGTTACTGGGAGATCGGAATACGTATTTGTTGATCATCAAAACATTTGAGTTATGATATGTGGCTGCAAATCTGAACCTCGCCATCTTTTATTCGCTTTTGATTATGTGAAAATTGCCCGTGTTTTTGAATAATTGTCGATCACTGCAACGTGGACAGTTGTTTCAGGCTTCTCTGCTCACGATAACATGAAAATTTGAGGTCTGACAAATAGGCCTTTACCTCAATGGTATATATGGTGCCTCAATGGTAACATGAAAATTTGAGGTCCGCAGAGAAGCTATAAAGTTACCACGTACATGAGCAGTGGTTCTTCTCCAGAAATTATCAATTGGTTGTCAAGCCGTTCAAGTTGCCTCAGTGGTCTTCACGCCTTCACGCTGAGTTTGCGACCTTTCGGCGCCTGGTTCAAAATGCAACACACGTTCTCCGATGTGTTTGTGATGTAGATACCAGAGCTTCAGGTCCAGAAGAACGGGACCTAATGTTTTGTAGCTCCTGATCAATAGCTCACAGTTCGTATGCAACAGGATATATAACCTGATAAAATGAAATAGCATCTGGCTATGGACAAAGAATACAAATGCGCCCATCTCCATCTCCAAATATTTCTTTTATGGATCGCCAATAAAGAATACTAGGAAATAATGGATATAAATAGGTTAGGGCAACACCAATGTATCCAGTCCACCCAGTCAATATGAGTGGGGCCTAGTTAGACCAGGTCTCAGATGAAAAGTGTCATTGTGCAAGTAGACTATATTTTAACCCCTATTGATTGCTCTTGATATTAATGTGTCAGAAAATATATTGACAGGTTGGAGAGCCTCATTTATTGTATAATGACCACTTTTACACTACACTGTGGTTGCTCTTAGGGGTTGGCCCTAGACGGTATCATTGTGGACATGGATTTTCCCCCATCGATGGCTCATCCCATCGGAGAGAAAAAATTCTAACAACTATCTAAAATATTATTTATAAAATTAAAATTTTATGAAACTTGTTATGTGTAGTTGATATAATAATTAAACATATGCACGAAGTTTTAACTTTAACTAAAAATATAAAATTAACAAATTATGAGTAAAACCAAAAGAAAAAGATAAAACAATTAATTTGTCCTCTTCGTGCATGATTTATTAATTTTATATCTTTTAAGTAAAGTTGAATATAAAATTGAAACTTGGCATATATATTTTCTAACACATGAACTATACACATACCAAAATTCATAATTTTGAAATATTGAAATATAATTTTTTTCTTTGGGAAAGTTTACTTTCCCGGTATCATTGTCACTATATATGTACTGGCAAGATGGACCACAAGAAGGGATACAGGAAACATGCACGCCCAACAAAAAATATAATATTACAATAAAAAGAGTGTTGATACAAGTCGTTACAACATAATATATAGTAAACATGAATGTCCAAATGATAATGCATGGAATGAAATTGGTTGATAGGATTTTTTGGGACATCCCCGCTTGACAATGCATCACTTCAAGGTCAGGGAAGCAAATACACCGTATCGCCGAGATGATATAACTATCTTTAAGTAGCCTCAATACTAATTAACCTGAGCCCTTGAGCCATCCGGTACAAAGGGTTCTAAGTTCTTGGATCTTGGTCTAATCTCAGTGTGCTTCACCACCATCACTTCTTCATCAGTCTGAGGAACATCTTGCCCACCTGCAGATCAGAAAGAAGGAAAACACTTGCATTGAGCACTCCGTATCTATACTGTTTTCAGCTTCTTCGCTTTCTCTAGCTAGTAGAATGGCATGCATGCTATATTACCTGCAGCCTGATGGTCGTAGCCCGTGACACGCTCGACGAGAACGAAGAACATCTCCTTGATCTGGGCAGCGAAGCTCGCCATGAGATACCTGCTATAGCAATTGAGCTTTACGTGCCTACTTACTACACTACCTGACCTCTGCCTCTCCTCAATCTCTTGAACTGTTTAGCTAGCTGCTTTTGCTGCTGGTGTTTCAGTGGTGAACTGGTGACTTGGATGAGTCCTCTCGCTTGCACCGGGACCTCCATTTATACACGGTGCCACTCATCTGACACCGCGTCAGCTTCACCAAGAAAATCTCATGCACCAGATAAGAAATTCCAGAAATATTTCGCTTTTCCATCCCACGACGATGGAATCAGAATTTCTAGGTTACCGTGTATGTTTATCATATGGTTGGCATGAACCTCGATTGTACTCTTGATCGCAATCTTTAAATCTGATAGAGCTTCATTCCTGCATGCTACTCACCCCACTTGTATTGCTGACTCAGCTGATAATACTACAATAATGGAGCGTGATCAGTGATGAACTAGCAGGTGTGTTATTTTATTGTTAATTATATCCTGATCATGTTATTTTGTTTGTCCCAAATCTTGGTTTCACATGAGTATTGTTGATTGTCCCCTTTACTAGTAGCTTACCTGATTAGTACAAGACATCCCCGGCAGCTAACGGTTGGCATGAGCCGTGCAGGGATATTCTCTTGCAAACCGATCACTTTCCCATTTTTGTTTCCAGGTCCACGCGAACTGAAGACGATGAGAATATGGATCTCGTTTACCACGCATATCTGGTCGGCACGGTTGTGAATTGTGATCACTGCTAAAGCTATATGGATTGAAGAACTTTGGTTCAGTGCTGCTTCCTTCTCCTTGGCAGCACGAGTCACACCGACGCAGGAGGACCTCTTTGTAGGAGAGTGTGTTGCGCTGTTGCAACTGAGGATGGAGGTGTTGTTGCTTACATGGAGCCTGCAACTTGCACAGGTCGTCACCGTTGTCCACTTTTAGGCTCGATCGGGGCATTGTAATGCTCGGGCTCCAGGGCCCCAGGGGCTCGGCGTCCTGGATACCTGCCTTGCGTCTACGATGACCCTTGGACCCAGGACGACGGACATGAACCTGATCAAGGTTATTACTTGATGAGTTTTACTTTTTCAGTAATTGTCCCTTCATAGTGGCACATACATGTTCAGTACACGCATTACTTGCCATCGGATGCTGGTGAAAATATTTTTAATAATTCGAATGATTAAACACAACAAAAAAATTCCACAACGACAACACAATTGTAGAACGTTGGGAGTATCTTTGTTGAGGAGTTATGTTAGGGCTTAATGCTGCTTCGACTTGAATACAATGCCGCTACTAGTAGCTACGGAACGGATACTGAACCACTTAATAAAGCTTGCTGGTTTTTTGTGGTGACTTGGTGAGCCCTCCCACTTCCACCGAACAAAGGAGCACAGTTCACCAAACGTGCCAGCTTTAAAGGATGCGCCGACAACGAAGAACACCGGAAGTTCTGCTCCGGAACCTCTCAGCTTATCACATGATTGAGACGGCGACGACTATCAAACTCAATTCGGCTTCACCGGATCACATTCATTAATTTAGATTAACAATTTAAGGTGTGATAATTAACTACTAACGATGGTAGCGTCATCCTCGGTTGCGCTACTGTCTATCCATTCAGTGGAGTCATGCATGACGCTATAATAATGCTAGTGTGATCCGCGATGCACGATAAAGCTTCTTATTTTGGTGAGGCTCTTGTTTATTATGGTCGGATAGTGTTGTCTTGCTGTCCCAATCTCTAGAGCCACGTGAGAAATCCCAATGTTTGTCTCGCAACCTGTCTTCAACTCCTGAGATCCCTGGAGACAGCAAGGAATGTTTGTCATTCCACATGTTGGACATGCCTAATTGATGCCAGTATGAATCTATACTTCATACTCGTTACGGATTAGGATGGAATTAATCATTTGTTGCGAGTTGATGTTGCCGTTGTAGACGGAGCTTGGAACATCGGTGCACATCTAGATAACATTTTTTTCCTGGATACAGGGTAGTATAGATTGGGATAATAGAAGCAGGGGACTGGGAATTAGGGCATTGACTGGCATACTAGATTGATCCCATATTGCTTTTCTCTTCAACTCTCTTTGTCGTGGCCCTCCATTATATAGAAACCAGCCAATACACACTTGGCAGGGTAGGAGTGTAGGACTCAAGTCTCCAACTCAGGCTTGGAGAACAATCCACCTAAAACACTGGAACGTTTAACTGATCATGACACCTACAGAGAGCATAGAGAGAGGTTCTGAGCCAATGCCCATAAAGGTCCTATGCTTATTGTGCTTACCTCCCTTATGTTTCTTTGGAGCCATACCATATGCATTTTATCTACAGTAATAAGAATAACTACATAGGACGGTGGATGAACTAAATAAGGTCGTTCTTCCTCTTGCTTTTAATTAATGATTCTACTACATTTGCTTTTGGTTATCAATTTAGGTGTAATGTAGTTTGAACTTATAATATATATACATTACAAGTAGTGTATTTGATTTTAACTTTTTATTTGTAAAGTGCAATTTCACTCAAAGTTCAAAGTATAAAAAGAACCCATACCTATGTAAGGTCTTAAATGTATTGTGTAAGAAGATCTTATGTGGATGTGAATTCAAATGTCTCAACACAACAATATTGTTGTTGAGTCGTATTGACAGAAGGATAACATAATTCAAGTACCGAGCACAATAGTTATAGTTTTCTAAAACAAAGGATCATTATTTGTGGTTTTTTAAATTACCATCAAAACTTTTACTCTTATGATATTCATGAATCATTCCCTTACCCGTTCCATCCCTCAACTACATTTTCAACATGAGCATGCATCTTGTGATTTGTTATGCTAGTAGGATTAACTTTTGAAGCCAAATTCAGACTTGATAGAAATTCATGAAAAGATAACATTGAGGGGGGGAATATTGACTAACATTAGTGTTTACGAGTCCCCCTAAGACAATCCTACAATATAAAGTTAAAAACCTCATATTTGTTTCACAAAGTATCCCTTTTTATAGTGACTAAATTCAAAGTATTGGCTAGAAGAGGAATGAATGTCGATACTAGATGTCCAATGTGTTGGAGATTAAGTGAAGATGGTGGACATTATTTTTTCTAGTGCAAATTTGTGAAGAGATGTTGGGTAGCTATGCATCTGGAGTATAAGGTTGAAATTACTTGAATTACCATCAAGTGATAAGGTTATTCAAATTGTGCAAGAAAAACATAAGATGCAAACTATTATGTTCCTTTGGGCATGGTGGGATACTAAAAATAAAGCTAATTCTGGTGAGAAAATGCTAACGTGTGAAGAAGTGGTCGAAAAATTAAACATCAGTTATGGTCGCTGATATGAAAACACTACAAACTGTTCTCAATCTGGCAGTTGTCTAGTAACAAGAAGGATGACTTCCTCCTGCAGCACACAGGTTGAAGGTCAATATTGATGGGGCTTTTGATGCGAAACATAAGCAAGGAGGATGGGGATTTGTTATTGGCTCATACAATGGGTTGGCGGTGACCTGGCCGGGGCAGGTAACATGCAGTTTGTCCATGATGAGTCGTGTGCAGAAATGTTTGCATGTATGCAAGCTTTGAAGTAGTGTTCGGCTTAGGGTATGATGAGCATTCAAATTGAATCAGACTCGAAGAATCTCGTTGCAGCTATGACAAGCACAACATTCGATCAATCACCAAGAGGAGTTATGTTCAGAGAAGCTAGAGCTTTTGTTCTTTAAACTTTTGCTAGTGTCGAGTTTGTTTATGCACCTTGTATTTATAATAATCAATGTGCTCATGGCCTTGCATATCTTTGTTCAAAGTGAGACCCGGACCAGTCACACATGTGGCTAGATCCCCTCCTCGACAATGTACTAAACTTAGTCGACCGCGACCTAGCTGGGTGTCAGTTCTATAAATAAATCTGAGATGAGGTGAGTTTTTTTAAGAAGAAGTAAGTTTTATAGAGAATAACCTCCAAGAGTTTGGCAAGGACTAAATTCCTCTACAATATACTCCATTTGCAATTGATTTATCGACATCCAAGCTGTAGCTCTTATTGACACTCTTAAACATTTAAATAAGGTATGCATGGTTGATATGATAACAAATATTTATTATTTAATGAGTTAGTTTCACAAACTCACCAATCGAAATATGTTTCACAAACCCCACCATAACTTTGAGATGTAGTTTCACAAATACATCATTTATTTATTTTTACTTCATACCATATCCGGTTCTCTCGTGATCCACGTGTCTGCCACACGTCCCAGTTCCCACGTGTCCACATGTGAGTTTTCTTCAACCTCGAGTTCGCACCCCTGCCTCGCTAGCCCATTGCGTCGAAGCACCTCCACCGCTTTCCGCCGCAAGTCTTCCAGGCCCCTATCTCCTCATGGCTTCGTAAGTGGTCCAGGTCGTGAGCAGCGCGAGTGGGCTGGGCCAACAGGGTCGTGCTCGTGCAGCACCACGACCGGTCGCTCGCTTGACTTTTAATTTGGAATAATAATCTCCGTACGGAGGAGCGTCCATGGAAGGTAAAAGAAATGGATCGGCTGGCACACGTGTGATGTGTCAGTCATACCATGCATGACAGGGAAACGAGAACGAGTTACCCGTCCGGCTTGTTGCTGACGTTGGTATATGCATCGTCCACTCAGATAAGTGATAACACTACAATTAACATGCGGCGTCATGGAGTGCATGATCGAATAGATTAAATGGAAAATCGCACTGCTCTACTTGTGGAACATGCTGTGATCAGGTTTAGTATTGTTTATTAACCAAATCTCCGGCGTCACACACATAGGCATAAACATTTTGTCCCTCTAGCCGCGGCCCGATTAATTATTGAAATAAGCACCATAAACATCCGTCAGTCATATGACAATTAACGAGCTAGAAACTGTAGAATTGATTTGACCATCCAGTTATCATTTTATATATTGATGTAACTTAAGCTTCCCGGTACTATACGCCATATTCCAGCCGTGGACTGGTGGACACACCCAACCAATTGGATCGATACCCCAAATTCTCCATACTTCTTCTCGTGTTGATCAGCCTCAATGTCTCTGGTGAGAATCGTCGACGTCGGCGACGTTGCTGTGCCTGCAGAGGCTGCGGTGCAGCCGAATCCTATCAAGCTCAACGCCATGGAAGTCCAGTGGCTCGTGCTTCCGCTGCTGCAGCACATCTTGTTCTTCGAAGGAAACCGTCTCCCTCCCTTCGCCACCGTTATCCATTCTCTCAAATCTTCCCTGGCGACTACCTTGGCTACCCACGCTCCACTCGCCGGGAAGCTAATCCACCTTGCAGACACCGGCGACGTGGCCATCAGCTGTTCCGCCTCCGACAGCGTCAAGTTCGTCGCCGCCGAGTCCGACGCCGACGTCCAACGCCTCGCCGGCGGCGAGGAGCACGACGTGCACGCGTTCGAGCAGCTCGTTCCGGAGGTCGACATGAGCGTGCTGCCGGCGTCGCTGATGGCCGTGCAGGCCACGCGGCTCGAGGGAGGCGGGATGGCTCTCGGGATCACGGTGCATCACGGCGTCGCTGACGGTCGGTCCCTGTGGAGGTTCGTGGAGGCGTGGGCTGCGGCGTGCCGCGGGGACACTCCGCCGTCGCCGGTAACCTTCGACCGCTCGCGTGTCAACCTGCCTGGCGGCGAGGAGCTGGCCAGGAGTGTCCTGAAAAAGTACGCGCCGAATTTGCCTGTGGTACTTTCCTACTTCCCGTGCTTTGAATATCAAAATGAATATGAATCAACTTATAATCCATTGTATACATATTTGACCAAGGAGCCATCGACTGTCATTATAAAATATTACACTGAAATAATTATTTCAAATGTTTTATATTGCACAATATAGTTTACTATAAAAATGAGCTAAAATTACTCATCAATTTGCTCGTAAACAAATAGTGTGCTGCCATAGGTATGACCGGGTGCATTTGACCTGCACTCCGTTGGTCGATTAGCGAGGATCCCGCATTAGCAAGAATCTCTAATCATGATCAACATCCAACGATTGATGAGCTTTGAAAATAAATATATCAAAACTCTAATGCATGGTGCATTTATACGTTTTTAGATTATATTAGACACACTTGCTTTTGTAAAATAACACTTAACTAGTATCTTATTAAACATATGTGTTGTGGTTTTATTTCGGTTTCCTTGTGTTTGCTCAGCTTGATGTCGGGCTTAGTTTCATGTACCCTTTAGGTTGTAATCTTTGCCTTCCTATCTTAATGAACGGCAATGTTCCTGTCTTTGTTTCAAAAAAAAATCTTATCAAATATAAGTTTATCATTTTTTCTCAACTTCTACTAGAAAAAAATAAAAAAATAATGGTGACAGAGAAAATTAATGATGATATAACAAAAATGAATAAGCTGAGATATCTGATAAAATAATGCTAGAGATAGTTCTACAATAATGACACTATACTTGATCTGTTAATTTTAGTTGCACATATCTGCAGACAGTCCAACTACTTATACGTAGTAGTTGTTCAGCTACAAAACAAATGAATTGATGCTATTGTTGGAATGAATTTTAGTTGATCATATTTTTAGTTATGAAATGTATGAAAAATAAAAAAAATATCCATATTATATTCCAGCAACAATTGTAGGTTTTGAATTTCTTCCCGTTGTTGTTACAACACAGGCGAGCACGATTAGGAGAGACGAACGCCTGCGGTTTACCCGCCGGACGTTCACCTTGGACGCAGGACACATCAAACTTCTGAAGCAGCGCATCGTCCGCCTCAGCGAAGCCCGAGGCACGCCCTTGCTTCGCCCTCCATCCAGCTTCGTCGCCGTCGTCGCGCTAACCTGGACGTGCAACGTCCGCTGCAGGCCATTATTCCCGGTGGATGAGGATGCGTTCCTCTTCTTCTTCGCTGATGTCCGCAGCCACCTCGATCCTCCGGCCGGCGCGGAGTACTTCGGGTCGTGCATCACCGGATGCCTCTCCAGGCTGCCCGCGCGGGAGCTCCAGTCCGAGCACGCTCTGGCGGCCGCCGCGCTGGCCGTCCAGGGCGCGATCCTTGACATGGTGGAGGACCCGGTCGCCGGATGGGATTTCTCGAAAGTTGTTTCCGGACTCCCCCAGAATAGATTCTTCAACATTTCGGGGTCGTCGGGATTCAAGGCGTACGAGGCCGCCGACTTCGGGTGGGGAGACCGCGGCGGACGGAGCCGGTGAGGTTGACCAAGGATGGGCAGGTGGCACTGGTCCGCGCCAGGGACGGCGAGGGCGTGCAGGTGTCGGTGGCCATGCTTGAGCGGGCGCACATGGACGCGTTCAAGTCCGAGTTCCTCAAGCTAACTGTAGAATGATGTTACACCCTCGGCGCAAATGTGCTTAATTGCAACAACCTTTTATTTAGTCCGAGAATGAATCCTTCGCACAAATGTGGTGACTTTACTGGAAATTGTTGTGTACATACTGCATATAGTGACTGGAAACATGCGACTCCTTTCCTTTCCGACAGAGTGATCATCGTTACCGTACACGAGTGCAGAGATGTGTTGTGGTCGGACCAGGAGTCGTACCCGTGTGGACTCCAACCGGGGGCCCGGGCCTCAAATTTCCATTATTTAAGTTGCCGCGATGACTCTCAATTAGATTACTCCGGCTTGGGGAGGTTCGCAATCATTAATTAGTTTATATTAATGTTTAAGGCGTGATAATAAACTACTAACGAAAAAGGCAAAGAGACTTTTGTTATCACGCGCTGCATGTATACATGTCTATCCTTCCATTATTCAAAACTGTCATGCATGACCTAAATAATTATGGTAGCGTGATTGGAGTACTGTCTGTTCTTAAATTATTGACATCGTTGACTTTTTTCATTACTTTTAACCGTTTGTCTTAATTCAATTTTTTTTTCAAATATGTATAATTATAAGTTATGTTATAATCTCTTTTGGTGATAAAACATTTTATAATTCTTAATGTTTTTTAATAAGATGAACAGTCAAACGTAATAAAAAAAGTATGACGTCAATAATTTAAGAACGAAGAGAGTATGAACTACTGTTTTTACAGTTAATTGACCGATATAAAAGTATGGGTCCAGGTATGAGATGATGCAATGCAATGGTTTGCCAACTCTGCCGTTCAAGTCGGAGCTCCTCAAGCTATTTGTGGAATGATGTTACTACTTACAACTTCACTTGTTAGGATGGTAAAACCTCGGCGGAAATGTGTGCTTAAACGGCAGCCACTGGCGAAGCCGCGTTGTGGCTCACTGGTGCACCAGGGCCAAAATCAAAATCCTCCTGTGCAACACGTTAATCCTACAGCATGCACCACCAGGCCTTGTGGATTAGTCCAGCGGAAAGCCCAGCCTAGCTGCTAGCCTGCCAAGCGCGACCGAAAAACCCAACAATCATACGTATCAACCTTCATTTAAAAAAAAATCATACGTATCAACTAAGAGCAACAACAATGTTTCTTGCCGACTTCGACATTAGTAGTGGACCCATGAGCAGTCGGCGGTAGTTGTTACAAATCTCACAATGGTTAATGTGCAATCTGAGATAAAGATGGGGTCCACTTCGAAAAAACAATTTGTCAGTCTCAGCAACCCGTCTTCCTTTCCCGCGAGATACCCAATCTTTCTCTCGTCCGCTCTGTCAGCGGCCCCAAAATTTCCTGAAATCCTCCAAATCGATGCCAGTGTGAGTAGTTCAAATGATTAGGAATCAGGCGTAGTGCTCTCTCCTACTTCTTTATTGCTGGTTTCAAGTACTACCGAGTTCCACAATGTTTCTAACCCGAGTAGAGAGGCACATTTAATGTCTACTACCGGTCTTATTCACACATTGTAGACGCCCTAACACGCAGGGTAGTGAGCGTGATGTTGAAGATTGTCACAGTCAAAATCTTTGCGAGCCACATGCATGGAAGTTTAACTACAGATTAAAGCCTTCTTAGTTTTCTTTCCTTTTTGAATTAGTGGACGGACTACTTATTGTAATAAAAAAATAAAAAAGATCGTTGTTGCAAAACAGAGGCCGGAGACTTGTTTATTTTAGGTCGAGTCTCGAGTGGAAGTTTCATTAACAATAAATAAGGTACCACATAAGCAAAAGAGGTGACGTGACATAGCAATTAATATGAAACTGGACAAATGGGTTTCATAGAGATAAAAATCATTTGGCATTGTTTTATAGGTATAAAACTCAGAAATTCGATGCCACAACCGGCTGCGGTCGCAGACACTATCTCAACGGCCAGCGTTCACCCGAGGAGACATTAAGATTGGTGCCGGTCAATCCATCTATTTCTCACTTTGCACGTTTGGAACGGATCGCATCGGCTCCCGTTATGTGTCCATCGCCAGCTCACCTGTGGAACATCGCGCCTCTAAGCTTTCCCGGTGGGCAGCTTCATCGCATCGGAGCTCTTCCCGGTGGCGGTCGCAGCTCCACCGCATCTGAGCTTTTCCGGCAAGATTTTCCGGCTCAGCCTTCTTCTCCCCGCATCTGAACTTATTCTTCCTTCCGCATCCGCGTTTTCTTCCTCTTCCCGCCGATAAGCTCCAACAACGAACCTCATCATCTCGCCGGAGGTTGTTCTTTTTCCAGTCACACGAGCTTATTCCTTATGCATCTTGTTCCTCTCCACGCCGGTGAGCTCGTTTGCAGTGTCCTTTCCTCTTAAAGCCCCGTTTCCCTCACAAAGCTGCCAAGCTCATTTGTTAAATCTCGTCCGGTCGCCGGAGCTTGTTCCTCTCCAGCCACACAAGGTTTTTTCTCCCGCATCTTGTTCCTCTCCACGACGGTGAGCTCGTTTGCCGCATCCTGTCCTGCTGACGCCCCTTTGTCCTCTCGAAGTTGTCGAGCTCATTTGTCAAATCTCGTCCTATCGTCGCTGCTTGTTCTCTTCCCGCCTGCACTTTCTCCAAGCTCATGTGACGCCATTGTTACTACCAATGCTCCTGTTCAACTCTTGTCAATTTCTACATTCTTATCCCATTTTGTTATGTGCACTCAGTTCCTGCTACATGAGGTTAAATACTATGAAGCTCACATCATTTGTCATGTTTAGTTGTAAATTTACTGAGTTCTTTTGATTAAGATTTTAATTTATCTTAAAATGGTGTCTAGCACTCCAAATCTATGGTACAATTAAGGTTACGTGCAATGGTTCAAATAAAGTTTTTAACATGTATTTTAGAACAACTTTGTTCTAAAGTTCATTGATAGTTAGCTCTTCTGTAATTTGCTATTCATTTACAGATTCAAATTTTATACTGCCAAGAGGAAAAGCCAAATCCATACCCTGACTACTTAGGAAGGGTCCAAATATGCTGCGTAAGCCTTTTTGTCTAAATCGGGATTCCTGCAAAATATTGTTTGCCCTTGATGGAACATTCTGCCAAAAAATTATTTGTCCTCCGATAGATGGAACTTAGCATATATGAAGGAAAGTTTGCTGGTAGAAATGATGGAAGGTGCAGTTCTTCATGATTATATTTAAATTTGTAGCTTTTCTTTGAGGCAAACACCTATTTGGCATATCAAAACTTAATGAAGTACAAACTTCCTTTCTCGACTTCAAAAATGTATTTTATATACTTATTTCCTTGTAAAGTTTTTGGGGATTTTTTTTGAGATATTCCATTCAGACTAAGAGAAGAAAGCATGTGTCTTGTGTGAAAGGGGGCAAGAGATGGCTAGTCCAGCTGGTGATGGTTTTGGTGAGTGGATACTTATCTCTTTTCTGCACAAAACACAAAAAAAAAAGAGAAACACAGGGCTAATAATTCACAATGGGTTTTGGTGAGTGGATACTTATCTCATCCTTCCATGACTTTTCTCAACCTTATGGTAGATGTCATGTGTTCCATATTTTTACTCATGCACCTATTTGTTGTATCATTAATGGTTTACAGGAATTCCAGCGGAGTTTTCTTTGGCTACTGGAAAAAAAAATTTCGTTGCAACAGATGGTGATCCCAGCAGCACATGAGTGTCTTGCAATCTTCAAAAAGAAAAACCGACAATGAGCGTCAAAACGAAGATGGTCAGTCTCAGCGCGCAAGTGTGGCCCAACTGAGAATCGTCCACCAGACTTCTTTTGCGATAGGACAGTATAGTATGATGTGTTCAAGGTGTGTTCGTTTCCTAGGGTCTAAACTTTATAGATGTCATATCAAAAATAATCTTACTATTTAGGAGTATTAAATAAAGTTTAATTATAAAATAAATTACAGGCGCCTAGACTAATTCACAAGACGAATCTAATAAGGTTAATTAAGTCGTGATTAGAAGACGGTTACTGTAGCATCACTTTAACAAAACATAGATTAATTAAGCTCATTAGATTCATCTCGAAAATTAGCACCAATTGTCAAAAGGGTTTTGTTATTAAATTGATCGAAATATTCATAAATAATAAGATTCTCTTTGATGTGACAGTGCTTAAATTTTAGAGTGCAGAGAAACGAACGGGCCTTGATTCGGCAGCTTGCTCGCAGGTTGCGCAAGTGTCGTCTTCTTGCAGCCCATGCCTCTTCTTCCTTTCCGCTGTCCAGGTCCGCCGATGTAGAGCCGTGTACATGAACAGCTTCACTTTTGGGGGAGCCCATGCATTCCACAGTATGTCAGCACCCGCAAACTCAGTGGCTCCCTGGAAGAACATCATATATGCAGATTTGGCTGTGTATTGCCGTGACGCTGTCCATCGCTAGAAGGTGCTGTCCGGTGTCTCCTCTTGTAGTTCGATTGCTTGCATCTGTGGCCAGAGATGCAGATATCATCCAAAATGCTATACTAGGATACAAGAAGCAGGAGCATTGAACTAGCTATCAACCATGTGCATGAACTGGGCCATGGGGATACAGGTGTGAATTGTTTCTCAGGCTTTGCATAGCTATCTTCATATAGGGAGGCCGTCTTGAGTTCTGCAGAAAAAGCTACAAATAGGTTACTTATTCATTCACCAAAATATTACTCACTTTAAAAAGTAGGTGCAACATGTATTGTCATATTGTATAAGCTTTTACATTTTTTGATTAGTTGATCTTGAAACTTTGTAAATTTCGTTTCTCATATATACTGACCATTGCGGAATTAAAAAATTTCATTCATTGACTAGTTGAACTTGAAACTTTTTAAATTTCGTTCATTGATCAAACCCACTAGTTGATACATCAATCAGAAAAGAAGAATTATCTGTCACCATTACAACAAAACATTTCCAAAAGTACTAATTAAAAATTATAAATACAAAGAGGATGTACTAAACAACAATCTCACAATGGCAAACTTACCAGAACTACTAAAGATTGAGAACCCAATGGTGAACTGTATCAGATATGACTAAAATTGTGGCTTGGTTGGTAGAGCAAATAGAAAGGGAAAATAGATATCTTGGTAGCACAGAAGAAGCATGCTGCAGATTTAACAGAAACAGAGCGGAATCATAGCATTAAGCAAGCATTTCCCATGGATATTTACAGAGGCTGGAATATTTCTAATAGATAATCCTTTTTACAAAAAAAGGCGACAAACAGTTGAGGATATGGAGCAACACAACATCTTGAGATAAAAAAAAGCATAGCACTAGGATAAAAACAATTTTATTGCAATGAGGATGGAGCATACGCTAAGGATCTAAAATATTCAAATTGATACATTTATGAAGAGAAATCTTCCATCTTTATATGTATTGTGCAACGAAATAAGAATGAATCACAGATTTTGCCTTAAGTTAGGTCTGTACCTTCAACGGAAACTTCTCTTGCCAGATGAGGAAATCTTTGTGAATTGATAAGCACTAGCAGAAAAATAAGCCGCAAGGTTTGCAACATATGTTGCTTTTGTGGTTGGATTAGTGGGTGGATCATCGGTTGTCCAGTCCGCCATTTCTAGGATTCTTGGGAGAGAAACGAAGCGTGGGCAGAGAGAGGAAAAAGCTGTGGGGAGAGGAAGAGATGTGTAAGCAAATGTTGTGGAAAGAAGAACAAGCTGTGAAGAGGAATGAGTTGCAACAAGGGGAATAGCTAGCAAGGGTGGCATGTGGGAGGAAGAAGAAGAAGCAATGGAATGAAACACTTTAAATAAAATGCATCACCCACACACAAAACATCTGCAGTAGCTTCTCTCAACAGACTTTGGAATGACCCGCCAAACAGTCCTATTGCATAGGAAGAAAATGTGAGGAGTCTGGTTTTTATTTCTGCAATGGAAGGATAGAATACTAAAGTGAATTTTATTCTATAATGTAAGGTTATAATACTAAAGTGTCTTAGAGCCGCGGAGTTGATTTAGCTTTCTTGTTATTCACAAAATTAACATATTAAATTTATAGCAAATGTTTCAGACATAACACAATAGATAAATAAGCTAATGGTCCAGACTAAACAGATCAATACATTATCGAAATATAATCATACCTATACGGTTTTATGTATGTATTGTTCAATGAATCATAATGAATAATTTTTTAAATATATATATATGTATCGATTGAATGGACTGCTGCTCGAAGGACCACAGTAAGTTGACAGAATCCTTGCAAACAAGCAGTCCGGATCAAAATGTGCAGTAAATGAGTCATTAGTTAAATAGGCTAATGGTCTGGAGCCCGGACTATCAAAATCAATACATTTTCGAAACATAAAAATAGTTTCTATGTACATATTGTTCAAAAATCATAAGGAATCTAAAACTTGCGAGTTGAGGTACAGTTCGTACCTCCATTGAGTGGATTGCCGCTCGAAGAACCACGAAATGCTGGCTGAATCCTTGCCAACAGGTGACAAGGGTCGAAATGTGCTGCAGAGTTTCCAACATTTGTTTCTCTGGAGACTGGATTAGTGGATGGACGGGCAGTCGCCTTCTCCGCCATTGCTAGGGTTCTTGAGGTAGAAAGAAGGAGCAGGGCGCAGGGGAGAGATTCACGGGTGGGCGGGGGTGGGGAGGAGGGATGTGGGGCAGGATTAGGATCACGGGTGAGGGAATCGAGTTCTGTTTCTTTCAAAATTTCCGTTCGTTCTCTCTCAACAGGCAGCATTGACCAATACCAATCTCAAAGCATTAAGTTGTTCTGTGCGGCTACGATAACATCAGCGACCGCTGATGGTTGTGGGAAATACGGTCTCATATCAAACTGCATTGAAACTCCTATTGACAGTATAAAGTTTCATCCCAACACGTTTTGATTAATCTCAATGCAATAAATAGATATTCAATTAATGCTATAAGTTGTTTATGAAACCGTGAGATGAAACTAGGCATTGAGAGAGATCGTTTCATACGTCAAACTAAATCTTCAAATCTGATGTGACACTCTTGAAAACAGTAAGATAAAACTTTGCATTGAGACTGGCCTTATCTTAGAAAAAACTAACAGGCAGGGGCCAATTAATTCTGTGTCGGTGCCTGTTTGTCTCCCATCGGAAGACTCGTCCTCGGTCTGTTGCCGAAGACGTGTTTAGTTGCTAATTAACTTCTGCGTTGACGTTCGGAGTCGATCGAGCATTCACCAGCCAGAAGTCGTCGGTTACGGCTCCGCATACACCTCCTTGTCACCATGGCCGCAAACTTGCTGATTGCTCCCTGACCTCTTTTCCTTTCACGATCTCTCCCTTGGCTGCACTCCTGCAAGCAACTCGATGCCCATGGTATGCTTCTGATCTCCTCCTAAAGTTTACAAGCAGTTCAATTTTGGTAGAGTAAAATGAGCTAGTACGCTATTAGATTTTAATTGATCCTCTTTTTAACATGTATTGTAGTATTAGGGTTTGATATTAGAGCTCTGCGAATTATGGAGAAGTACTACAAAAGAAAGGCACCAGATAGAGATGAACAAGGTCTGAATTCAGAACAAGAGATTGAATATGACTCCGACAAAAGAAGATAAATTATTAAGTACCACCCTAATATCAAAGATGCAGTAAGAAGAAGGTACTTGGAAAATGGACCTTGCCAAGATTTTCCAAACATTAAAATTGGGGAGAAAAATAGAAGATTTAATCTTGAATGGTTTGATGACTATGGAAGCTGGCTTGAGTACAATGAATCCAAAGATAGAATTGCTTACCTTGTTTCTTGACGAGAGTATGCTCTAAGAAGGTGGCGGGGTATAAGGCATTTGTTGTTGAAGGTTGGAATAGTTGAAAAAATCCAGCTAGGCTAAAGGATCATGTTGGCGGTGTTGGGAGTCCTCACATTGAAGCACACAAAAATTGTGATGCTTTGCTGAAATGGGAAGGCCATGTTGATGTTGCTCTACACAACCAGAAAGAAACTTCTAAGAATGCTTATTTTGTTCGACTTAATGGCACAATTGATACTACTAGATGGTTATTGAAGTAAGAATTGCCTTCTCGAGGCCACGATGAATCAGTTGCTATAACAAAGGGAACTTTAAGGAATTTGTAGAGTGCTTAGTAGAGCATGATCCGTCTTTAGCCAAGGCATTGACAATTGATGCTTCACATAATAGCCTCGCGACATCTCGAGACATCCAGAATGACATTGTTAGATGTTTTACACAACAGATTTTACACTCTATTCTTGAAGACATCGGAGGTGATGTGTTTGCCTTACTAGCTAGTTGATGAGTCTAGAGCACCGACAAAAATTCGGCCAAAATTTGATGATTTTCACCGATTTTCGTTTTTACCAGCTAGGACCGGAATTTGGTTTTCCTGACGGTTTGAACAATTTAGGACCGGTTTTGACACATTTGACTAAATTTCTTTCAAATTTTGAAGAATTTCGGGCCAAAACGTGCTGATTTTTACCCATTTTTGCGATTTTCGTTATACCGACCGTGGCCAGTAAATTTTTAAGGAGAAAGTCCAAATTACTCCCCTCAAGTATAGCCAAAGTCTGGATAACCCCTAAACTATTGTTTGGTTCAGTTTAACCCTAAAATAGTGTAATTTGGTTCATTTTACCCCCTAACATAATTTATCTTTTTTGTTTCTTCACACATAAGTGGCATCTTAAGGTAAAATTTTATAGATTGCTAGAACACTTTGTAACGCATGTTAGAAAAATACATCATGATTTTTTTACCATTATTTTGATTGATAATGAAATTTAATAGTATATTGATATGATAATACAAAAGTGTATGAAAAATAATGACAAAAATTCAAAAATATAACTTTGGATCTGGAATGTGATACCAACTACCACCCCATGAAATTTTAACTAAATATTCCACTTGTGCATGGAGAAACAAAAAAGATAAGTTCAATTAAGGTGTGAATTGAACTAAATAAACTATTTTGGTGGGTAAACTGGACCAAACAATAGTTTAGGGGTTATCCGGACTTTAGTTGTACTTGAGGGGAGTAATTTGGACTTTGTCCAATTTTTAATACCCATTTTTTTCACTCGTGTAGAGATGTCTCTTGCAAAGAGCAAATGACAGTGGTGTTGAGATATGTTGATAAAATTTGGACTTGTGAAAGAAAGTTTTTGTCGAGTGCTAAAGAAAGGTGGCTTTGCCGAATGCGAAAAAAACACTCGGCAAAGACGAGGGTTTACCGAGTGTTTTTTGACACTCGATAAAGAATTAATTTGTTTTTCTCTTCCACCCTAAAAACTTTTCCTAGTCTCCGTATACGAGTGTCACTACATGTTAAAATTTGGTATATTTTTTATAATTAATTAATTACATTTCAAATTTTTTTGAATAAGATCAAATTTAAACCGTAAGTGATTCAAATAATAAAATACAATGAGTATAAAATTATATTCATGCTATTTTGCCTAATTTAAGGCCTTATCGATGAAATGTAAATAAATATGACCAGTAACATGTGTCGGAATGATTTTTAAATTCCGGACAAAAGAAATAAAATTAAACAATCATCAGATTTGTCCAAATGTGATGGTATCACACGCAAGGTTCACAAAACCGGATGACCGGACCGGTTTTGAACCGGAAAACCGTCGATTAACCATTAGCTACAGTAAATAGCTATGGTTTTTCCCAACTAACCGGTCAAACCGTCCGGCTGGCCGGGAACGGTTTCCGGTTAACCGGGATAACCGGTTGGTTTTCATGGGTTCTGTGAACCATGATCACACGTAGAGGCTATGATAAAAATTTGAGAAGCATTTTGTCATAATGATGTTTACAAATTTAAAACATCTCATATGAAGTATATGAGAGAGTTAGTGAATGTATTTTTTCAATAACTTTTTTGTATGACCTCATATGAAAAAAAAACTTTATATCAAAGTTGCACATCTGGACAAAATATACAACTTTGCAGTTGAAATTTTACATTTGAAATTGTTTAGCTATCCAAAATTTTGTTACAAGTTGTCATGCCCGCGTTTGGTCCAAAAAATTATGTGTGGATCGATCCCTTCCTCCGCCTCTCTCTCTCTCTCTCTCTCTCTCTCTCTCTCTCTCTCTCTCTCCCTCCCTCCCTCCAAGCCCTTGATCCCTCCCTCCCGGTGGGTGGCACGACGACGGCGTGGTTGGACGGTGGCCCTGGCGATGGGCGGTGCGACGGCCCCGGCTTCGTGCGACGGCAAAACCCGGGGGCTGCATGGCGGCGTCGTGGTGGGGGGCCCCGGCCAGCGCCGTAGAGGCGAAGGGGGCGTCTCGCGTGGTGGCTTTGACTTCATGCGGCACAACGGTGGCTCCTAGGCGGAGTGCTAGCCGGCATGGCGCGTGCGTGGCGGCAGCATGGTGGGACCGGCAAGCTACGATGGCATGGTGGGACTGGCAAGCCACGATGGCATGGTGGTCCTGATTTTTTTTTACTTTTTACAAAATACATATATGCCACATGTTCATTTTAGCACTCAGCAAACACTTTGTCAAATGTTCGATGGAAGACACCCGGTTTTATCGACACTTTTTCAAAAAAAAAATATTTTCCAGAGTATTTTTAAGGGGGCACTCGGTATAGTTGGTGTTTTCCGCAGTGGCTACTGCATATCGCAAATTCACATTATTTTAAGTTGCGCGGATGACTCTCAATTAGATTACTCCGCCTTGGGGAGGCTCGCAATCATTAGTTTATAGTAATGTTCAAGGCGTGATAATATAAAGTACTAACAAAAGGCAAGGAGACTCGTTATCACCCGCTACGGACGTACATGTCTATCCTTCCATTCTGTATTGTCATGAGGTTATTATAGTATTTTTAATAAAATATTATGGTAGCGTGATCAGAGATGCAGAGTTGTTTGTTTAGTATGGGGTAATTTCATAAACCACCCTATAAATCACATGGAGTTTTAGATTCCTACCCTGCCTTTTTTGTTGCAAATTCTCACCTTCCTAATATATTTTGTTGCAAAAATCACCCCAATATGCATGTGTTTAATTGTTTTAACATGTTTTCCTTCGAGCCACGGATTATTTACTTTTCAAAGTTTTGAATTTTTGAAGTATACTCTTCATATTTTTTAGAGAATTTTTTTAAAAAATACCAATTTGAATGCTATTTCAAATAGTTTCAGATTAATTTGAATTTAAATTTTAGTGAAATTAAGATGAATCGGATTCATTTAAACAGTTCAAAATGTTAATTTCTATTAACTTTGATTTTGTTGAATTTATATCTCTGAAAACATATGAAACAATTAAACATGTGCAGATTGGGGTGGTTTTCACGGTCTGAAATTTCAGGAATGAGATGACGCAATTGTCCGCCTGATGTGCCTGGCAGGGTGGCCCATGAACAAAATGTTTGCAGGCCCCCATCTTTTCTCTTGTCACTAATATGTGAAATTTTTCACTGTGCAATTTTCAGCTTATGTTCTTACTCACTTCCATAGCTGCATTTGGTTTATCCATAATGACAATGATCGTGAGTTTGATAATATTGTTGCATGCTCTTTCTTTCAGCCACAAGGCACTCTTTTTCGCCTCTCTTGCCTGCACAGATCACAGCAAAATGGCAAAGCACAGCATGTTATTCAGTCCATCATCAATAACATCATGCGCACCATGCTTATTCAAGAATCTCTTCCACCCATCTATTGGGCCAAAGCACTTCGCAGAGCCACCTATCTCTTTAATATCCATCCCACTAAAACCGTACAGAACATCACACTACACCAAGCTCTCATTTTGGTTCTCGTCCCTCCTACGACCACGTACGAGTTTTCGGATGTCCATGCTACCTGAATTTCTCTACCATCATCCCACATGAAAATAGAACTATGATTCAAGGATAGAGATGTCATGGATGCATGAGACACGAACCACATACTTCATAGTATATATTGTAGTATATATTGGTATAGCACATACAATAGTCAAATGTGCACACAAGTATTGCACTTATTACATGAGACCATGCAACATGAATGCTTCATAGTCGATGCAGGGGATTAGGGGAAAGTCACTCAACTCCAAATCCTTGAGCATGGACACAACCATTATGCTCAACCAACATGAATGCTCAACCATTATGCTCATCGTTGATAAACATGCAGAATATAAATGAACACCACACACAACAAATAGAAACACACAATGGCAAATCATGTAAGCACACAACTAAAAACCATGGGAGGGACTCGGTGGTGAACCTTCAGTACCTATTGCACCAACCCCTATCCTTCCATATGTACAGGCAACTTGAAACACTATCCTCTTTTCCTGTGCGTCTTACTGTTTGATCTTGCCTCTCCGGTTTATAGTATGTACAATGAATCCTATGTTTCTGTTTATCAATTTCCTCTTTCACCTGGTTTGGCAGAGAGTCACCAGTGAGCTCAAGTTCATTCAACCTTGGAAGGTGCTCGATGCCAGATAAAGTGATCTTTTGGTAAAAGGTCCATACTATCTTCTCAAGCTTAGGAGCAGACCCATGGTCAAATTTTATCTCGGTGATTTTAGGGCAATTGACAATAAGAAGGTTGAGTTTTGCAAACTCATCCTTGTTTAAATAAAGCTGGCTTTGGTTATAAAATCCATGCAAGAGCACCAGGCAACGTATATTTTCCATCCTTGCGAGGGTTTGTATACCATCTTGTGTCAGCATTGTACCCCGAAGAGTCACCTTGGATATTTGTTTTGCATCGGAAAGCAATTTTCGAAGCAACACATTGTCACTGGAGGTAGTGCCGGCAAATGGTGAGGGATTGGCTGTGTGAGCGGTGGTAGTAGGTGAAGAGTGGGTACGGTCAGTGGATATTGGGAGAGGGAGGGCGGGGTTAGTGGATACTGCGGGAGAGAGGGTAGAGGGTGTGGGATTGACTGCGTCGGTGGTGACATTAGGGGGAGAGGAGGTTGCGTCAATGGATATCGGGGGAGAGGGGGTAAGGGGTGAGGGATTGGCTGTAATTGCAGTTGCAGCAGCATTTGAGGCTCGGGGTGAGGGATTGGGGGCAGATGTCTCAGCAGTGGTGGAGGGGGTATGGTTTGTGGGAGCGGTGTTGGTGATACATCCACTATTGTTGCTTCTCTTGTTATTTTGATTCAGCTCAAGCTCCTCCAACCTTTTAACGTGATTGATTCCAGCAATATACTCTATGTTGTTGAAGGACAAAACAATCTTCTCGAGCTCCGGAGCTGCTGTATCTTCTTCAAAACTGATTTTAATCCAATCGGAGCCCTCCACAAGAAAGTATTTGAGTTTCTTGAATTCACCCTTCTTGAATATGAGTTCGTTGTTGATATATTCGTTGTGATGAAGCTTCAGATAGTGTAACTTGGGCATATTCGAGAGGACACTTAGGATAGACGGATTCAGTGAGGTTTTACTTAAAGTTACCTTGATAAGTGGGGTATTATTGTCGGTCAGCAAGAATGAAAGAAACCGCCCCTTTTGTAGGATGTTTCCACTGATACTAAGCCTCTCAAGAACCTTGGGGGTCTCTCTAGTTTCATCATCTCTGGTTTCTGTGTCAATAACGTTGCTTGAGTGTTTTTGTTGTCTCGAACCTTTGCTACGAGCGCCCTTGTCTCCGGCTGTGTCAAGAGTAATTGATAGAGACTTGAGGCACTCATGCATGTTGCTGATAGCTTTAAGCAAACTCTTGTGGTGAGTATCCTTGTCCTTGATAACCACACCTAGCTTCCTCAGCTGCCATAGCTTTCCGATGTCTTCCAAATCTTGCTTATTCTTTGCCTTCACATTGGATAGTACCTCCATGTCTAACATTTTTTCTATCTTTTCAGGAACTAGGACATGGTTGTGGGATGATGTGTCTATGTTGATACTCCTTGGACTTGGACTTCTATTTCCAGCCAGAAGACGCTTCAGCTTCAGGAGCAAGAGACCTCTCGTGAAATGCTCTGGCACGTCTGTATATTGAATATCCAATACCTCAAGGTCATGAAGGTTGTTGATTTCACGGGGCATCCAATTGACATCTGTTCCCCTTAGGCTTAGATACTTGAGTAGCAATATGTTGTTGCAAATATTTTTTAGGTAGTGCCGGTTGCTCTTGAAGCATTTGCAGCCTTCTAGATCCAGCACCTTAAGCCGAGACCATTGAGATGATTTAGATAATCTTTCCATAAAATCGTTGATTTTGTCAGACACGCGGAGGTGGAGATCATTGAAAATGGAGAAGTGCCAAGCCAGATGATGTGACAAGCGTGCCTCCAAAATGCGTTGTTTCTTGGCGATCTTGGTAATGAAATCATAGGCTAGGTCACCAACCATGCAGCTCTTTACCCTTCCAGTCGCACCGATCTCAACAGAATAAACAAGCCCCCTGTTGACGAGAACGTCAAAGCATTGTTCAGCTTTATCCACTGAACTGGACCAGCGCCAATCTTCTGTAGTTATCATCCGTTCTGCAACCCATCGCCCTATCAAGGTTGACCGCCTGATCTTTTGACCTCGACAGAAGATAGCTAGGTACAGTAAGCAGGACTGGTACTCTTTAGGCATGTCCCTGTAGGAGAACTTGTACATCTTCATAGCAATTGTACGGTATGATTTTTGCAGAAGCAGCTCCAGGGAGTCATGCAACTTGTGCAGTTCTTCTTTGCTTCTCTTAGGGTTGGCATACAAAGTGTGAGCGAAGATCTTCATGCATAATTGATTTTGCTCACACTTGTCCAAGATGTTGCGCAAAATCGGGGGATCATAGTTGTCTTCATTCTTCTGGTGCCTTGTAATCTCGAGCACAATACCATGGTAGAGTGCAGCAAGAGAAGAACAGTCTATAGGCTCACCTGGTGGATAGCAATATTTTTCTTTGGCCCTTTCTTGAATGCCCTCTGTTTTGGTTAGAATCATCACAACTGCAACCTTAGGCAATCGGCTAAGAGCATTTCTGGTCTGCTCCCACTGGCTCACATATTTCTCATCAGCATTGAGGATGATCAGGGTCTCTTCTCCATTCAAATGATTTTGAATCTTATCTACAATACCTTTGATATGCAGTTGCCTTTTAATCTTCTTCTTTACATCTTTCATCTTCTCTATGGTTTCTTTAATAGTAGCATCCAGGATTCTAGTGTTCTCCCTGTCGTCCATCCCTGGCACACCTGTTGCTTGTTTCTTATCAGGCTTGTCTTCCTTCAGCTGTTTTAAGATTTGCAGTTTAACTTCGTCGATCATTTTCTTTACTTGATCTGTGAACACCTCGCTAAGGAACTCTTGTTTAACCTTGTCGACAATTTCTTTGATGTGATTCTTGCCCGGTGTAGCTTCTTCGCTGGTGGCTTGTTTGGTGTCTTGCTCCAGGGCTTGCTGGGGCTTGATGACTTGATTTAATTCTAAGGTTTGTTTAATAGTAGCATTCACGATTTCTCTGGTCTTCTCCGTGGCTTCATCAACGTTAGATCCATGAATTTGACCTTGAGCCGGATTACTACCAGTGGCTAGCTGGCCCTTCTCCTTGGGTTCTTGAGTACAAGCATCTGTGGTTGGATCCTGAGCACCCAATACACATGTTTCTTGTTTCTTGTCAGCTGGTTTTTCTTCCTTGAGCTGCTGTAGGATTTCTAGTTTAGCCTCCTGGATCATTCTTTTTACTTGATCCTCGTTCAATGTAGTAGTACTATTAGTCATTGTGACTTGCTGGCCCTTGTTGTCACTGATCGCCATGAGCACCTCACTCAGGATGTCTTGTTTAACCTTGTCGATAATTTCCTTGATTTGAATCTTGCCTGTTGCAGTTTCGCCAGTGCCTTGTTTGGTGTCTTGCTCCTGGGTCTTGCTAGGGCTGCTGATCTTTGGGAACACCTTGTGCAGGATGTGCGCATAGTTGGTAGGATTGTGATGAATAACCCGCAGTTCTGTACCATTTACTTGCTCCATATACTTACTGAGGTTCTCGGCTGTTTTCTTGAGTAGATCATCGTAGTGTTCTGCTAATGTAGGCAAGGTTTTCTTCTCCGTTTCATCCGCAGCAGCAGCTGATGATGACGCCCTGAGCAACAGGACCAGGAGTACACCTAAGGAGTACTCATTATTATTGATTTTTTCTTTTGTAATGTAATCTTCCTTATTCCTTGGTTTGGTAATGTTGACGTTCTTGGCGTTCATAATTTGGGTCTGGATCTCATTAATCTTTTCCAGAAATTTCAGTTTCGGGAAATTCTCCTTGATTTGCTTAATCACCTCCCTTTTTTGCTGGCGGATATGGCTTTTCCTGCTCCAATCATCATCCTCTTCGCCTGCTTGGCCTGGCTGCTGCTGGAGCTGGGTTTGGGATTTGGCTTCTTTCTGGAGCTGGATCTCCCTCAGGATGTAGTATAGAATATTCTTGGGTCCAAGCGCATACCAAATGTGCAGTGATGGGATGTCGACCAAGATGGTGTTGTTGACATGCTTCTTCGCCGCAGCCGACGCTTGACGAGCAATAGCGCCGGAGTCCTCCGTGCTCGGCACCACAAAAGCGACGCATCGGGTGTCGTGTCGCCCATGGATGTGCGTCCAGCTCCACCGATCTCGGGCATCCTTTTTCCACTCGCCTGAATGGTCGCTTTGGCTCCACTCATGTTGAACCTGCTCTATCCACTCGGCCAACCGGTCGTTGAAGTAATCCTCCAGAACGTAAAGTCCAAAGAGGGCTCTTCTGATTCGACCAGGACCGTCAGTCACCACCAGCTGGCCGTGTCCGTCTTCTTCACCGTCGACGTGGTGGACGAAATTAGCAGCAGCTTCCGGCCTGGTGTTGCCTTCTGCGGCCGGCGCTCCTGCCTTCTTGGGGACCTCCACGCCGTACCTCAGCCGCCGCTTGCCGACGTCGCGCGCCCGCTCCTTGAGCTCGCGGAGCTCCAAGGCAGCGCGGTGCTGGGCGATCATCTTCTGCACGAACCAGGGGAACCACCGGATGTAGCGCCGGAGCCTGTCCCTGCCCAGGTGGATGTCCGGGTTGCCGCAGTACAGGTAGCGGTCGATGCAGTTGTTGCAGTCGTGGGCGAGCACGCGGACCTGGTTCATCCACGTCCGCACCTGCTCCTCGTGCTCGCCGCTGGGCGGCACCGTCCTGGCCAGGTGCATCAGGAAGCTGTTCATGCTCTCCATCTCCTCCCTGATGAACTGGACATCACCACCAACGCGGCCCAGCAGCCGCCACTCATTGCGGATGACGCCAAGCAACGACGTCACCGCGCCCGACGCGAGCTCAGCCATATCGCCAGCTCGATCTCCCGTCGTCGGCGGCCCTCTCGCTGTTTAATTTCTAGCTCGATCGATTTGGATTTACGAGTTTAGCTACCGACGGCGGTGATGGCCAACCATTCTGCATGCATATGCATATGTGGGATCTGGCAAAGTATGTAATAATGCTCTTTGTTTGTCCAGAGGCAATGCGTGCACGTGAAGGACAACCCACAGACAAGCCAAGTATCGACCGGGCCACACGTTCTGCATGTCTGAGCACGGTCCAGCCACCAAAGGATTTGTTCTTCCAGCTAGCATGACATGATGCGCCGACAGCAACCGACGGCAAGTATATTCTCTTGCTTTACTTTCGTTCTAGTTATGGCATCTAATAACTATTGTTATTATTACCACTAACTATAAGTATTATTACAAGCGAGCATCTCCAACAGCCCAGGTATAATATTAGCTAAATTAGAGCTTTTACCTCTTTAGTAAAAGTAGAAAACGTCCTAAAACTATGGGATAAACCAACATACTAGGTAAGTCGGCTCTCCATATTCAAAATAATATCCACGCTTTTCTCATTGATTTTTTTTCCAATCGTTCGTTCGTAACCGCAGCCGCCGCTGCTCACAAGATCATGAATGAGGGACGGCGTACTATCAAATGTTCCTTGATGTTGGTTGGTCGGATGCCTAGCCTATACGCAGGAACAAGATCGCAACGCCTGGATGTGCCCTTTGTTTCTATACGCATAACAGCTTCACGAACGGAAATGCATGATCTGGACCTTGTTTTTCCATCCAATGTGCGACGGGTTGTATAGGGTAACTGCAATGGCAGCGATTTTGAAACTTGGCGGCAGTGAGGCTTGACGTGGTGGCACCGGTGATCGATTTGGGCCAAAATCGACGATGTGAATCGACGAGGCAACAGGAGTAGGGTGACGAGCGGGAGGGGGAAAATATACGCGGGAAAAGGAGCGCGCTCGCGCGGAGGACAAGCATGGCAAGTGTCGTGTCCTTGGCAAAGATAGCGTATGGGAGAGGCTGGATAGTGAGCGACAATATTTACCGAGGAGGGATAAAAAAAAAAGTCTGTTGGGTCGGGTTTTCCTTCCTGTTTTTTTTTTTTAAATTTAGCTTTCAACTCTGATTTACCTCTTGGAGATGCTCTTAGAAGTATTATGTATAGCTAATCAAATTTCTTTTATCATTGCTATCTCTGTTTTTTTTTCGAATCGGAAATATTTTCCATTTCCACTCCAAAAGGAACGGAGATCACACAATTTTACGGCATTGAGATTTAAGAAGCAGAATAAAAGGAGGGAGGTAAGCCTCCCTCCGACCCCTACATTAACAACAGGTCTCTAGAAATGAAAATGCAGGGGATAATCAGACTACTATATTAAGGTCCTATTATAGGTCTTTTTGGACATTACGACTTCTGGCATCAGAGCATATTACATCTCGTTTTCATCCTGGCGAGCTTCTCCTTCTTCTTCCCTCATTGCTTCAAGCCCTGGTAGCAGAAGCATCAGACAACTTCCTTGCCTTCCTATCACTTGCAGCATCGTCCGCAGCATCGAGTCCGCCCCTGCACGAATGATCTATTGCATATCCTCTGGATATAATCCTGCTCAATATGTCATGTAAGTGCATGCTTGGCAGATAATTTCACAGAGGATGTTTGATTTGTTTATTATCAAAACAGATTCTGTTTCTGGTTTTTCATATCGACAAGCATATGCTGCCAATTCAAATGTGAACACCTTTTTCCCACCTGGGAGTGCCCCTTTAATCCACTTCCAGAATTGGGATAGGGAGCAAGGTCTAGTGGAGCTTCGAAAGATCATACCAACCACTCCCCACACAGCTTTTATTACTTTACATGAGAACATCAAATGGTCTGATGTCTCGGGTTCTGAGCAAAAATAGCAAGATGGTTCACCCTACCATTTTCTTTTTATCAAATTGTCTTTAGTTAGGATGGCCTGGTTCTCCGGCAGCCATAAGAAAATCTTTATTTTTTCTAGAATTTTTGCCTTCCAGATATGCTTATAACTATTACCTGTCTCTCTTCTTGTCAAGTAATTCAAGTAATCATATATAGATATAGATTTGACTGTAAACTTTCCAGAACCTTCCCACATTCATTTTGCTTGGTCTTTTTCATGGGATAAATGAACATTTTTTAGTTCGGTTGCAAGGTACAACATTGCTCATGGAAGATTACAGGTAGACTTGATCATTGCTGTCTCTGTAGCTGTACATTTCCTAACACATCACCCACGTGCATATATAATTTCTATAGTTCTGATTAATAGTTATTAATTATCCTGTATAGTTACCATCCATATTCATAGAAATGGTAACTCGTGTCGATCGCATCCCATGTCTCGCCATAATACCAAACTATGGCTTTTGTTGCTTTTTTTTTGCTTCATTTTTCCATTGGTTTCACGACATTATTCACGTAATTTTTCATGACATGCAAGTAGATTCCGCCATCTAACACATATTAATTCTGGAGCTTGTTTTCTCTTGTAAATCACTAAAATTATACATGATCATGCATAGGGTACATGATCTTTATAGGCATGCATGATTATATGTCCATGTTATCTGACATATTTCCCGAATTACCCACCTTAGCCACATCTACTTATCTACTTATATATATATATAAAAGATGCAACCCACTAGTACGTCTTAATGGCTATTTCTCTCAATCCACGTTGTGTCATGTCATCATAATTATATATATTTTTAGGGCACATCATAATTAATTTCAACCATTAGATAAAGAATGGATGTTAGAGATTAACACAGTTAGTCCAAATATAATTTTAAGTTAATATTTTTTAGTCCCGCTGCAACGCACGGGGTTATCAACTTGTTATAGAAAAAAATACAACCTTACATCAATCATATATTGTCTACTTTTGCCTTGAAATATAGAGTTTAGTCAAGAAGTAAGAGCATCTCCAATAAATCTTCTCTTACCCCCATAAAAGAGTTTAGTCAAGACGTAAGAGCATCTCCAATAAATCTTCTCCTACCCCCATATAAAATTGTTACATTTAGGGCCACCCCTTTTTCCCTTGCTCCAGCAGTCCACTAATATACATCTCTTTTTATTTGGTGGCCACTAATATTGTCCTCACTCCTCAATTCCCCTCAAATAAACGAGGACTTGCATCTCCCTCAGTCGCAAGGTGACCATCCCAATTCCCAACCATATTTTATTTTGCCACTCCTTTTATTCACTTGTGCAAAATAAAATATTTTTTTGAAAAAACGAAACTGTTCAACCTTATCACTAATTATTCCAGCAATACATCTTCATTGTTCTGGTAGTACATTGTTATTATTTCAATAGTGTATTTTTATTATTCTGAAAATCTGACTGAGATAAAAGCAAAAAATCAGTTAACTGAGAATTAACAAAACTAAAAAAAATATAGGAACCCATCTTAGGTTTTTCTTATTTTATAAGGAAAGTAGTAAAGCAGCCACACCATGCACATACATCTTGCTCTTTCCCATCTTACGTTTGATCTGGGAGGTTGTTTCTTTAATTTGATTTTTTGGTGTACTACTATTTTGTAAACAGCAAGCTAGACAACAGTTCATTCCTCTTATTAGGCTACATTTTTTCTCCATCCATCGAAGCTTCTGTTCCACAAACAAGTCACGAATGATTCTTCCGTAAGTGTTTCATTTCGTCTTTGGTCTTTTGCTTTTAGAAGGTGACCGGATTGGATTCTGCCATGTTCTCTGCTCTCTTACCCTTTGGCTGCTAGGTAGGCCTTCTAGCTAGTTTCTACCCTGGTTCACCTTACCGATGGAAATCGAACCGATTTTCGTGAAAATTTAGGAAAACCGATCTGGTCTGGTAGGAACGGACAACCGATTTTTCAGGAAAAAAAAAACTGAAGTAGGATACTGTAGCAAAAACGAAAAAGGAACGGTTTCTCCTGTTTATCGTCGAACCAGTTTTTGAGGCCTCGAAAGCCGGTACTGTTCTGATTTGAACCCTGGTTTCTACACAAGGGAGTGATCATCGTTGACGTAAGCGAGTGCAGAGTGCGTGTAGGTTGTATCCGTGCGTTGTTTGTGCGATCGGAAGGGAGTCCTAGGACTCTCAGTATACCGGCACCACGTATCACTAGACTCCAAATCGGGGCACTGAACTGAACTGTTTGGGACGCATGGAGAACACGTAGCCGGAGTCGCCGCTGCATATCTCAAATTCCCATGATCGAGTTTAAGTTGCGGCGATGACTTTCGAAGAAATTACTCCGGCTTGGGGAATCATAGGTCATTAGTTTATGTTATATTCGCCGGCTTTCCTGTGCAGGGACACGGCCCACGGCCCAGGAGCTCCAAGGCATAGAGGTGGCGACGGCGGCGACGTGACCATCCCGGACGGCCGCCACGCCGCCCAAAAAACGGAGGGGACGCGGATTGTAGGAGCCATCAGCCCAAGACAAGAATATTACACAAGACGCATTAGCACGCCACACACCTACTCTAGAAAACGACCAACGACGACGAACGACAACCGGAGAGGACTTCTACCTCACTGCCAGCAGACACGGTCAAGAAAAACGTTCGGCTTGCACGTCCAGTGCCTGCCGCCAGGCCGCGAGCGAGGTCGCAATGCAGCTCCGCTTCCGCAGCAGCGTGAGCTTCGTCCACCGCTCCGGAGCGGAGAAGGTCACGTCGTTCCTTTTTGCGCCAACTCTGTTCGCTCCTCCGCCTGCTCCACGCGCACCTCTAAAAGCCTTGATGCTAGCTGCCGCTGCCAACTCTGCCGCGTACCGCGCCGTCGTCTCGTGCCGCGCCCTCCTGCGGCGGTCGAAGAGGTAAGCTGCTAGTGCAAGGTAAGATTATCGCAATGCAGTGCGATCCCCTCGATCAGCACGCCTGCAGCGAAAATCTCTATGCGGAGCTCCCATGGAAGGTAAAGATTATTGCGGTATTGCCGGTGTATATATCCATTCTGATATGGCGCGATGGTATGCGCAGCTACCAGCCCTGAAAAAGAAAATGCAGCGTGATGCTCTCATGATCAGATAGATTAAATAGCGAATCATACTGCTATACTTGTCATGTATAATAAGATCAGGTTTAGTTTTTGTTTACTCAAATCTCGGGCGTCACACGCGACATTTTTGTCCCTCAACCTGTATCCGGTGATCCAGTCCCTCTCTTTGGGGTTTTGGATGGCCCGTGGTGCACGAGGATCACATTTGTGTGTGTTGATGTTGTCGTTATGTCGTTGGAACATGTAATGGTTCATTTGCAGCAGGAAGAGAATGTCAAGAGCAGAATGTTTCACGCGTCTAATTTTCAACAAGTAAGTTCTAAAAACATTCTCAATTAAGAAGAAAAGGAAATAGCTCGCAAGTCAGTGTGGGTGTGGGCGTGTGGCTATCCAGTGTTGCCTCAGTATTACTCTTGAAAACAACTTTTTGAAAAACAGAAGGGACTTCCGATACCGATACACTGTTATTCTTGAGAGAATATGAAATGGTTGCAATCCTAATTCCTAAGTCCATTATTGCAATCCTTCTCGTGAAGGAGACTATGATGGTTTTGATGATCACGAGCTCAACGATGTTAAGTTATCGTGTTTTTGTGTGGAGATTTAACAGTTTAATTCTCTTTTACAAAAGAGAAGCTTATGAGAATGACGGTGGTGGATGGTGAGATGACCAAGTTCCTTCATATGGAAGTTTTTGTCCATGGCATATCTGTTTGGTATGATTATCGTAAATGATAAACTTTTGACTTTTCAAGGTTTATCTCACATCAATGAAATTGGAGTAGTTTGGGTTGTTTTTATAATCAGGGGACATAAATGCATGGAGCAAAACAATGTAGAAGGATTCACGCATGTAACTCTCAACAAGTAATTTCTGAAAAGATTTATCCTGGTAAAAATAACTTATAATTAATGATAATTATTCATTTTATCAGATCTAACCATTAATAATGTATTGTCACATCATAGGTTCACCGCCAAAAAGGCCTCGTAAGTTTTGACAGGAAGAATTGCAAGCATATTTTTCTTTTCCTTGTCCCTAAAATGATGCAGAAATGATATGGAAACACTCAAAGAAGATCATCATATTATACTTTGTTGAAAGTAATTTTAATAAAATTATTGCCTTTTCAGTAACCTTACAGATTACAAAAAACAAACACAAACCTTATTAAAAAAATTGAGGTAAGTATATAACAAGATACATTGCAGTCGTACAAAGCACAAGCTCATGGATGTTACAGAGGAAGTATAAAAATTAAAAAATCACATCCAATCCAGGAAGAAAATCAATACTAGAGATGCATGGTCTTCCAACAAAACAAAACTTTATTTTAAGCGCCACCACCAATCGTCGTAGAGCAAGGCAATGCAATCATGTCTGAAAGTGTCTCTGGAAACTGGAAGTGTTAATTCACCCCAGCATGTGATCCATCAGGGGACATTGGGGTCTCTCGGTCTGATCTTAACACCCTGCAAAAAGGAAAAAGGTTAGTACATATATTCAAATTTAAAACATAGTAACCTGTATTCAAACTAAGGTTCCCTTTGGAATGTAGGATAGGAAAAACAAAGGAATAGAAAAAATATAAGAATTGAGTTAGTATGTTTTTGGAATCCTATGGGAATGAACCTTTAGTCTTTTGGTAGGCTCATAGGAAAAACAAAGGAATTCTCTTGCTTGGGAGGAGAAACAAAGGGAAGAAAAAAGATGTCTAACCTCTTGCTTTGTTTCCTCCTAAATGAAGCATAGGAACTCATTCCTATGGAAACTATCCTTTGGTTTTGATGATCATGTAGAAAAAAATTCTTTACAAGTCCTATCCTCCAAATTTCCTTTGTTTTTCCAGGGAGCCTAAAAACATGGCAACTCGCACTAAGATTCAGAATAGGAAAACAAAGCAATAATTCTGGGTCGATCAGAGACCTGAACTTCTGGCAACTTCTTGGTGGCCTCTTGCAAATACTTATCTCCACCGACGGCACGGCGGCCCCGCAGCTGGTGACGCGGCCGACGAGGCCAAGGAACTTGTCCTTGACCTGAGTGGCGAAGTTGGACATGTGAACTAGTACCAGCTAAGCTCTGTCGTGCCTCCGGAGACTACTGTATACGGAGTTCAAGAGCAGTGGCAGCTACCAGGAATAAACTACCTGTGAAATTCCGATACGGGGTATGGATACGGTGATACGACCACCGATACGTGACTTTCAAAACAAAACAGTGGGGAACAGTAGGTAAACACTGTTCCGATACGGGGTATCGGATACGGCCGAGTTTTGGCCGTCGGCGTATCGGCGCTACCTAGTAAACTACTGTCCTCTCCACCCTCGGCGTCGCCCCTCCCGGGGGCACAGGCAGAACCCGGGCGGTGGCCGCCGCCGCCGCGACCCTCCCCTCCTCGGCCTTGATGACGCCTCGAGCGCCGCACAGCCAACACGTGCGGGTGCGAGGATGGCGGCCGCAGGGCTCTCTCTCCGTCACACGGTGCCTTCTCGGGCCATCGGAATCTCGGCGAACGGCGGGCGCGGATGACCGGGCGGCGGTGGTGGATCTGCGGCCACGAGTCTGAATCGGGTCAAGTGGTTGGCGTATCCGGCGGTGTCCGGGACTGGCTCAACGTGTGGAGGTGGCGACGGTCCTGGAGGCGGTCGTGGAGGTCCGTTCGTGGCGACGTCGGCAGCGTCTCCGTAGGGGGCCTGGCCCCTTTGCGTCGCGGCGTCGGTGGGCCCTTACCGGTGATGGCAACTGTGTTGGCCTCGACGGCAGTAGGAAGATGGAGAGCTTCGAGCGAAAGCTCTGCTCGGCCTTTCGGCCGGTGTCGGCAACGTTGGCACCCTCCGGGTGTCGAGTACCTCGATGGAGGCGTCGTCGTGGAGCTCCCTAGCTTCCTCTTGGAGGTCCTTCGACTGAAACCTCAATCCCGTTTGTGGGATGGGCGACGGCGGCATGTTAGTGTCATCCTCGAGTTGCGGACGTCATCTTGGTGGCCTCCCTGCTGCGTCGTTTGCTTGGTCGTTTCGTTGTAGGTCCACGCGTGGTGTCGGCTCTTCGGTGCTCCAATTCCTTGGAGAGGCTGTAGATGGTGAGGTCTACAGTGGAAATAAGTTGAAAATTTGTTTTTTCAGCTTGTCATGGTACAGATACAGTCTCCTGCTCTCTGTTGTGTTTTGCACCTACAATGACAAAGACGACACCTAAGTCTATGGGTTTTGGGATCTCATCGGCGTGGCATTGCCTCTATGGATCCGGATGCCTCCTACCAGTTTGATTGGATGAAGTCGGAGTTGATGCATCGTGGCGTACGACGAGCTTGGCAACGATGACACTCGGAGCAAGATTTTGAGATGTCAGGATGTTGTTGAGGCTTCTGTTTGAAGTTCGTGGTATTGAAGTTGGAGCTATCTTGGCAACGACGACATACAATGAGCTTCATCGACGGACATAGGTTGTTATAGTTGTGGCCCTTCCAGTCTCTTGACTTGGCCTATAGTTGTTGTATCTTTTTCTTTTTGTTTGGTTTGGTATCGTTTCTCTTAATATGAGACATTTGATCCTGCTTTAATGAAAGGGCATAACACCTGCCAGTTCAAAATACAGATTGCATGAACGAGGCACGCATATCATATGGAGTTGTTGACAGTGCGGCGATCGCCCCTTTACCAAGTGGAAGATAGCCCGATAATGAAATCATGAAATGAGGTGGCATTGATAATTAACACGCTGCATGTAGTGCATGGCATGATTACTGTCAAGACAACAAGGTATTTTCCCTTTTTGTTTGGGTCATCGCTGAATGGTCTACCGGCGGCGCCGCGAAGCGTGGGTCAAATTAAGAATGATGTAATAGCCTGAGAAAAGACCCAAAGGCGTGTATTCTGTATACCCACCATGTCTAGTTTTTCTGGTTTCTGCGGGTTCTGTTTGTATGACACAAATGTCCTTATTCTTCATTCCAAGTGTGTGCTGACTCATGTTAAAAATGACCGGTCTGAGTCGCTTCAATAACTTGATTGTTCATCTGCTGCTATTTGTTTTAATGATGTTTGATAAAGTGTTGGACCAACCTTAGGCCTTGTTCGTTTTGGCATGAAGCAACATGGATCGCAGCCCAAACTATATGGAACCGGAGAATGTGAAATTGATCCAGTCCAACTCGAAATGGTCATTCGGTTACGCATGGATTGATATGGGAATCCACCAGATTCCATCTCATTCCATGCCCATTTTATGTCCTGAAGGCATAGCACCAATCCACGATTATATCCCATGGAACGTAGCAGTATGGGTGAAGTGAAACAGCCGAAACTATTCGTTCCGGGCCTTTGAATATGCCCATGTGGGATCCATTTTGGCATGGAGCAATAGGGATCGCAGCCCAAACCACATGGAATAGGAGAATGTGAAGCTGGTACAACCCAACTCGAAATGATTGTTTGGCTGCGCATGGATTGGTATGGGAAACCACCGGATTCTAGCCCATTTCATGTCTTAATGACCTAGCACCAATCCATCACTCTACCCTATGGAATGTAGCAGGCCTATGTGAAGTAAAAGAGTTGGAACCACTCAATCCGGACCTAGGGACAGTCCGGAATGGATCCCACATAGGCCTGTCCCCGGGCTTGAATTGAGTGGTTTCGGCTCTTTCACTTCACCCGCTACGTTCCATGGGGGTAGGTTGATGGATTCGTATTAATCCATATGCGACCGAACGACCATTTCGAGTTAGATTGTACCGGTTCCACATTCTCCTGTTCCATGTGGTTTGGGCTGCGATCCATATTGTTCCATGCCAAAACGAACAAGGCCTTGTTCGTTTACGTGGGAATGAATCTCGAATGGGTCTGTTCCCGGATATGGATTGAGTGATTCCAGCTCTTTTACTCTATCCAGGTCAACTATGTTCCATGGGGTAGGAGTGGATTGGTGCTAGGCCTCCACGGCTTGGATTGGACATGGAATGCGCTGGAATAGGATAGGTTCTATAGTAATCCATGCGCAACCGAACAACCATTTCGAGTTGGATCGAACCAATTCCACATTCTACTGTTCCATATAGTTTGGACTATGATCTATATTATTTCAGACCAAAACGAACAAGGTCTTAAGTGGTTGGTGATATCATAATGTGCATCTTCCAGATACACATAACCTCAGTGAGTCAGTGTACATAAACTCCTTCCAGATACTAATGTAGCAAAAAGGATGGTGTACATCTCTGAGACCGCTACCACAACAGTGTTAATGAACAACATCATTTATAGAAGAAAACATAGAATCAGATAGCTGAATCGCACAATTTGGTGGCTCCATCTTCCTAACTTTGGAACAAGTGATAGCTGGGCCACGACACAACTAGGCAGCAGCATCCGGAAAGTTGCAAATGCAGGTTATAATATAATATATCATTCAACGATTAGCTTGTGGAACTCTGACTTGAAGGCCTCCATGTGCGGCCGCTCGAGCATGACCACCGAGACCTGCACCCCTCGCCGTCCCTGGATCGGACCAGAGCCACCTGCCCATCCTGGTTCATCCTCACCGGCTCCGTCCGCCGCGGCCGCCCCCACCCGAAATCGGCGACCTCGTACGCCCTGAACCCCGACGACCCGGAAACGTTGAAGTACCGGCTCTTGGGGGTCTGGATACCAACTGTCAACCAATCCCAGCTGGCGACCGGGTCCTCCACCATGTCTCGGATCGCGCCCTGGATGGCCGCCGCCGCGGCGGCCAGCACGTGCTCGGACTGCAGCACCCGCGCGGGCAGCCTCGCCTGGCATAAGGCGAGGCAGGCGCCGAAGTACTCTGCGCCGGCCGGGGGATCGAGGTGGTTGCGCGCGTCGGCGAAGAAGAAGAGGAACAAGTCCTCGTCTGCCGGGTACGGCCTGCAGCGGACGTTGCACGTCCAGGTCAGCGCGATGATGGCGACGAAGCTGGACGGAGGGCGGAGCAAGGGCGGCGCGCCTCGGGATTCGCTGAGGCGGACGATGCGCTGCTTCAGACGTTCGATGTGTCGTGCGTCCAAGGTGAAGGTCCGGCGGGTGAACTGCAGCCGGACGTCGTTCATGAACGTGCTCGCCTGTGTTTATAATAAAGAACGGGGATGCTTATCAAAACCCAGAAATTGTTGTTGGAAACGAAAATGGAATTTTGTCCACCCGAAATCAAGAGATTAAAATCACGGCAGGAGGAATTGGGATGTACCACGGGCAGATTCGGCGCGTACTTCCGGAGGACGCCCAGGGCCAGCTCCTCACCGCCAGGAATCCTGACACGCGACCGATCAAAGGTTGGCGGGGCCGGCGGCGTGTCCCCGCGGCACGCCACCGCCCACGCCTCCACGAACCTCCACAGCGACCGGCCGTCCGCGACGCCGTGATGCACCGTGACGCCGACGGCCAGCCCGCCTCCCTCGAACCGCGTGGCCTGCACGCCGAGCACCGGAGCCGGCAGCACCCTCATGTCGACCTCGGGAACGAGCTGCTCGAACGTGTGCAGGTCGCTCTCCTCGTCGCCGGCGAGGCGGCGTACGTCAGCGTCGGACTCGGCGACCACGAACTTGACGCCGTCGGAGGCGGAGCAGATGATGGCCACGTCGCCGGTGTCCGCGAGGTGGACTAGCTTCCCGGCGAGCGGAGCGTGGGTGGCCAGGGTTGCCGCCAGGGAGGATTTGAGGGACTGGATTACCGTGTCGAAGGGCGGCAGCTCGTCGCCGTCGAAGAACAGTAGGTGTTGAAGCAGCGGGAGCACGACCCACTGGACTTCCATGGCGTTGAGCTTGATAGGCTCCGGCGGCAGCGCCGCCTCTGCCGGCACGGCGACGTGGCTGACGTCAACGATTCTCACCGGAGCCATCGGGACCGAACCAGCAAGATTGAGTCGGGAAATTGAATATGCAATGGCGTTGGTTGGGTTTGTCCACGGTCAGAACTGAAGGGCAAAGGCAGTGGTCACCAATCGACGACCAGCTAAATCTCGTTAATATAATTGTCACGTGGCCTGTTGGAATTTGGCACAGCTACGCCAACAGGCAGAATTTGGAAATAATTGCTCCCCTCTATTTGCGTAGTACTACTATGGATGACAACTCCTAACCTTATCAAAAGTGTCCATCGTTTGGGCTTGGGCATATGTGACGAGCGGCAGAGGCAGCAGGATCACAGGACCATTACTATTGTCTCACTGTTATAATCCAAGAACATCTCGTGTGCTCACAAAAGATCCAAATAAATAAAATTATATATAGATAAGGTATGTGGCATGTTATAATTCACAACTAAGAGGGTCGGCCTTGAGATTTTAGAGACAAGTCAAGGGTCCTTCTATACAATTTGGTTCTTAGACACACATAATCTTAATAAAAAATAAAATGTATCAAAGACTTCTATCGCACAATTCTCTTTGACGTCTTCGTGGACTAGTGTAGAGTATTACTGACCCTTTGGAAAAGGTAAGAAAGAATATCGTTGACTACTGGAATTGGATCAAGGTAATGGGCTTTATCTAGACATGTCATGAGGATAGGCTTCCATGGGTTAGAGGCATTGGATCACCACCTTGGTAACCCGCCCCCTTCAGGGCTCCATGGTTCAAACGGAAGGACTATAGTGGCCATAGGTAAATCTCGTTACTATAGTGGCCATAGGTAAATCTCGTTTATTGCCAATGTGGCCACAGCGATTACTTTCGTCCATTTGTACATGTCGCTTTCAGTTTTGCTTGTGGTGAGTGTGGACAAGCATGGCCGTATTTCTTTTATTATTACAAAACAAACGTGGCGATGCCGAACATACATATGGTGTGGGCGACTGATGGTATAGAACCAACAATTAGTCATACCTTAATCTACTAGCTATTTATTGAGCGTCGATAGTAGAATGAACCTCCTTAGGGTTCATTCAGTAGGGCCTCGAAACCAGGCTGGCACACGCCCTTAAGTAGATCAAATCAGACGTTTGTAGTAGTCATTAATGTAGTTAGTTGGCATATCAGTAGCGGCAAAACAGGCCGTACTGCTGTTTTCAGTGACGATTCCTTCATAGTGACACATGCCGGTCTTTTTCCTCGATGAGGACGAAGGCCAGTTCGTTTCCTGCCTCTACAAATTTAAGCGTTGTCACATCAAAGAGAATCTTATTATTTATGGATATTTTGATCAATTTAATGATAAAACCCTATTGACAGATTGGTGCTTAATTTTCGAGATGAATCTAATGAGCTTAATTAATTTATGTTTTGCTAAAGTGATGCTACGAAGAATCGTCTTCTCTAATCATGACTTAATTAACCTCATTAGATTCATCTTGTAAATTAGTCTAGGGACCTGTAGTTTATTTTATAATTAAACTTTATTTAGTACTCCTAAATAGTAAGATTCTTTTTGATGTGACAGCTATAAAGTTTAGACCCAGGAAACAAACACACCCGAAGAACATGTCTTTGAGTTGGGCTACGAAGCTAGCCATCCGAGCTTCATAACTACTATACCGCTCCAAAATTATTATCATTGTTAACTTTTTTGTTATGTCTAATCATTTGTTTTATTCACCGGTGACTTGGTGACCCATTTATACTAGGTGTAGTTCAACAAAACCATCAGTTTTGCACGATGCACTGACAAGCGACAATGGAGAGTGTACCATAGTGAGAACCTTCTACTTACCATAAGATGGATGGTGATGACTCTCAATTAGACTCGATGTGGCAACGATTATCAAATAGACTCTTAAAATTAGTTTTAGATTATTCGTTTGTTGAATTTGATAATAAACAAAAAACAATGAAATGCTAGTGTTATCCTCCTCTATGGTAGGGTATTCATACTTGGGAGTCGTGCATGATGTTACAATAGGATCTTTCTAGTGTAACTCTAAGATTTCATTGTGCAAATCTTCATGTTATATTTTTCCACTCTTGAATCTTGATCCAAGCGCTCAAAATTTTCATTCACTTGGTAAAAAAATGTACTCTAACAAATAAAATTGTTTCACCTAAGAAGCAATTCTTGTAGCAGAGCAACAATACAATTTTAATGTTCCAAAAATATATTTTCATTGTGCTGAAAATCTGACTAGACCAAATGTAAAATTCCAGTCAACTAGAAACTAGCAAAATCTGTTATAACAATAATAATAGTGTGATTGTGAGCACTAGAAAAATCCTTATTTTATGTTTGTTTAGTAAGTACTCTTGTTTTGTTGTCCTAATGCATCGGGCTATGTGACAAATCCGGATGTTTCTCTTGAAACTGAATTTATTCATCATTTGTGTGAGTCATGCTACCGTCGTGGCTGGAGCTTGGAACATCAATGGACATCTAGCTAGCATTTTTCCTTTCTAGGTGGGGTAGTAGGTTGGGATAATAGAAGCATGGGACTGGGAATTAGAGAATGGTTTGTGATACTAGTTGTCTTCAGCTCTTGTTGTTACTCCATTATATAGGATTCATCCAATACAAACTTGATAGCGTATGACTAAAACTCATTCTTAAGAACAATCCATCATATAAACTGGAACCCCCAACTGACCATGACACCTCCAAAGAGCAAAGGGAAAGGGGTTGAACCAATGCCCAAGGAGGTTTGCAATTAACATATATTTTTTAGTTTGGCGTGGTCATAATATTTTGGGTGCGTGTGTGTGTCTTGCACCATTTGTGTGGTTTTGGAGCCCTTTTTACCTCTTTGTACTCTATTAATGAAATGACATGTAGTTTCTCTGTGTTATTTTGTAGCAAACCATATGCCTACAGATATAAAGGAAATACGAAGGACCATGGATCAACTAAATGTCCTTTCTCTTGCGCTTATTTAATGATTCTACTACATGTCCTTTTGATTGTTCATTTAGTAGTAATGTACTTCAAACTTGTAATACATTAGAAGTAATGTATTTGATTGTATTGCTTTTGCACTCAAAGTTTAGTGTGTAAAACAAACCGTCTATGCAAGAAGTAAAATGTATTGTGTAAGGCTGTGTAAGGATAATGTTTGCAAATGTGGAGTAAAATGTCTCAACATATGAATACATAGGAGAAGGACATTGTAATTCAACCACAAAGTAAAAAAAAAGTTATAGTTTTCTGATATCTAGACATATATCATTTTGAATAAATATCCTTTTTTTAGTTGTTATCACTATTGAACCAATAGAATATATGTTTCACGGTTAATGACTTCAATCATGCACCGTCTAGCAAGTCATAGTAGTGAGCTCAATTTATTTAATCACTCAGTAAATTAGATGAGAACTCAGGGTCTAGAAGTAATGAATTCATGGTAATAGTTTAGAACCTGATTAATCAAACACAATCTATAGGGTAGATAAAGGAAACAGCTTACAAATAGCAACCAATCCCTAGATAGGATTTCTACCCTCGGCTAGCACTAGAACACGATCGGAAGGATGAGATTCTAGTAGGAAAACCAAGACGAGAACATATCAAAGTCAATGTGTTCTTGCCCTTCTCAATCCTAGATTGATCGGGCTTCAATTTTCCCTACGAGATGGAGTCGCCACCATCGTTGTTCCGGAGTATTCTTGACTTGGGCAAAACATAAAATAAACCTAATCCTCTCGTACGGGGACAACACCGAGGCCTTATGGCTCGCGAGGCCGACCATTAACCTAGTTAGATACAAACCCAAGTCGGACACCTAAACTACACCGTGTCTAATTCAGGTTGCACTCAACCAATTGAGTAACCGACCAAACCAAACACCAGTATGTGACCAATGCAGTACTCGCATGGAACCGACCATAGTATATGGATCTGGCTCCTTTTTTCATCATAGAACTACCATCAACATTATTGAGCAGGTTCCTTTAACTTAAATTAGCACCTATAAATATGCTCTTCTCCAAATATTCTTCATCAAAGCAGGAACTACCAAACTGAAGATTAGAACATTTGCATTATTACCCGCTACAAGTTGTGGATCATTCTGCTTTCTTGAAGATTCAATAGATGTGAGAATTTTAGGACCCAATGGCTCATCATAATGTGTGGAGGAATGACTTTTGTAGGCATAGTGGCATGTGTCCATCCTAGCTTTTTTATTAATTATAATTAAATATAAATATTGAATCTCTGATTATACTATTAAGAATTTCATGAATTTGTCAAAATTTGATGTTTTTGTACTTCAATTTATGATTCGACAACATATCTACAACTAATCCGACATGTTTAATAGTATAGTTAGAGATTCAATATTTATATTTATCCATGAATTTCATGAATTTGTCAGAATTTGATGTTTACGTACTTCAATTTATGATTTGACAACATATCTACAACTAGTCTGACATGTTTAATAGTATAGTCGGAGATTCAATATTTATATTTATCCATAATTAATAGAAAAGCTAGGATGGACACATGCCCCTATGTTCACCAAAGTATTTCTCATGTGTTTATATTTAGCTTATAAATTGAGATAGAGTAGGATACTTATGTTTACCTAATAAAGTATGACAATGTAAATTTATACTTCTAAAGACTTATATGCTTAGGGAGGATTTGTCAAGAAGGAATATAGCTTGCTCACTAGTCTTTTAACCAATTCAACCACAATGTTAGCGCCATGAAATATTAGTAGGTTCTTTTTATGCAGACGTTGCAAGTCTGAATCTCCAGTAGGTGATAGAAAATATTTAATTTTTAATATATACTTCTAAGATTGACAGTTATACAAAAATAGAAATTGCATTAGGATATTATCAGATAAAATTTAAAGGACCTATTATGAAAAAATATATTATTAAATGAAAAGAATATAAAACTTCATAAGTTGCGATTTTTTCCCAAAGACTAACCTTAAGAGAGCATTCCACCCATGAGTTGGCAACTATCGAAAATCATGTCCAAAGTGTGAGGATTTTTTTTATGGAAAAAAGAATAATTCACTTTTTGATCATTGTTGCCAGATCCAGCTTAACTGCGCCAGAGAATACATAATACAAGCAAACTGCATGGCTGCCACTGTTTTGTCATTTATTACAGTTTACAGGTTTGTCAACTTGAAGGATTGATCCTTACAAAGAAAATACATGACACTAAAATTAACCCACTACAAATACCACATTCATGAACGTTATTATGTGCATCAGCACACGCAAATATGGATTTTTTTATGGGGCCCATGTCTGGACCTCTGGATCAGGAGGGAAGCAAATAATATGTGATACAAATAAGAATAATTGGAACTATACGCATTCATAATTAGTAACTTTGCAACTTGACCTTGCAGCCCGTAGGATCGATCTTCTTACGTTCTTCTTTTTTGAACAATGAGCACGAGCATTGCTTTCAATTAAGAAGGGGAGAAACAAAACACGGCTCAATAGTTTGTTATTACAATTAGCTAGATCTGCATACGTTCTTCAGTTTTGTACTTCACGAAATACTGTAAGAGGGATATAGCTAGCTAGGACAGTGCCCAAATGATAGAATAATACTGAAGCCAGAGTACATAATAACTCTCATATTACGTTAAGAAACTCAAAGAAAACTGGGAGCAAGCGGAGCTAACAAAGGCAAAAGGAGGGAGAAGAGAGACAAGAACAACAATCGATCAATAATAGCAATAGAAATGAACATAAAACAGAAGCTGCTCGCCACATGACCCATTTTCGCTCTTCAATCCTAGCCCTGGCAACGGCCCCAATGGAGCCGCATGCCGCGCGACGCTGAGCCAGCAAACACCATGCTGCCGCTCCTCGGGTGAACATGACCATCGACCAGTGTCTGAATCCTTAACACAGAAGCAGGAAAATATAAATACAGATCAGAGACTTGAGTGGATGAACAAGACATCTGTGAAAATCGTATGCTCGGAACCACTAACACTTACCGGACCGTTGTACATACCTCTCAAAACTTGTTCTCTTGAAGCAATAGTTGAGACCCATGCTGCAAAACGAACGCATGCAGGTAGCCACCAGGTACGAGCGAATGTGGATGAACGTCGCTCTCTACTGAACTGGGAGAGAAGAGAGGAGACCAGGAGGGGGACCTCTCCCTCCCTGGTCCCCCAAAGCTCCTCCTACAGCAGTTCCGGCTGAATTTATACTGGAGCTCTGATGGGCAAAAGTGCATTAGCTTATTCAGTGATTAGCCATTATATTGCCCATATTGATTGAAACTGTAGCTCGATCGCTGGTGCAGGCTCGTCGTCATTGCTTTGCTTTAGGGACCTAGCACTAGGCACTAGCTAGCTAGCTTGCGTTGCGGCATGGGTTGCCGTGCGCCATGCCCCTGAGCTCTGACTCTGAGGAGGATCATGCGTAGGGAGTGTGTGGGCATGTCCTTTGACGCCGAAAAAAAGCTCAAGAATCTACCCGCTCGCACCGTGCAAGCCTTATTTCAATGCGAGATGCGACGTACTCGAATCGTTGCCACCGCGGAAACTAATTTAATTGAACCACTAAGCAGGATGTAGAGTTCTGAGACCTCGGTGTGTACAAGAGTTACTTTGATGCAGCCGAAAGGAGGCGCACGCACTAGCACCAGTAGTTGGAGTGTGGCCTGATTGCAGAAAGACATGGCACAGGACGTGTGCGTGGAAATGTGCAGAGCGACAAGCGCCGATGGACGTGCGTCCATGTGCCCGTGTGGACCGACGCGCCGGCAGAACTGCAGTGGCAGTGCAGTCACACCCATTTTGCACGTGGTCGCTCGCTTACCATGCCAACACTGGTTTTACCGTCAGCATCACCGAGGGTGGAATGATGGAATGGATCAGCCAAGCGAGCGAGGCCGCAGCTTTGACGTTCAGGTGTACCTGCACGGCTGGCTGCACCCTTGTGTGGAAGCCATGCGTTCTCGCGCAGCAGGGTACGGGCACGGCGAAAGCGTGGGCAGGCATCTTGGCATGGTGCCCGGCACGTCGCGTTGCGTCTCCCGGTTTCGATCCACGAGCACGAGACCAGCACAACTGCCTGTCCATCGATGACGCGCTGCTCTGCTCGCCACTCGTGCGTGCCTCTCTGCTCATGTTGGGGATATTCTTGTTTATCCAACTGCTTAAACAATGGCTGTGACTGGCAGTGCCTCGCTGCGCAAAAGCGCACGTCGGGCACCGTGCACCCGAATGGGTTCCTGCGTCGTTTTCCCAATCGATGCAGAGCCCGCCCGTGTGTAGCACTGCACTCCACGCAGCAGGCTATAGCCTCTGCCTGGCCTCGATCTGACGAGCTCTGCCACCTGCAGGCTACATGTCCTTGATCGATCGACGAGACGTCTCGACTTGACGAGCAGAATGCTTCCCGTGAAGCTTTTTCTTTTGTTTTGTGGCTCACGGTCACCTAGGCTTTGATGATGATGGCATTAGTAATACTAGTGTGCAATTGGTTAAGGATGATAGGCGACACGAGAACAGGGAGGAAATCGATCGAGTTTGCCACGACGTGTACAACAGACGACACAGGTTCATTGTCATAGCCTAACGAAGAATATGGCGAGCTCCGGGCACTCCCCTCCCGGCGGTCCGACCATGTACAGCGACTCCGAGTCCCTGGACCCGACGGTGTGCTCGAAGTTTCCCCGGAGATACGCCATCTCGCCGTCGGGCCCGTCCACGTCGGCGATCCCGGGGAGCACGCCGCCGCCCATGGACACGGCCCACAGCGTCTCCAGCACCTCCACGTCCACGTCGTTGGGCTCCCTGCGCACCGCGTAGCCCACCCGCTTCCCGCCGCAGAACATGGTCCACATGGCCTCCTCCAGCACCCACGCCCCGTCGTCGTGGTGCCTGTGGTGGTCCCCGCCGCGCCAGCTGGCGGCCGGCGGCCGCTTCTCGCTCTCCAGCACCACGCGCGCGCCGCCCACGGAGCTGAGCTCGCGCAGCAGCACGTGCGTCGGGATCGCCAGCTCCACCACCAGGTCGGGCACGCAGCGCGCCGTGTCCTGCAGCGCCAGGGACACGCGGCAGTTGCGGTAGCCGAAGAGCGTGCCGGTCAGGCGCTGGCTGGAGGAGCCCAGCCCGACGGAGGGCGTCGGCGACGTCAGCTGCGAGAGCAGCGTGTCCGGCGACGGCGGCGCCGCCGCCGCACCGGGATGCAACTGCCGCGCGCCGCCGCAGTTGAGGTTGAAGACGGGCAGGGACCGGCACATGCTCTCGAACATCCGGACCGGGCGGCAGCGGCGCGCTGGCGACCGCCGCTTCGGCGGCGGGTCCAGCGCGTGCCGCCCCGACGGGCGCGACGGCGACGGCGAGGCCAGCGCCAGCATGGGCTTCTTGCGCACGGCGTCAGCGTCGGACGACGACGACAGCGACGCCGCGCGCGTCCATCGGTCGGGTGGTTTGGCCACGCCGGAGTCGGCCATTGTTATATCGGAGGGAGACGAGCTGGGCTACCGGCCGGCCGTTGACGCGGCAGCCGGCGCTGCCCGCTCCCTCGATCGCCGCCGAGGGCCGGAAGATTTGTGTGGCGCGCAATGTTTGAGGCGTGGCCAGGTGCTTTGATACCCATTTTTCCGCTCGGTTTCCTGTTTCCGCGGGATGTGCGACTTGGCTAGTTCGTCGCTGCGATTCGTTCGCGTCGCTGCTAGCCATTGGCGCCAGAAGCGCCGGGACGAACGGTTAAATTTGCTATTCTAGGCTTCCAGTTTCGTGGGCTGCGCAGCAATCTGCTGGGTCGTCGCAGCCCATAATAATGTGAGGAAGGCCCACTTATTGGTTATTTATTTCGGCTCGATCCAAGTTCACACGCGTCGCTTCGCTACTTTTAGGGATGGCAATTCGGGGCCGGGTACCCGAAACCCGGCGGGTACCGGACCCGATGGGTCCGGGTATGGGGTGCATTTTACACCCATGGGTCGCACCCGTACCCGACCCGAAATAAGATGGGTTCGGGGCGGGTTTTTTTAACCCATGGGTGACCCGTCGGGTACCCGAATCCGACCTATTCCTAGAATCGGCCCAGCCCATCCTATCGGGCCACCCCAGTACTCTGTCCCTAGTCAAACCCTAACCAATTCGAACTCCCACTCGCCGCCGCCGCCCACCGCATTCCACACGTAGCATCGCAACTTCGGCCGGCCGCCCTTCACGCCCATGCCGGCATGCCGTAGCTCACCGTCCCGCGCATCGCACCGCAGCAGCTGCCCACTTTGTCGCCGACGCCGCACCAACCGCCGACGCCGCCGGCTCGCCGACGCTCCTCCAACCGCCGACCGTCGCTCCTCCAACCGCATCCGGCGTGCGAGGGCGACGCTAGGCACTTTTCCCCCGCCTAGGCTCCTCGCGCCGCCGCCCTTTTCCCTCGTTTGGGTACGAGCGTCGCGCCGCCGCTCTCTTCCTCCGGCCGGGCACGAGCGCCGCCGCAGCTGACCCCTTCCTCCACGCTAGTGTGTTGGCACCGTAAACCCGACGGGGACCCGAAACCCGCCCGCTACCCGACGGGTCCGGGTCCGGGTGTGAAATTTCACCCATGGGTACGGGTCCAGGTTGGAAATTTCACCCGCAGCCTTTAAGCTGTCGGGTGGGTTTTCGCTCTACCCGCCCCGAACCCGACCCATTGCCATCCCTAGCTACTTTTCGCTGCCGCGTCGCTTCTTGACCTGTTCGGCTGGTAGATTTTTTGGCTTCTGCTGGTACTGCTGTTAACTTCAGCACAACAGCAAATCAGCCAATCTGGCTGGCTTCTTTGCCAGCCGAACAGGCCGAGATTGGTTGCAACCAAACAGCCACACGGAAGACCACGGAAGGACGGCAGGATATAATGTTGATTGCCATGGCCCATGGCAATCAAGGTTCTATGATCACGTACCTGAACCCGTACTGCATCACGTCTATGTTTCGTCCTGAAAGAGAAACCAGGTTGGCGTTGTGCGTAAATGCCACTCCTACTAGTATTACTGACGATCTCAGATGGTACTGCTGTTAACTTCAGCACAACAGCAAATCAGCCAATCTGGCTGGCTTCTTTGCCAGCCGAACAAGCCAAGATTGGTTGCAACCAAACAGCCACACGGAAGACCACGGAAGGACGGCAAGATATAATGTTGATTGCCATGGTCCATGGCAATCAAGGTTCTATGATCACGTACCTGAACCCGTACTGCATCACGTCTATGTTTCGTCCTGAAAGAGAAACCAGGTTGGCGTTGTGCGTAAATGCCACTCCTACTAATACTACTGACGATCTCAGATCGAAATGGAAGAGAACGATTTGAGAAGGGTGTCCTCGTGTAGGGCCATGCAAACTCGCAGGCCAGCTATATGGATGAGCAGGGAGTACAGAGAACGAAGGGACACATCAACAACACGAGACCTGATCAAAATGAAAGGTGATTAACATTAGATCGATCTAGAAGGTTGTAGTGTACTGCTAAACTTTCCTTGAAACACAAGCCATGTCATGATTCTGCTGATCGACAAGGTAGGAGATGGAAAAAATAAGAGCAGCAGGGTAGCATCGACCTTGTGCTGTCGTGCCCTGGATTCTCCAGCCAAGAAAACACGACAAAAACTCTTCGGTAAAGGGGATAAGCGTGCAGATGAGAGAGTCCCAGTGGTCATTAAAAAATGATAATCCTGGACAGATGCTGACTGATCAGGCTCGGCCATCAACTAAACTACTACTACAGTACTAGATTAGAGAGTACAGTTTAAAACAACAACTGAAAGCCTAAACCTCATACTCTATACGGTATTCGCTCAGGCCTCCTTTGAAACGCAGGAATCGAAAACATAGAAATAGGAAAAATATAGGAATTGAGTTCGTCATCAATTGTAATCCTACAGGAATTGAAAACACGGGAAAAATTCCTAGCAATTGTTTGGTTGCAACACAGGAAAAACATAGGAAATTGAAGAGAGAGATAGACTCGTAGGAATTTTACAAGAGGTTGGACCTCTTGTTAATTTTCCTCCAAAACTTGCATGAAGAAAACCATTCCATAAAAATTTTGAAGGATTTGATAAGATTTAATCCTACGTTTCAAAGACTCTCATAGAAAAATTTCCTATAATAATTGAATCCTACAAAAATCCTAACGTTTTCCTCCATTCAAAGGAGGCCTCAGATAACACAACAGCTCGCACTGCCTTGAATTGGGTTGGTGAGGATGAGGATCTCATCAATGTCGTTTCCGTGTTGCAGAGGCACAAGAGCGGGCACCCTGCCAACCATGGCGACGTCGGGCGACCAATTTACAAGCACGCCCTTACTCCAATACAGATGCTGTACTGCTTCCTCTACAAAACGAACTCCAATACCTGCCGGTCCAATCCTCGAAAGGAGGGGCATTCCTGGCATTGCCTCCCGGGACCCACTTGTCTGTGCTCCGCCGCATTAAAGAAGGGTCTCGAGACCGAATGAATCCATCCGGCAGAGGGCGGAGTTAATACCCTGATCAACGCATCGGCATCCTGATTCCTGGAGGGAAAGGCAAGCGCACCAAAAGGTTGAGCAAAGGGGAACAGTAGCATTAGCAAAGACACCGCCGCCCCCTCCTCACATTCCAGAAGCTCCTCGCATCTGCCTAGCTAGAGCGGCAATGGATGAGCACAAGGAAAAGGAGGCGGACAAGTTCCACGAATCACCGGAACAGCAGCAGCCGCTCAAACCAGAGGCGGCTGATGAGGAGGAGGACACCTCGAAGGAATCGATGGATCAGCAGCAGCATCAAGAGGCGTATAAAGAGGCGACAACCGCTGAAGAAGAACCGACGGTGCAGCGGCGCAAGGAGGTGGAGAGCGGCTCCGAAGAAGCCTCGTCACCCTTGGGCATCTTCGCGCACCCTTGCTCGCTCCTGCAGTACCTGCTCCGGGCCTTCTCCGGCTGGTGCTGGGCCCCCTGCACGGCGCTTTCGACGACGGCCCCAAGCCACAGCAGGCCGTTGCACCGGAAGCTGTGGCGCCGGCGAACTCGACTGAACAAGGAGGCGGCGACGGCGAGAAGACCGATAACGTAAGTGGATTATTATATCACGACTCAACCTCAATTCGTGCTCGCATTGGTTTTTCGGTTACCGAACTCTCGATCGATTAATGACTACTTTCTGTAGTGTTTCTACATGGAGGAGGAGGAGGTGGTGACCCGGGTGTGGGCAGTGAGGAGGGTGCGGCCGCCGCCGGGCGCCCCGGGCCTTCCGAGGGAAGGGAGGGGCGGGAATGGAGGAATCCACCATTAGCCACTGCTACAACTGCACTGGGTGATGGTGCGCCGGCCTCTCTGCGAACTTGTGTCTGTGTTGGTCACCAGATCTTCGGGCGAACACTTGTTTCTAGTACGTACGTAGCTTTATTTTTCTTGAGCTCTTACTTTTTGTATAAAGTACGTGTGTGTGGCGAATGAATTGAAGATTACAACGTAGAGTCACCTGAAACATGATGAACTTCAAATAAACACTGAAACTAGTGTTTGTGCATAGGTCCGACTGGTTTTCATATGGGCATGGATTACTGCAATGTGTTGCCTTGCTGCTTTGTACGAAAGGTACTTATGAACTTTGTTGTGATTTGCATGACCGTCGCTCGAATACAGTACATCTGCAGTTGCATAGACTTTGTATATATACCTGCCTCTGTCCTGCGTAGACTTAGGAACGACTTAGGATGTTTTGTTAATTCAAACTAGGATCGATTAGGCCATTCTCAGTGCAAATTTCGCACTAGAATGTAATTAAAGTTATAACCTTTTGTACCAATATCACTAGAATGCAGTATATTTGGCAGAGTTTAATTTGTTGTTCGTCAAGAAATGGATTCCAGCTGGTAGCACGGTAGGTCAGATTGGCCTTGTTGCATCTCCTGCTTGGCAAACGGCTCAGATGTGACCGTCAGACAAGGTTAACAGCTTTTGTGATTTGAGTACTATTTTAAGCTGGCAATCCCATAACGTAATTTGTGGGCGTTTCAACAATTCGCTTTCTCAAAAGTAGGGGTGCGATCTGGTTAAAAAGAATGAAACAAAATACTTTTCGTGTCAGAACTCAGCTTTTAGTCGGGGATGGGCTTAGACCTGGATAGAAATTGAAGTATTCGAGAATTCACATGGTACAGGGAAAATGGCCAACTACAAAATCACCAAATCTAGACGACGACACCATGGTGTCAGGCTTCGAAATACGAAAATAAAACCACGATAGCAACCAGACAGCATTAGGGACCATATATCGAGGATAAGATCAAGTGGCATCAGAATATGTCCACGTTATACGTTGCAGTACTCTGCTGGCGCGAGCAAAGCAGCGCACACAACGATTTTGCTTCAGTTTTCTAGCGCCAACTCCGATGCGATGCGTGGTTTTACTCGGCGGCGACCCTTCCGGACGGTGTCCTTGCCTGTCTGAGTCACCGAAACACGCGCGGTTCAAGACGGATGCTCCAAATCGGCGCGACCACGATCCGCGGCGAGGGAGACGACGCGGCATGCGCCGCGTGCATGGAGGAAGAAGGTTAAGGGTAAAAGGCCCGTGTTGGGCTAGAAGAGTGGGCCGTCTCTGCTGGCCCGTATGGTGCGTTGGTCTGCCGGCTCGGACCACTGCTGGGCCTTATGGATGTTCCTACCTTATATATCGGCCTGCATTGTGCCATTGTGGACCGAAACCCAGTTGTGCACGTAGCCCATCCATTTGCGTCCCTGGCTCCCTGCAATGCGCATGCGCTGAATGCTGAACGAACTGTCGAGTCTTTATCTGTCAAAAAAATTGCAGTCAAAATCAACAAATCAATATGCTGAATGTGACGGGGAGACACCGTTCATGGCTGTGTCCCAGGTGTATGTCCAGAATGCTTTTGTGGACGTAAACGTAGGACATACTGTAGATTTGTTGTTTGCACCAGCAAATCTACACCACACACCCGCATCTGAGGTTCTGAACATGTGTCCTACGTTTACCTGTCAATTTTTGTGCTGATTGGACTCCGCAGAAATCACGCGGCACGTCGCTTAACCCGATGTTATACCGTTGCCCTCCATACGCTGACAGAAGCACCAGCAAATGCTCACGGCACTTTCACATCTCAACACTGCAACACCTACAACAAACGTTACTCAGGCCCAGCTATGGCTCCGGTGAGAATCGTGGACGTCAGCTACATCGCGGTGCCGGCGGCATCGGCCGCTCTGCCGCCGGAGCCAATCAAACTCAACGCCATGGAGGCCCAGTGGCTCGTTCTTCCACTGCTGCAGCACCTCCTCTTCTTCGAGGGCGACCAGCTGCCGCCCTTCGACGCCGTGATCCACTCCCTCCGGTCCTCACTCGAGGCGACGCTGGCCGACTTCGCCCCGCTCGCTGGGAAGCTAGTCCACCTTGCGGACACCGGCGAGGTCGCCATCAGCTGCTCCGATTCCGACGGCGTCAAGTTCGTGGTCGCCGAGTCCGACGCCGACGCCACCCGCCTCGCCGGCGACGACGTGCACACGTTCGGGCGGCTGGTTCCGGAGGTCGACATGAGCAAGCTGCCCGCGCCGGTGCTGGCCGTGCAGGCCACGCGCCTCGAAGGAGGTGGGGTGGCCATTGGGGTCACCGTGCACCACGGCGTCGCCGACAGCCGGTCGTTGTGGAGGTTCGTCGAGGCGTGGGCGGCGGCCTGCCGCCGGGACACGCCGCCTGCACCTCCAACCTTCGACCGGTCACTTGTCAGGCTGCCCGGCGGCGAGGAGCTGGCACGGAGCGTCTTGCGAAAGTACGTGCCCGATTTGCCTTCGGTACGTACGTACGTTCCCGCGAGATCGTCCCGTGTTTTTTTATTTGAACGATTACCTGTGCCACTCGTTGAATTGAACCTAATAATGTTGCTTGCCACAGGCGCCCGTGCTCGGGTTGGTGGTCAAAGACGAAGACCGCGTGCGGCTCGTCCGCCGGACATTCACCTTGGACGCGCACCAGATCCAGCGGCTCAAGCAGCGCATCGTCCACCTCAGTGGCACGCCTGCGTTGGGTCACCGCCCCCGTCCACCTTCGTGGGTCGTGGCCGTCGTGTCGCTCGCATGGACGTGCTCCGCGCTCTCCAGGCCATTCCCCGACGACGACGACGTGTACCTGTTCTTCTTTGCGGACGCGCGTGGCCGCCTCGACCCACCCGTCTGCCCCGAATACTTTGGCACCTGCCTCACCTTATGCCAGGCGAGCCTGCCCGCGAGGGAGCTCCGCGGCGAGGGCGCGCTGGCGGCGGCGGCGGTGGCGGTGCAGGGGGCGATCCGGAAGATGGAGGCGGACCCGCTCGACGCGTGGGAGTTCATGCGCGAAGCGGGCAAGGTTGCTCAAGATCGGTTCGTGAACGTTTCCGGGTCGTCGGGGTTCAGGGCGTACGAGGTGGCTGACTTCGGGTGGGGGAGGCCGCGGCGGACGGAGCCGGTGAGGATGAACCAGGACGGCCAGGTGGCGCTGGTCCGCGCCAGGGACGGCGAGGGGTGCAGGTGTCGGTGGCCATGCTCCAGCGGGCGCATATGGACGCGTTCATGTCAGAGTTCCACAAGCTAGTCGGATTATATTCCCTTCCCTAGCTAGTTTTTACCTGTCGGATTTCAGGCATTGAGTATTCCATGCAGAAAGTTTTCATGGCCTTACATTCACGAATTTCAGTACAATGCATTTACAAATCGTTGTTTCGCCTAAGCATTTTGTACATCATATATATACACATTATTTAAATATTAAACATACTAGGAAAGCAATTATATAATTCCATTATGGTATTATACTGTGAAAAAAAAATAAACTAATGAAAAGAAAGGAAAAACAAATTCCTCTAGTCCGGCCAAAAAAAAAAAACGAAACTCCTCAATATATCATCCTAGGAAACTTGCTGAGGCCCCACAGCCTTACCATCCTTCCTGTTGCCGGCATCAATGGCGCTGCGGCGGCTTGCCCGCCATGTTCTCCACCGCTCATCTGCTCCGCCGCCGCCGGCGGTCTCGCTCTCATCAAAATCTCGTGTCCACCTCATCCACTTCCGCTTCTGCACCTCCTCGCCCACTGCGCCACACTTCATGCTCGATTACCTCGTGTCCACCTGCGGGTTCCCGCGAGACAAGGCCGCCAAGGCGGCCCCGCACTTCGCGCACCTCACCTCTACCGAGAAGCCAGACGCTTTCATCGCCTTCCTCCGATCGAAGGGCCTCAGCCGCGCGCAGGTCCGCACGGTGGTGTCCTGGTGCCCGACGCTGCTGCTCAGCGACGTGGACGCCACCATCTCGCCCAAATTCCAAGCCGTGCGGTCTGTGGGATTCACCCGCGCCGAGGCCGCGCGCCTCTTCGCGATCTACCCGGCGGCACTTACCAGGGGCGTCCACACCAACCTCCTCCCCCGCCTCCTGTTCTGGCTCGACGTCCTCGGGTCCACCAGGTTACTGATGAAATGGCTCAAAAAGGAGTGGCTGCTCAAGTACAGCGTTGACCTGCTCCTGCGGAACGTCTCGGCGCTCCGGGGCGTGGGCCTCTCGCAGGAGCGCCTTGCCAGGATGTTGCGGCTGAAGCCGTCGCTGATCACGACGACACCGGACAAGGTCCAGGCTCTGATCGACCGCGCCGACGCCTGTGGCGTCCCGCGCGACTCCGGGATGTACGTGTGGGCGCTCTTGGTGCTGCACGGGGTCAGCCGCGCCGCGTTCCAAGCCAAGAGGGACGCCGTGATGGGCGCCATCGGGTGTACGGAGCAGGACTTCCTCGCCATGTTCCGGCGCTCGCCGTGCTTCCTGTTCATGTCTGCGGAGATGCTGCAGCGGAAGGTGGAATTCATCAAGGCCACGGTCGGCTGCGACGACGATTACATCGTCAGGAACCCCGTGGTACTGACCTTCAGCATCAGCAAGCGGATGGTGCCGCGGTGCCGTGTCATCGAGACACTGAAGTCCAAAGGCGTGGACATCGGCAAGGAGCAGTTGGTGAACGTATTGAGGCTGTCGGAGGCCAAGTTCATGGAGAAGTACATACTGAGATACAGTGAAAAGGTCCCTGAGCTCCGCGAGCTGTATCCTCCCGAGTCCTGACTGATGGAGGCATTTCTGGGTGATTTTGATCCACCATTGGTAGCTCACTTATAGGAGATTGATTTACTGTATCCCTCTGACACTTTGTGATGTTTATTGTTTGAGGAGATCGGTAGTGGCATTGTTTCATGGTGTTTGAGCAGATTAGACAGAAGCTTACCCACACATGACTCTTCCGTTCCAGGATTGCCTTGACCTGCGGGTTCACATTTTATGGATTGGCAGATAGCAACCTGTTGACTGACCATTTTAATCTCGATGCCATTATCGTTCCTCTCATGCACGATACAGAAAAACGTGGTGTAGACAGGTTCGAATGATGCCATGCAGGTGAGATCACGAAAAGCAAAATTTTCCCTATCCGCATTATCCTCAACTTAGAGCAACGTTTTTCTTTCTTGAAAATGCAGGAGAACTGAGCTTCATTATATTAACACAAGAAAACGGGATAAGAACCCAGAACATCACAAACAAGATCCTAGTAATAGGAATCAAGTCTCTTGATCAAAACATAGTTGCCCTTTCTACCAGCGTTAAACATCAGTGATGCCAAGTCAGCTACCTAATACATCAGCAGACTAATCAAATCCTATGGACAACGCATGATCAGTCTCTGCTACTCCTCTCCATGTTCAGAGCCAAGAATCAACTACATCAGACACTTCATAAACATAGTACTGGGTAGGGGAAGAATCCTGGGAACTTAAGCTAATTCTATAACGGTAGTGTACAACGCCTACACTGAAAACCAGTCAGTGCAAAGCGGATAAGCCCCACGGCCAAATTAATAGGAACTGGCTTCAACCTAGGGTGTCCCTTGGCCTAGCGGTTGATACGAGTTCTAAACTCACCAAAATTCAGCAACAAACTGATGCACTGTGGGGACAACCATGCAAGAGGGACAAGCATTGTGGTCTACTTGGCTGCATACCAATTCTGTGCACACTTGGCATCGACGGCCAGGTCAACGCTCAGGATGTTGGTGCCATAGAAGGGTTTAGACATGCATTCAACAACTATGGCCTTGGCCACCTCAGCAGATTCTGTAGGTCCTTCCAGTATCACTTCATCATGCACCTGAAACATGGAGCTGCCAGTTTTAGGTGCTAATTTATGTTGCATTTGCAAAAAGAAATTCACCAAACTGAAGTTCAGAAAATATATTGGATCAGTACTCAAAAGATATGCCAGTGCAAGCACTACGACTTGGGGGACACATACCAACAGTCTAAATAAATTGTTGTGGAAAATCTCTCCTTTTCCAAACAAAAACAAAGATTGCAAAAATTACCAGTGATCAGGCCTAATTTTGTCTCATAAATTACCTGCAAGAGTAGTGTCCAACCAAGCTCCTTAAGACGAACATTCCGATCTATCTCAAGCATTGCACACATAGCAACATCTGCTGCGCTGCCCTGTGGTGTTCAAAAAGCATTTCAGAAACTACACTAATCTTGAACAATAATAATGAGTTGTGATGGACAACAATCACCTGTACAGGTGCATTGATAGCAGCACGCTCAATGTGACCCCTCTGGCCAGAAGTCACAAGAGCCATGTTCGGAAAGCGGCGTGACCGCCCAAGCAAGGTATAAACCTCACACTTCTCCTGCGCTAGTTCTTTCTGCTTCATTTGCCAAGCCAAAACCTCTTTCCTATCACTATACCAGAGTTTCAGTGTATCCTTTGCCTCTTTAACAGAAACCTAGCAGGGGAAGAGGTTGTGAGAAAGGCTGAATTTCTTTCACAAAATTATACATGGAACAGTAAATCTTATAAACATGGCTCTTGAATCTGCAAATTGTTTTCAGGTTTTCTAGCTATTAGTCCAAACCTAATAGTCCAAACTGGTAATGCACTCTGACGTAAAACGATGCTATTAACTCAACAGTGAGCACCATGTTTGTTTGATAAGTTTATACCTTCCAGTCCCGAGCAAGCCCATGAGCTGTTTTACCATATGCAATGGAGAAATTTAGCATTTTAGCTTTTCTCCTCTCAGAACCAAAAGCATCCTGTATCACAAGAAAAAAATATTAGGCTTTGGTTCGTTCCATAGAACTCATACATGTCCTTTTATCTCATGCGAGTAAGCTAGATACATATCGTAGGTCCATAGAAATAGTTAACTACATGGTAATTTCTGGATTCTCCATTGAAGTAGGATTTGGAAAGTATAAGCAAAAATGAAATATTGTAAGGGCATCAAAGTGCAGTAAACAAGATAAGTCTGACATTGTTTTACAAAACTAGAAGGAATGAACATAATTACCATTTTCTCAGGAAAAAATAAATACAAGCTGGTGTACCTTCAACAATGGCACAGGAGGTTTCTCTTGACCAGGTTGAGGATGCCACTCAAGAAGTACTTTCTCCTCTTCAACAGCGTCACGAATGTGCTGGTACATGTTCATGGCTGTTCTAGAATGGAAGTCACCACCAGCTTTGAAAGCATCTAACATGCTTTTACAATCAGCAAGATGAGCTAAGATCCTGAGCTCCAGCTACAGACAGAACAAGTATGTCTAGTTACTTGTTGATTGTGTCAGTGATTTGGTATAAAATGTTCACACAAATGCATACCTGACCATAATCAGCAACAATAAGAGTGTTTCCTGGAGCTGCGACAAAAGCTTGGCGGATTTTATAACGATCCTTCTCAAGTGCAGGTTGGTTCTGCCATGGAGGAAATGAAATCATGAGTGAACAAATTATTCGATGATCCCACAATACTACAGAATCAAGAGCAACTAGCCAGAGTTCACAACAGTTGATACAAAACTTCTCATCTTTTGAGAATCATAGCAGCAACCTCAGCTTATTCTTTTGGGCCAATAAAAAAAGGTAGCAGCATCTATTCTCCAAATGTATATCTATTATATTACAGCTTGTAAAGTGATCCAATGAATAAAATAAGGACTAATTAGTAATGACCACACAGTTAGCTTGTTCACACAATAGCTCTTCATTAAGAAATATCCAGTCCACACCCAATGGAGTATCAGAAGCTGCCAATTGCCAAACCACGTGCCAGAACCATGACTTGGCCTATCGTTCCCGTGAATTGCTACAGTTCTATTTTTCTTTTGTTTTTGTTTCATTTACTTTCCTCCTGTATCCTCTCTTTTGCTTCACTTAGTTGGCTCTTGTGAGTTTCATCTGTAGCCTACACCATCTTATTTGGGATTAAAGGGTGGTAGTTGTTTGTTTGTTTGTCATTGTACAAAAGCAAAATACTGTTACTTGTGTTTCAAGCTAGGGTCCAACATCCAAACCAACATTTGATCTTCTACTGGAATGATATACTATAAATAAATACAGAAACAAACCATGTAAAATTAGTTCTCAAGAATGCCATTACATACTACAAACACTTGCAACCTCCTTAACAATATAAATGCAGACCTGTAAATTTGGTGCCCTCGCGGATAAGCGACCTGTTTCTGTATTGATATTCAAAGAACAATGGATCCGCCCCTCCTTACATGATATATGGTTTCCCTATCAGGAAACGGGAAAAAATGAGATAAATAGCATAAAGAGGCAGTTTGATAACTGACACACATAGCCTTTACTACAGAACATAACTGCACCAATCAACATAAAAGCACCTGAAGCCAACTCACCTGTAGCGGAAGAATAAAGTTGGATATCAATGAATCGATAGAGCAGATTTCACAGAGAGCTGCAATGGCATGGCATGCTTCCCTTCCTTCTTTTCCTCCTCCAAATGCTTCATATGCAGTTCCATAGGAGGAGGTGTCCTCCATGTCACAATCAGAAATTTCAGACTCACTACCACATTCACCATCCTCTCCATCATCTGTAGCATAAACAAGATCTAATGGAACTTTTCCAGCCAAAGTTCTTAATGCATCCCCACTAACTGAAGGCCAGCCACTCGCAGTGAATATATCAGCTTTCAGGCCATCCACAATACTGAAAAGTTCAATGGTGCGATACTTTGGAACTTTCTTGCCTTCTGCAACTACACTTCCATCATTAGGCACTTTAATAGCTTTACTCTTCGGCAAAGTTTCACCAGGTCTGCATCTGCATACAAAGATTAAGAACGTTTAAGCAACTTTTGAGGTATTGTGGCAAGAAAAATCAAGGACAGGAAAGGCAAACTTCTCCTTAGTACAAAACCCCTTCACCCTATTCCAACTTCCAAGGAACAGAAGCCTTATTATGCTTGTTTGTCGTAAAACACATATATCTACGGCCCTTTAAAGACCAGACCTCCTATCTGAACTGATAAAGTTATGTATGCCAAGCATTGTATTCTGGAATGCCCTGGACATCACCTGGGACTAAAAGCTAAACCCTTTACATATGTTTTCTGCTGCTCAAAATCAACTAAATAAACACCTTTCATGATGGACATTTCATTCGGCAGCTTGACAAATACCGAAGCTGAAAAATGGGAGAATTTTCTAGAATATCACACCAACACACCGGAGATGAAACCTTTTGTAGATGAAATTAACCTTCAACTACATAGACTCCATTCATCCCAGAAAAGGTATATTCTGACATGGAACTCAGTCTCTTTTTCATATTTCTGTGGTATAGCATGTTACTTCCTCTTTTTTTTTCTCAAGTACATATGTTTTGTATCTCCTACTTGTAATTTTCTTTTTGCTCTTTTACTATAGTCCGAGCAAGGATGTCTTCTATTGTTTCAATAAATAGACTAAACAAATCAAATAACTAGAGATAAGCTTCCTATGTTCCGTTCAGCTAGAGCAATAATTTGAACTTGATGAGAAGACATAGTAGCATCATGCATATCATCATATGAAAACTCTAGCCAAAACTTTGGAAATAAAAACACAGCAGGGCGAGAGCTATTACCTATTCTCGATACCCCCAAAGAAGAGTTGGCGAATTTGAGTATCACTATTGACATTCATATATTTTGCATCAGGGCAATATTTAGATGCCCATTTCCGAAACTTATCTGCGGCTAATTTGCGCTGTGCAACAGCAACTTTTTCAATCTCTGAAAGGTAAGCACGATCAACAAGCATTCCAGCAGTTTCCATTTTTACCAGGAGAGCACCAAATGGACGCCAATACTCCTCATAAAAATCATACAATGAACCTCTGGGGTAACCATCAAAAGTCCAGTGCTTCCTTTCGAGCTTGCTTTTCAGACTTTCATAAAGCCTCAAAGTACTCATTGAATCTAATGAAGAATAGCATATCCAAAGTTCTCTATCCTCTCTTTGTAAAATTTCAACATGCTCAATAGAAGTAATTTTCCCTTCTGATCCATCCTTTTTTATCTTCTTCCTACCAAAGATAGTTTTCATTGATCTTTTTCCAATCTTTTTCAATTCCTTTGGAACAGCACCCATGATCCGGTGATCATTTGTAAGCCCCTCAAGAGAATATCCTCCATCTAATCTTCTTGAAGAATCCCACAGCCGTGCAAGATGCATTGTATCAGCATGAAATCCAGCAACTTTAATTCCGTAGTTTTCTATAATATGGCTATCAAAACTATAGTTGTGCCAAACCTACATAAGAAAATATGATATTTGCTTCAGAAATTAAACGAGATAACAGTGGCACATGTTTGACACAATAAGTAAACAGAAGAATTTGGCTACATGCTAGCTAAAAGGGGGGGTGGGGTGGAATAGGAAAGCATAAAATTTAATATGCATTCAAACACTCCACGCGTTGTGAATTACCACCTCCAAACTTTTATTGAGGATGTTAGGGCAGTGGGATTAGCGCAATTTTGTATTAATTCCATTGTCCTGACATCAAGAATAAAAGTCCGGAGGGAGTAGGAAGCATGAGTTAAACCTGAAATATAATCCCTTACTACTGTAAGAAATTGCAATTATACAGTATAGTCTAAACAGAACACAAGGAAGTAGCATTACACCTTTCTGATTGATGGATCTTCAAAAAATGGGGCAAATTCCATCAGGACATCCCGTCCACCATCCAGCACATCCACCCAAATACATGTCTTGCCATTTCCAAAATCAGCTTCATCACCAGAAGAGCCAGAGTAGATGCTAAAGCATATGACCTCCCCATGGCCAACTGGTGTCTCTTGTTTAACATTAATATTAGATACCTGCATAACAATAAACTCTCCTATGTTACACACTAGTAGCAGTAGGTACTCAATATACTGGAAAAGAGAAATTTTCATAATGTATAGTTTGATTACCCAGTACCATACCGTTGAATCAAGAATACAAAATGATAATGGCTATTTATCTATATTGTGCTGCTCAAGACTCATGAAAACAACTTTACCCCTTAATTTTCATGCATGTCGATTGGACAACAGAGGAGAAGAGCATGCATGTATAAGGATCGACTAAGGGTAGTTGCAGAAAGAAGCCAATGCTAAAGTCTAAAATGCAACCAAAATTTCACTACAATCAGGTGCAGCCGCAGTAAACTAGGAATAAAGATAATGCGTACAGGGTTTCATGTGGAACCTCGAGCTACAATGTTAGACAAGAACATATACGGGTGAAATTTGAACTGAATGCAAACTAATCGAATAATTTGATATTGTGCAGCAATTCATGGAAGGAAAATATGGGCATAAGATTAAAATTGCAGTGCAAACAATCACCAATGATTTTCATCCCCTACCTCTGTGTCGCATGCATGAATAAAGTTTTTGTACTTTGATGTAAGCAATCGAACAACACTCCTAGCTGATTCGACATTATCAACCACCAGAACTTTTTCATAGACGGTACCAAGTGCCTTCCGTGCATCAATAGCATCCTGGGACAAGGGTGCTTTAGCTGGAGAAGGTTGCACTGTCTCCTCAGGCGAGCCTTGCTGCTCATCAGTAAGACTGCTGTCACCATCCTTCTCATCGAGTTGCTTGAATTCAGAAATTTTTGGAAGAGAATCACAGAACTTGGAACCATTACGCCAACGGGCCTCCACTTCAGAGCCATTTGGCCGCTTCACTGGTTTACTGTCCTCTTTCACAACACTTGCCAGTGCTGAAGCAGCACCTGCAGCACGGTTGACACGATGCTTTGCCAATTCTGTACTGGCATGCCTATTTGCGACAGAACTAGGTGCCATTCTTTGTCTCATACTGTGCAATGAAGAATGGATGGGAGTTTTGTAATCTTCCGCTGGCTCATGATGAAGAATACCTGCCCCTAGATGAGTTGAACTGTTACAGATACTAGTTGTGACATTATTGCTGGTTTTGATGAAAGACAACCTCTTGCTCTCCTCAGCCCATTCTTGTGCACTATTTTGCACATTGAAGTTAACACATACTCCAAACTTCATAGGTCTGCTGTCTTGAATTCCAAATGCTGAACTATGTGAGTACTCCATCCTAACAATCACAAGCAGTCTCAAAGTTAGAGGAAACATGTTATTTGCTAACAAATTCCCTTCAAAACATATTGACTAGGATAGGATGCAAACTAAGCTCAGTGTCCTATAGGAAATGTAGAATAAATTTATTCCTCCATTCTGAAAATATTGTTATTCCGAAAAGGAAAACTGAGCTACCGCTAGTACAAATTTCTTGTCCTCAACGACATCATTATCAGAATGGAGTACACATAACAAAGAATACTGAGGTACTCATTCTGGAGACTATTATAAATCCAGATGAGGATGAAAGCACCCGAAACAAAACGGTAATCCGCTGTATCAGCATCGCAATGGCCTAACCTAAAAGCCTAAAAGCATAGTGTAACATGAGCTTTTTTTTTCTTTTGAGCTACTGCAGTGCAGCAAACAATTACCCACATTGGAAATCGCGAATCCAATGATTTACAGCCATCGTCGAGTAATCAAACAGCCAATAAGGTCGAGCCTTACTGCAGCGAGTGCCCGAACTGGAAAGTAACTCAATGGGAGGGCGGCTACCTTCTGTACGGCGAGGTCATGGAGCGGCCGCGGCGGGAGCGGAAGGGCGAGGGCGCCCATAGAGGCGCGGAGCAGGGGCACCGCCGGACAAGCGCGGGAGCCGGCGCGGGACCGGCCAACGCCATGGCGCCGACGAGCCGCCTGAGCCTCCCGCCCCCTCCCCGGCTCCCGCGCCGCCGCAACCGAGGCCGCAGGGCGCCGTGTTGGGCAACACCGCGCGGCGCGGCTGTGCTAGTTCTCGCGGCAGGCGGCCGCGGGTGCGGGCATTAGGGAGGGAGGCTCGGCTTCTGGAAGGCGAATGAACGGAAGCGGCGGCGGCGAGTGGAGGAGGCGAGGCCGAGGAGAGTTTACGCCAACGGTGGAATCCGGAATCGTATCTACGGCCTCTGCCGCTTGTGGAGAGGCTGGAGCGCGGGGACAGCGGGCGGCGTAAGCGTGGCGAGGTCCTGACCAATTTTCCTGCTACGTGCACACGCTCGTCGCACCCTGCCGGTTCCGCAATCTTGGTCTTTTGCGTCTGTTGTTCTCGGTGGGTACACATCAGTTGGTATGGGTGCTAGAGTTTTAAAACGAGTTTAGTGGATGATTTCAGGGCATTAATTTACAATGGTGGACCTGTCACCCGTACGTGGAAGTATCATGTTCTTCTGATTTGATTGGGGAGGGTTATTAGATTGGTGGGATTTCTCAATCAGAGAGTAAACTGCAAAAGAAATGAGAACGTGATGTGCGGTTTGGAGGTATGCTGTCTCTATTTTCGGTGCCATGGTGCATATACGGACATATAAAACTCTGGATTCTTCTGCCACTCTCGTAGCACGGATTTGCATTTTGAAAGAGAAAAAAACAGATACTATTTGTTTGGCAACGAACCGAAACATCGTACTACATAAGTAGGGAACAACAATTCCCACCCTACACCAGCTGCTCGACATGCCAATGCAAAAATTACTAGCATCAGAAATTTTCTACCCTAAGTACTAGATATGCAGCTAAATAACCTAACCACTCAGTCATCATTTACAAAATTCTCTGTAACTGGCTAGGACCAGCATAAAACCGTTGTCTGATTTTTGTCTACTTGTTGAGCTGCTGTGTCCATGATCTCACGGGCTGGCGCGGCCGTCGTTTAGCCAACGGGATGAGCTAGCTGGATGGCACCGGGTAGCACTTGCCCCTGCACATGCAGCGGTACACCATGGGGCACGGCAGCGGCTCGGCGACGGAGCACTTGAAGCTGACCATGACGCGGCTGCACGGCGAGCACGCCCCGCACGCGTGCGTGCAGTCCGGCAGGCTCGAACCCGTCGCGCGCACCTCCTCCTGCAGCAGCGGCAATAAGTCCCCGACGACCTTGGTCCCCTGCTAAAACATGTCGATGAATCGGTAAATGATATAAATAAATATGCGCTTGAGATGACATAAATTGATCACTAAGGTCGTACCTGCGATGGAATTGCGCTCTTCTTCTGTTGCCCGTGCACCGGTTTCACATCATCAACTGTCGAAATGAAAATCGCAACATTATTAGCACGGTAATCAACGAACAGGATACTGCGTAATAGTTCACGAAACTAGCTGGATGCACTTACCAGGAACCAGTCGGATGCCATCACTCACGGCAGCAAGCACCGAGACGGCAGTGAGAGCAAGGAGAAGAACGCAGCGAAATCTGGGCAGGAGAGAGCGGTTCCTCATCCCACTCTCGAGAAGCAGCAAGAGCACAGCTCGGTTTTGCGTACTGGCTGTTCACTGGGAGTACACAAGACTGAGAGAATTGATGTGCTAATAACTGATGTTCTACGAAATTCTTTGCTACTACTAGCTGAACCAGGTTGAAGGGAGACGGAGACCAGGATGGCGTGCATATATACCCCCGTCCGTCCGCGGGCATGCATTCCGCGGGCCGTGCACGGGCAGGCAAAGCTCAGGAGCGCAGGGGGCCATTGATGACGAGAGACGCGCGTCACATGATCCTCGGCTCCGCCCAGCGTGGCTCGCTCACACGGATTCAATGACGCGCCTCCTGCCGGTGCGCAGGGCAAGGCGAGACGGGGCGTGCGTGGCCCATTTAACTCTGCTCTGTGCAAGCACCCGCGCCTTCACAGGCGAACGGCCAAAACCGCATGACATGGCGGTTTGAATGGCGTCGCCCGGGGCTGCGACTGCGTGAAAGATTCGTGACCGGCCGGAGAGGTGAGGTGGGGATGCTGTTGCTTTGAATGAAGCTGGCTATTGATTCCGCTCCCGTTCGTGATTCCACAGTGGAAGAGTTCAGTAATCAGTGCCCCCCGCCCGCATGAGGCCTCCTGGTCACGCCCTGGAACTCCCTGAACTTGTCCGTGCACGATTAGAGGTTGGCCAATAGACATGGCCTGGTCCCTGTCGCAAGAATTGAAGAGTGCAGTACTTGGTCCATGCGTTCTTCTTCTAGTTTTACGCATCTCTGTCTAGCCTTCCGATGCAGTGTCGAGCGACTTCACGCACTTGCAGTCGGTCCTCAAAACAGAACAGTGCATAGGTCTGGTTCCTGCAAGACCTCGGCTGCCACAAAATCGACAACAGAAATTATTTCTCAGTGATAGCACCGACGGATCCGTGGCGCAATGGTAGCGCGTCTGACTCCAGATCAGAAGGTTGCGTGTTCGATTCACGTCGGGTTCAATCCCGATCCAACCGGATCTCTTTTTTCTGCTCCATTCCAATTGATTTCAGTTTACAGCCGCTGCTCTGTTCCTTTCCTTTTTTTTTTGTGCCCTTCATTCCTTTCTTTTTTTTCAGTTGCCGCTCCGACTCCAGGTTTCCGGTTTTCCTACTAGTTTGCAGCTTGCTGTCATGCTCCAAGTTACTATGAATTAGCGAAAGCAGTTCGTGTACACAACGCGCACGCAAAAACAATCTTAACTGCCAAATGAAATCAACTGACTGAAATAATAAACAAAAAGGCCATCCAAGTAATCAAACCAGCGAGAAACTGACACATTTGAACCGCTACAGATTTCTCTGATTCTCATTTGAACTAACTTGTTCCCATACAGTACAAGTATACAGCAACGGCAGAGCAGAGGGACTACATATATACTCGAATTAATCGGCGCTAGTTACAGCTAATTACACCATATATACTCAACAAAAGCACCATTCACTTATAATTAATTAACGCTGTACGTAGAACATATTTACACGTACGTCTTGCGCCCCACCACATATTCAGAGAGGGCCTATGATTCATTATTGTTTTTTTTTCACCTGATGACAAACGCACACCAGTTGCTCGAAACGCGGGCGGCGCTGCGGCGCCGCCGATTCTTCATCCGAACCACAGCGAGGTACTACTAGACTTGTTCGTCCTCGAATGGGGCCGCCGTCCGCCTCGGCACGACTACGCAAGGGCAATGTGAATCACTTCACTCACTAGTCACTACGCTTCGCTCTCCTTGGGCGCCTCGTTAGCTGATCTAGCTTATGGCTGACTCGCGCGGGCGTGCCGCCCACAGCTGGCTGAGCGCGCGGAGGCGCTGGAAGTAGTCGCCGAGCGCGAGGAGGGCCCTGGCCGCCTGGCGCGTCGTCAGGATCTTGTGCATCTGCTCCAGCGTCTTATACCGGAGCTGATCCGCCTGCAGGGGCCATTCCATTCGCATTCCGTGGGGTGAGCATGCAGCAACACGAGCAGGAGGTTCACTGCTGTTGGGTTGATCGGGATTGTTACCTGGGTGACGAATCCGACGAGCTCTTTGAGCCTGCCCACGGCACTGACCATCTGGTGCATGTAGGCCTCGGAGGAAGCGAAGACGTCGACGGCGACGAGCGCCTCCGTGAAGTTGTGCTGCAGCTTGTCCATGCCCTGGTGGAGGGCGTCCTCGAACTGCGTGGAGGTCTGCTCCAGGCCGCGCATGTCCATCTCCTGCGACTCCGTGAGCGGCTCCAGCTGCGGCCGCAGGACCTTGAGCACCTCCGACGGCCGGAACCCGCCGATCCAGAGGAAGAAGCGCTCCGCGGGGGTCTTCCACATGCCGGACATGACGTAGAACACGTCCGAGTGCGCCGCCATCGACTTCATCTGGAACAGCTCCTCGTAGTTCTTGAGCCCGCTCTCCACCAGCATGCGCAGCTCCAGGTCCGTCGTCTGGCCCTGCAGGGCGTTCCGAAGCTCCGCCGTGTGACGGTTCTGCTCGTCCACCCAGTTGCCGTACTGTATCTCGAACGCGGCGACGCCGGCATCTAGCGGGCCTGTGAATCCCAGATTGGTCTCCCCCATGCTCGCATTTGCATTATTATTATAGGCACCCTGCAACGGAAACACTGGGTCAGTTACTTACACGCTGTTGATGTGATGAAATGGCCAAATAAATTGAACAACCTGCTGTCGAGCCCGCTGCAGCTCTTGCTCTAACTGGGCCAGCTTAATCCGACTCGTCTCCAGCTGCTGGATGTAAGCCTGTCAATGGCACCAGCAACAGGAGTGTAAGTACCTAGCATAGCAGCGTGATTACGAGACCAAGCAACGAAGTTCTTGCCTTTTTCCTCAGGCGACTTTTCCTTGCAGCCTCTCTGTTCTGTGCAAGCCTTCTCGTGACCTGTAAGTAAATTCATCCAGGTTTACATTTTTTTTCCTTTCCGGGCAGCAGGTTCATATCGAATCAAATGATCCTAGCTAGCAGGCAAATTAATTCGTTACCGTGTCGTACCATGTGAATATTTGAGAAATACTAGTACTGTGGCAGTGAAAGAATCACCTTGTCTGGCGGCTTGCTCGTTTCTTGATCGGTACTTCTGGCTGGCTCTAGTGCCACCTGCGGAACATCTTCTAGCTGCAGCAACATGAGTTACCCAGACCCAAAACGATCATAAGAAGGGATTCTCGTAGTCCTTGATGATTCCACCAAGGTACAGGATAATAATTAAATTAAATTAATGAAGCAAGCTGACGACCCTCACCCCAGTGTCGAACTTGCTGTCCGGCTCCATGATGGTGGACGCGCTGGTGGCCTGGCTGTCGACCTTGAACGGATCGTGGCTCCACATGCCCATGGGCGCCACCGCCGGAGGGCCCGGCCGCTCGTACATCCCCATCCTCAGGGGCGCCGCGAACTGCGCCGACGCCGAGGTCATGAACTCCGGGGGGAGGCGGCGGCGCTCGCGATGCTGAATGAAACCCACACACCAGGAATCAGCCGTCGTGACGAATCACAGGGTGTACTCCAAAAGATAAGCCGGAAAGCAGGCAAATATGCTCGCCGAGTGCGGGCGCAGAAGCCAGAAAAAAGGCTCCGATCCGGCGAGCCAGCACTTTGGGCAAATTAAAGCCGCGGAGGCTGACGACGTACGCAACAAATGACGGTGTGAATGATGAGCGAGATGACGCCGCCCCACTTAAGAAAATCTTATCGCCTACGTGAAATAAACACTTGAACTAGCAGGGCTGTTTCAGATGGCAACTAGTTGTGGTTAGGAGTTAAGGTTTGCTGCCTACTGCGAGAACTTGTGCTGCCGTTGGCGAGTGGCTGGACGGCGTCGCCCTCAAGTTGGAGGGGAACCTGGAATCTGGAATCCGCGCGCCTGTAGCGTGGAGGGAAGTAGCTTTTCGTTGCCTTTTGCAAAGGAACGCAACCTTTTTTCTGCATGCCATGGGTTTCCGCTTCTGTGTCTGTCCGGGTTCCCCTTCGTTTTGCGATGCTCCTCGGCTTGTCCGGCCGGCCATGCAGGGCCCAGTGTCAGCGGAACATATACTCCCTCCGTTCCTTTTTATAAGCGTTCCAAGCTTTTGAAATTTGTTCATATATATAAGCATTTCGGGAATAGGACAAAAAATGATAGGTGGGTGGGTAGGTGAGTGAGTAATGAGGTAGTATAAAATAAGAGGTATATGTGATTTTTACCCTTTGACTAGTTTAAAATTTGAATCCTTTGGAATGCTTATAATAAGCAAACGGAGGGAGTACGTCCGACCACGGCCATCGCTGGAGCTAGTTGGTGCCGATCGAGTAGGAAGGATAAGGTCGTGTGCTGATCTACTAGGAAGCGATAAACGCGGCCTTGGTCTACCGGTGGTGACGCTATGCGGGCCAATTTCTTCCCGACGGCGGACAGCTGATAAGGACGGCCACCACGCCCACCGGTGCTGCAAATTCCAGCCATTCCTTAATAGCGTTTAAACGATTGGTTTAAGCCGGTGGTGACAGTGACGCCCACATGGTTCCTCAGCGGTGACGTCACAACGCAGGAACAACGGTGCTGCATATTTTGCTTTTGGACCCTCCGTTTTTGTTAGAGCCACCGCGTCCACGAGATACCTTGGCGCGCTAATTAACGGTGTCCACGAGATGAGCTCACTCTGTTTTTCCGAAAGATCAGATGAGCTCACGAGATCAGCATCTCGCAGGTCCGAGTCCTAACATACTATAGCTAGCTAGGCCAAAGGGCAGTTGCACAAAACACCGGCGAGCATCACCTATCACTCATCACTTGATGGACCTCAATTATTTGGTGCAGTGTTTGCATCCCGCACGACACGAGAAGCAAGTGCCACACGAAGTGGAGGGCTCGCCTACGGCAGCGCAGCACAGCAGGTAAAGAGGCCCCTCAATTATTGGCGACGCTACTTGGCTTTTACGGCAAAAAGGCAGGTTAGGTCGGTCGTTAGTCTATCCAGCAAGCAAGGCAGCAGGAAATAACGCAAAGCAGTGGCCGGCATGTGTCGCCTCACCGTTGCATACCTCTCAAACCCCACCAATCACCATCCAACTTACCAGGAACAGAAAGGGCGCCAGTGATGTGCGCAGGAATTCTCGAGAAATTTCGGCACACGTGTGGCCGTGTCTATTCTCTATTGGGCTTATATATAAAGATTTTGATTGTCCCTAATTCTACCACAAAATAAGTGGTATAATTATGCACATTGTAAAGGGTTCAGCAAGTTGTTTTCTACTAGTGCACATTGATAGTACTGATGAAAAGGAGACATGGTGACAATGGTAAGAGAACGGGGATGTTTGTAAGTCAATCATTGGTGATGCACAGGTCATAAGCCATAATAACTTTGTTTGGATCAGCACCAGCATTTGAGAAGGGGCCCTTCCCTCTAAATTGGGTTGGAGATGATGCAAGACACCTTTTGTTTCTGCACTAGTGACTCGCCACTGTTTTGCCAAATAAGGCTCTTGGGTTATCCTTTTCCTTTCCGTTATGGGGTCAACTATCAGTGGACCTCAACTAAAGAGGCCTGATGCAAAGCTTCTTGTCATGGCCGATAAACGGGTGGTACCGATGGCTGACGTATCCAGTCACTCCATCAAGGAACCGCTTTGTGTGATGCAAATTTCAGAGAAACCTAGTTTCTTTTACCAAAAAAATGGGTGCAGCATATATTGTTGTCGAACAACGCAAAATGTCTCACTTCTTATTCTACTTCTGGAGAGTTAAGCACAAAGTATCTCTTGATGTAGTAGCAATAATTTAGCCTTAACCGGTATTTCCCAAAGATGGTAGCCATTAGCCAACGTATTGTTTTCACACTTTTGAGCATTGCCTTTATTTGTTTATTTAGCTGTCATGATCGGATGCACTACTCCACTTGCTCCTCCTCTAAACATCTAGTATTCTATTTACACCATGATGTGCCACTGTGTAATTGGAAATCTACTGCAACTTGCACGATTAATCTATTTGCATTAAGTACAAAGCTCTCTTCTTCGCTTGGCATCACGTTCTAATTTACAGTGCCAATGCAACAGTTGTTGTTTGCTAAGGATGGTACGTACGAGGGGGAAAGATGAGATGAAATGGGGCCATTGGGTACACACCTAAGCTTGTGGATGTTGAAATGGTCTTCAAGATAGCCAGGGTAGAGTTCCATTATATCATACTCGAGTTGATCTCCCCGCAAAATTGAAGCAGCAACTCGACTTATCACCACGTATCTGTCAGATGGGACGAAAACAATTAATAAACCAAAAGGGAAGAATACTAGCTATAGGTCTGATAAAAATTCATCAAGGTTATTATGCATCTGCTTTAGCCTGTTGCGCTGAATAAAAATAAAAGAAGATATGGTCCTCCAGAATACTCTAAAAATATAGATACGTTATTTAAATAATATAAATGTTTGATCACTTGCTTTGATTGCTTTTATTCCGGTCGGAAATACGAAGATTCTTATAAACATATGGTTTAGGAGTGCTATTCCAGACTTTTTGGAGAAACCAATTTCATCAATTTGCTTTGTATCATTGCAGGAAGCCATACTCATTCAGAGAAGGCAGCAAGAAACTATGCATGATTGACCAACGTTCAGACAGCCATGAATCCAACCAGAGAACATGGCCACTGAAGCTCGTATGTCTTAACCTCCAGAACCATCCATGACTCCTTTCTTTGAGCCAACCAACTAGGAACGAAAAGAGGCAAGTTCTAGTATGTTATTTTACTTGTAAGTTTCTAACAAAATATCATCTATTCCTTTTGAAAGAAAGCATCACTCGTAATTAATTCGCTCACATATATAGCATCTAAAGAATAGAGTTTTACTTGCTGCCGTGTGAAAGATCAACACACATGCATAGAGCAAGCAAAATTAGTGAGTAAACCAACTGGGAAACTCAGTACCTGGCTGGAGTCTTTTCTTCAATTAAGGATGACGGAGGACATCGAATCGCTGAACACAGGGGGCCTCCCCAGATGTGCTCTAGCTCAGCTCCAAAGGACACCACCAGTTGGCAGGAGGAAGTGATGAAGGGTTATATAAGGGGCCAGCTGCCTTCCCCTTCGAAAGGAGTAGCCAAGTATAATAAAAGCTCCTAGTATCTAATATTATCACCTGGGCCTCATGCTTAGGATGCACTAATTATTCTTTACGTAAACTAGTTGGATATGTTCAAAGCTGCTCACACACAGGACTACCTATGCGCATCCATCATCACCTAACAAGTGAGATCCTGAAAAGTACGCACATGATTCTGACAGAGAAGAAAGGCAGTAACTTTCAGGTGTAAAACAAGCATGCTTTTAATCCTGAATTGCAGAGACACACTTGGTTTCTTAGGCACATCGACACATTAGCTGCTCAACCATTCATCAGATAATTCTGACAGTGCCCTGTAAAGGCATGGCTCCAAGTAGTTTCCAAGTGCATTGCACTACAGCAGCACTAAGAAAACATGGTTAAATACACCGTATCCACTTTCATCTACTTATTAGGCAGAAAGGTGCATGCAAGAAAACTCTGCTGACTGCAGGCAGGTTAAACTTATTCTTAGAGGACCAGATTGAAGTGTGGAAGAAGCTTCTTGAGGCCAAAAAATTCCGTAGAAACCTTTGCATCTCTGTTACCTTATTATCCTCAGAAGATACATAATTAATCATACATAAATCGCCACAAGTAGCACAGTGAAGTGAAGGAAGCACTAGGTTCGCACAAAATTATAAAGTGAGCCTATCATGGCTTTGGGACCAGACTCTTCAAGGGCGCCATAATAAGGATTTAAGTAATGCTCATGTTGCGATGACCCTGTAATGGGGTCCCGTTAGATTCCATGATGCAATTAAGGGACACCACTAGATTCACCAACTTGGTGCATGGTGGAACTTCCCATTTCTGGGGTATCCCTCCTGATCACTAAACCCTCCTCAACCTTCCCAAAAAGAAGCCTAGTTCCTTTACACCTTTCCTTTTTGCTCCAGTACTACTTGTCCCATTGATTTCTCAGTGGCGCATCACCATTTTTCGTCAACCAACACAAGACATCACCATCTTGTCAAGAAGAATAAATCTTACTGATAAGTCATTTGTATTTTACTTCTCTGTGTATGATCCAGTAGAAGCCCTATGAGACCTGCAGTAACTTGTAACAGAGAACTTAAATTTTAACATAGCACATCCAGTACACAACTTGAAACAAAGTATGGTTATATTTTATTTGAGCTTGATTATAGGTCTGACCCTTACATCCGACCTAGGTTCGACTCCATGCATTAATCAATCAAATTCATCCTTGGACTTGCTTTTTATTCATATAGCTTGAAGTAGTTGCGGTCAGACAGCAAGCTGTATGGGTCGCACTCATAGATTGATCCATTTGATTTTGTACAAATAATAACTATTTCTACAAATTTACGAGTCTAAGTCGTCCCACTATTGGGCAATCATTGCATGTATCTTTCTCAAAAAGTAAGAGGAAATTACACTGCATAATAATCTGATCTAAAGCAAAAATAAACCAAAACGAAGAGGAATATATTATGCCTAGTGGTGGTACCTACTCTTTTGTGTATTGCGTAACGCTGGTGCGCGACGACGAAGAATTCTCCTTTGTCATAAAGGCTCAAAAGAAGAGGAACCTTTTGCCTGGTAATCTAAAAAAGACGGGATAAGATAAAGCACTGAAGGGATCAATAGTAGAATAATTAGGCCACAATGATGCAGTCATGCCAATATATGCGAAACCTTCATGCAGATGAAGGCCTTCTTGCTGATGACAGCATTATTGAAGCTGTTCATGCATGTCCACATCACACTGGGTTTATTTTTCCTCTTTTTGGAGTGAGAATGTGTTGCCGGAATGGTCGTGCCTGTGGCTGTGGCTGTTTGATTCCTTCGTCGCCTTGCCTTCCTTTTGGCTTGATTGGTATGCACCCTTCTTTTTCCGGCCACTCTTTTGCCCCCTTTTCGGTGTTCATCATGTTCTGTATGATTTCAAGAATTTTTTCTGGTAAGAAGTTGGTACATCCTTAGGTAACTTGGGACCCTTATAATCCTATATAAGATATAATAGTTCAGGGAGGGCAGCGAATTGATGAGGACAAGAACGTACTCCTACATAAAATTGCGGCCATCAATTCAGAAAATTAAGGGTAAAACAAATGACGAAGTGCAGGAATGACCGTGTATTTATATATCATCTGAAAAGATATTACTCACTTTCTTCATCAGAATCAAGTGATCCAGTGGCCATCTATTGGCTGGCGGCGGTAGATCAGATAATAAGCGGAACAATAGTAATTGCCTAATTGGGTTGGTGCTCGCTTTGTCTCCAGTTCCTTTATTTGTACTGCTAACCTAGTGGGCCAAACTTGTCTGGGCCTTGAATGACAGCAATTTGCCTGTTTGAAGCAGCGCGTCCATTCTGAGGAGACAAAATCTTTCAGTTGGACATGTCTTATCTAAATCCTCCAAAATTAGGAATTTTGCAAACCTTGATGGTTGGAATGCTATAATTCATTGTTGCTTGGTCGGCTTGATTTCTGACTCAATTACTCAAAGAAGTGATTAACTAAAGATTGGAGCATCAGGGGACCAAACTATCACCTTGCTAGGCAAGCAGCAGCATGATGACGTGAAGAAAACTCCCATGGAAACAATGTAAGAAAAAAAAGAGAAAAAGAAAGAAACTAAAGTTGTAGGAGCACTACAAAAAGCAAGTAAAGGTGATGCTGGATCTATAATTCTCCATGCATGAGGCTTTCCATTTCATTTCACCAAATGGGCATGACTAAGCTTCTCACGTGAGCAGCGTTTGATCCCAGATTATGTTATGGTATTCCATAAAACAAAGGGACTTGCAAAGGAAACTTTCAATCAACACTGAGCATCACTAAATCAAAATCAGGCGGTCTAAAAAAACAATATTCCATAAAACAAAGGGACTTGCAAAGGAAACTTTCAATCAACACCGAGCATCACTGAATCAAAACCAGGCGGTCTAAAAAAACAATTTTGTATATGGTCTATATATTGACAAATTTTCTCTCTTTATCTACATGCTATATGACCGACAAAAATTAATAACAATACAAATTCTAGTACAAAATCACGTCGATTGAAAAGGAGGAAAGATGTAAAACAATCATAATATGGTCTCAAATAAACATGTTATGGGTAATTGCTGCCCCCCCCCCCCCAAACACACACACACACACATGTTACCGAAAATTACGATGTTATTAATGTTCAGTTAACCATGAAACTGTTGAAAATATGTTAGGACGAGAAATGAAGAGCGTTGGGCAAATTCTCTCACAAAAAAATGTAGGCAAATTGCTTAGGCTGATGAAAAGAACCGTGCAATGTGGGGGTGAAAAAGGCTCGGTGATAACATATTTAACTGCAAAAGGAAGAGCAAGTAGCAATTAAACATTGTATTTATGTGTCAAAGTAACTCTGGATCTTGGCTTTCATGTCTTTTATTGGTCAGTGAGTAGATGTGGGGCGCAGCTGATGGAGACTGCTGTTTTGAGGGTGGGGGGCTAGTTGCTGGTACTATGATCTTTGTTGAGAGAAAGTTCGGGGTTAAGGAGCATGTAACCTGACTATTGGCTTGTGCCATGGGACAATTCCCTGATACTCTCTGCAAGTTGCTTCACATATGGCAAGCAGATGCCAACGCTAGCAATGACATGTTGTGAACTCAATGGAAAATAATCAAGGATGATGTGATCCTCCCAAATGGCTGCACTTTTGGAGTTTTTAGTCCTGCATTTCTGTGTCACCCTTTTGTGGATTGAGAAAAAAAATACTTTTGATCATGTTGGTGCTTCTTTTTTGCAAGGAAAAACTCTACATGGCCGACATGAACATGCTGTTCATATTTGTGGGCTTGAAAGTCGTAAGGCTGGCGTCCACAGGTCTTACTCGAGGCATATTCTGGGGTACCTCTCCTGCAAAATTGACACGTGACAAGACGAGGAGTGACTACTTGTTACCCTTTTTAGAGATGGATCAGCCATTAACTTCCTTTGGAATTTGTCTGAAATGCCTGTTCAGCGTGAGAACAATTTGATCACGTTATTAACAACATTTTTTAGATAATTCAGCCATGTTTATCTTTTTAACAACGCCGCCTTCACGCTACAAGGACGCGCGACTGCGGGACCGTGCCCATCCTTCAGATCCTTCAGACATGCGTGCTTTTGCGCTACTATCAGCTGCGTTCATATCAGCTACGCACACCGTATTAAAAAAAAAAAGCTACGCGCACGCACAGGAGTTCAGGACAGGACAAACTCATTAATTACAGTTCGATAGGGAGACGCAATGTCGCCTTTGATAGCCATTACTTTACGCCCCGTTCGCAAAGCTAAAGCTTCGTCTTCGCTATCCAGCCGGCGAGCTACAGAGCTTCCTGCTCACTGGTCCAAGAAACGCATTTCGTGTCGATTCAAGGAAGCCCAACAACTTTTGACGCCACGCATATGATTTAAAAACTCGACCTGCCAGAGAAAGCCCCTGACGGCATTTGCTAAGGAGAAGATCTTCTTACGCAGGTCGAGAAACCCCGAATCCCACTCCCTGATCATACACCGGGACTCAGTGGCGCTGTAAGCTGTGGCGCGAGTTTTTACGGCGTGCTTTGGCACAAGGAGGATGAGGGGATTTTTTTGAGAACGAGGGATCGAACCCGCCTGGCCAGGCTGCTAGCCGCAAGCCTTACCAATGCGCTGAGCGCACGTTCTCGCCACGCATATGATTTAGGCTGCACAGCTAATCTCATTGGTTTGAAACCTTTTTAGATATGCTTGCATATGTTAATCTGTTAGCTATGCTAACAACCTCACGTGATATCATGGAAGTCTTGCTACATGCTTGGATACATCCGTTCAGAGATGGTCGCTATATTACTTTTATTATTTTTAGGAGGAGAAGGTGCAGAAATGTCTTCATATCACTGCTACCAAATAAGTGTTTGGCCGTGAGTATAGCTTCATCAGAGTGATAAAAGGTGTTACCACTAATATTAACTTACTTAGGGGATAGGACTTCGATCAATAAGGTGATGCTGAGAGGGAGAGGAAGGAGAAGAGAGAGGTTAAGACTATCCGCACTCGTCGTACTCTATTCTCGTCCTCTAAAAGTCATATTCTGTCTCGGTCGCAAGATTCTTTCCTCTATGTCCGGTTTCTTGCATCTGTTCATACTCTATATACATCCTCCATATCAACTAATCAATATTTTATTCAACCATTATCAATTACCATCTCCTTTCATCTCTCCTCTTTTCTTTTTCTTTCATTTTTCACTTCTTTCTCTTTTACACCACTTTATTAAAAAATAGTTTTTCTTTCTTTTTCTTTTTTCTTCTTGTGTCTTTTCCCTATTTTTCCTTTTCCCTTATTTTTCTCTCTTTTCCTCCCCCTTTTTCTCTCCTTTTCTTTCTCCTCCCCCGCACGGTCCTCCTCCTAGAACCATCCCGCGCCGCCACCGGAGCCGCCTCCCGCGCGCCGCCGCCGGCCTCCACCTCCTCCTTCGCCGTGCGCCGCCTGCGCCGGCCCGCCGTAGGGCGCCTCCTCCTCCGCCGCCGGCGAGCCGGGCGCCTCCTTCTCCGCCGCGCGGGCGATTCCTCCTCCACCGCCGGCCCGCCTCCACCGCGCGTCCTCGGCGGGGCCCACCTCTTCTTTCCGCCTCCACCGCGCGTCCTCGCCGGGGCCCATCCCTCTTCTCTCCATCCCGCTCGCCATCCTCCCTCCCCATGCCGGCGTCGGGGCTCCTCCGGCCCTTGCCCGTCGTAGATCTAGCGGAAGGGGCCGGCGGCGAGTCGCGATAGGGCGGCGCAGAGGAGGGCATGGGGCCGGCGGCCGGCGTGGCGAGGCGGCGACGGCGGCGCAGAGGAGGAGCATGGGGCCGGCGGCCGGGCGTGGCGGGGCGGCGACGGCGGCGGGCATGGCAGCCTCCGCGGCGAGCTCCTCCCTCTCTTGCTTCTCTCTCCGTCGTGCATCTCCTCCCTCCCACGCGCATCCGCACCGGAGGATCCCGCCTCGCCTGCTCCATGCGCGCAGCCGCCCCGCCGCCGGGGCTCGGATCCGCCGGGATCCGGCGCGGGCTATGCTCCTCCGGCCGGTCCATGCGTGGGGGTCCACGACGGTGTCGAAGGCGGCGGCGGTGGCCGGGGAGCACCTCCTCCTCCTCCCCTCGAGCTCCCGCGCCCACCCATCCGCCTCGACGGAGCTCCGGCCATCTTCCCACGCCCACCTACCCGACGGAGCTGCTCTCTCTCTTCTGCGACGGTTGGGATGGCGCGCGGGCCGTGCCACGTCGGCCGTAGCGTCCCGTCCGTACGCACGCTTGCGGTGGCGTGCGGGCGCTGTCCGGGAGGATGCCGTATGGCATCCAAGTACTCGGTGCAGCGGTTCGTTCGCTATCACCGTCCCGAAGGACGTGGTAGCGAACGCCGGTGCGGGTAGTCTAACATACCGTTGGGCTTGGAAGAAGAATTCTACATGAAGATGGTGCCGACTTAGAGCTCAGTTCGATTTTGAGATAAATCAAACAAAAGGATCATGATTTATCTGAATTTTGAAGATAACTATTATTTTAATGACTCATATTATCAATGTTTTATTTAGGGGAGTAGCTAGATTGCCAACTTCACTGGTCTTCTATCTAAACACGAAATGTATGCAAAGCACGATTTTTTTAAGTATCATGATTTATCTGTAACCTGTTTACCTATCTGAATATCTACCCCATGTTACCTAGCACACCCTCTCATCCGAAAACAAGATTCTCTCTCAGTGATTTAGTAACGACACTCATCTCCTGAAGCTACCACATTCTCTGGGTCTGGGACATATCATAGATGACCGTCACTGTAAGTGGAATGATGGAAGCAGGCCCGTTCTTTCTGAAAAAAAAAGGATACGAAAATGGAAGGATATATAGTAGAGTGACGAGGTCCCAACAAAGGACGAATTGGTGGGGGCACTCCACCTCCAAATTGGAGAACCTTTGACCCACTCAAGGCAATAATTTGGACGAATGTATTCATCAAAATGGAGCAACCAGTGCCATCTCATCCCTGCCTCACATTTATTTATTTGGACAAGCACCAGGTTGGGTTGGGTCAGTAGGCTCGGTTCTCCTTGAGCCATCAGCCGTGCAGGCTCCCATGGATGCATAGCTTCGAGAGCTCGGGGTCAGGAAGGCTAAAATTGTGGACAAAAACACTGTACGCGTCACCATGACTGGCCTTGAATTGCTGGTGTACCTTTAACTCTTTATAAGAGTACTGTAGCAGTGGGATAAGAGCAATAAGCCAATACGTACGTATGCTTTTGAGTTTTGACTTGGCATATACTCGTGAGTTATTTCCTCTGTGCTTTTGACCAACTATATACTTCCCCTGAATAACAGAGAAATGAGGATCATGAAATGATGTGCCTGACATACTTCATATATACTCACAGGTTGTAAAGTTTGTATTCTTTTTCGTAATTTATATTTTCTCGAATCAAGACAATTTGTTATGCTTACAAATATGACTGGATAAGCTTCTTACAGTTTTTTTTCTCATTTGCAATGCTATATTGAAAACAAAAAGATCAGATGGAGGCTATCAAACAAGTAACAACAGGAAGAAAAGCGCGGCAACGCCGCGCTGCGTTTCTAGTGCGCATTACAGCGAATCGCCAAAAAAAAAAAACATTATGGCGGCATCTCAAAATGAACCGTTTCGTATGTATGGGCCTCAAGCAAGATTCCACAATATAAAAGGCCCAAGCGTGCATGGGCTTCTCGCGCCGCCGGCCCGCGGCTAATCAAGGCCCCACATATTCTCCTTCCTCGTGCTCCCTTTTCCTCTCACCCGGACCCGGTCACCTGTGTCCGGAAATCCAATCTCCACCTCGCTAAAGCGTAAAACCCTAGCTCACTTCCCGATGGCGCCGAAGAAGCGAAAGGCCGATCCGGCCGAATCCCCCGCCTCCGGAGAACCGGCGACCACCAAATCTGCGTCGGGGGAGGCCAAGCACCGCGGCACCATCTATTTCCCCATCAACGACGACCCGCCTGAGCCCGCGGCCGCCGCCGCCGAGGATGAGGAGGATGGGGCCGCTGGTGACGATGAGGAGGAGGTGGAGGACATCGGGAAGCTGCTCGAGCCGTTATCGAGGGAGCAGCTCGTGGCTCTGCTCCGCTCGGCGGCGGAGGCGAGCCCCGCCACGATGGCGGCCGTGCGGCGCGCGGCGGAATCCGACCCCGCGAGCAGGAAGCTGTTCGTCCACGGCCTGGGGTGGGGCGCTGGCGCCGACGACCTGCGCTCCGCATTCTCACGCTTCGGCGAGCTGGAGGACTGTCGCGTCATCTCTGACAAGCAGTCGGGTAAATCCAAGGGTTACGGGTTTGTGCTCTTCCGCTCCCGTCGCTCTGCGCTTCGTGCCCTCCGCCGGCCCCAACTCCAAATCGGAGGCCGTCTTGCTTTCTGCCACCTCGCTGCCTCCGGCCCGGCGCCCCCATCCTCCCAGTCCCAGAATCCTAGCTCCAACGCTAACACTAATTCCAACTCCAACACGGTCAACAACGCTTCTGGCTCCTCATCCTCACAGCCCGACAATATGCAACGCAAGATCTTTGTTGGTAACGTACATGCTGATGTGGATGTTGATCGCCTCTATCAGTACTTTTCGCAGTATGGTGAAATTGAGGAGGGTCCATTGGGGTTTGACAAAAATACCGGCAAACCTAAGGGATTTGCGTTGTTTGTTTACAAGTCTGTGGAGAGTGCCCGCCGTGCGTTGGAGGAACCAATGAAGAATTTTGATGGCAAAATTCTCAATGTGCAGAAGGCTATAGATGGCAGGACCAAAGGTGGATCCGGGACGAATGCAAACACTAATTCTAATACCACCTCTGCCTCTGCGGCGAATGCTGCACAGATGGCTGCTCCCACCAGTGCTGCTATTAGCCCCTATGATGCATCAGTATATGGCACAACTGCAGTTCCTGACATGGGGTTTGCGCAGCAGGCTGCTATGCTCGGGTTAGGTGCACAACAACAGGCATTTGCACAGCCCAATGCTGCAATGTTTGCTATGATGGCAGCAGCAATGCAGAATCCAGCCATGCTTGCAGCTATGAACCCCCTTGCTGCTGCTGCATTGAGTGCTGGTGGTCAGCAGGCGCACACAGCTGGCCTTACTGGTTTTGGAGCTCAGGGCTTTGGGACACAGGCGTTTGGAGCAGGAGGTGCTGCTTTTCCTAGTGCAGCGGGTGTTCAAGGAGCCACTGCTGCATATCAAGGAGCGCCTCCTGGTTTTCAAGGGCCGCCCGGGTTTCCAAGTTCTTCTGGTTTTCAGGTTGGCCAAGCCACTACACAGACAGGTACTGCAGCAGCGGCTGCAGCAGCTGCTGCTGGTGCTGCTGGTTATCAGGCTGGTGCTGCAGCTGGGCAGGGCCAAGTGCCTGGTGCTCAAACTGGTTTTCAGGGTGGATACTGACAACACTAGGTATACTATCAATCTTTATAGTGCTTTCTGACGCACCTTTATGACCGTTGATTTGAATTTGTTTACTCTCTATGAATTTGTTGTGATTTGTTGATCTTGCTCTTATAGTTTTCTGATTGTGTTCCTTGTATTTTAGTTTGGCATCTGCGGGTCGTGGTTCATTCATGTGGTTTTGCATTCGGATGGCTTTTGAGTCTATGTTGGGGCCAAAATATTGCGAAAGGGTTCCCGCTGTTGAATTTTACAACCAGATTTCCGTCAGATGCATTTGTGGCAGTATTCCAAGAAGGAAGTTTCTTGAAGGATTGTGTTGTTTTTATTGCCTATTATGTAGTTTTTTCTATTGTGACTCCATTATGTACTTTATGGATCTGTATTGGGTTTCATGTACCAGCATATCTGTATTCTTGACTAGTTGGCTATTATCTGCTTTTAATTAACCATGTGTTTTCTGGGCACTTGGTGAGTTGCAATTGGAATGGTGTTTGGAGATATTAATAAGTTTTGCCTTGGAAGTTTCTTCTTTGAGTTTGGGTTAAGCGGATACAACATTTAAATCCGAGTGTTTTGCTGTTTTGTTGTCTGCGAAATTTATTCTAAGTTGCTCATGGTTATCAAGAACCCATGTAAAATAAATTGAAGGCACACCATGCTTTATATAATATGTTGAAAGACAGGACTCGTGCTAAGGATTGGTGCTGGACAGCAATTTGGCATCTTTGCTGGAGATATAAGCCACAATCTTAACATAATATATTTGAGTCCAAAACATAGCATTAGGAGCTCCGAGCTTGTTCTTGTGTTTAGTCTAGTTCTGCATAACCATTCATATTTTGGCGTTTTATAATTAAATTACTACCTACTTCAATTGCTGCTTAGCCATACTACTCTGAGTTAAATTAGTGAAATGGATTATTACTAGAGTTTCTACTGTTATTAGATTTTGACAAGCTGCTGAGGCATCATTGGGTAGATATGAAATCGTTGAGTTAATCCATATTAATAATTTTTATATTCCATATGTGTCATTATATAGTTAGTTCATGCATTATATAGGCTTCTTGCCAATATGTCAACATGAAAAGTAGCTTAACCATTGATAAAAGAAGGGTTATACTGATTGTATCATGGTGTTTTGTTGAACGCATGCTACTCTGTACTATCTAAGACTGGAAACATATTACTCATATTATTTTTCCAGTAAGCTCGATATTGCACCTTACACGCTCCAATGTCTTCTCAGATCACATTTGAGATGCTAAGCATGAGGAGATGCCTGGCAAGCTTTCTTCCCACTTTTTGATTTTTTTTTCTGTGCATATTGTTTGACGGCGGTTGGCTCACGTCATCCTGTGTCTTATTTTGACAAATGGTAAAAGCTGATCGCCTCTATTCCTGCAACCTTTATTTGTTACAGACCGCTCTACTCTCCTTCCCTTCCTTTGATTCCTAGATATTCATTATTGCATCTGGAATGCATTAACTTGGTATTCTTTTTTTGCGTATTGGGTTTTGGTTTGGATCCTGAACAAGTAGCTGCTAAGTGGTAACTAGAATACAATAGTGCTGTAAAAGACTAGAAGCACCAATAAACCCTTTTCTGAACCTTCGTAAAAGGGAGATCAAAGTAACTAGCATTCGTCTCTTCTTGCAGACTGTCTGCGCATTATGTCTGGATTGAAATTAGTCTCATTATCTGCTAACCTGACTGATCCTTAATGAGGAAACTGTTTGTGTGGGTAGCAGTTATAGATGATAGAATTACTCCCACATAAGATAACAATGGGAGTCTCTTTTTTATATTTTCCTCATGGATTTTTGTTGCTTTATTTCACTGTCAACAAAAATCTGCGTGCCACTTTTATAACTATAGTTTTTTTTGTGTATCTTGTGATTATGTTGCTTTAATTTCTGTATCATCATCATGGCTTGTGCCTTTGTGTTTGCTAAAGCATTGCTTTTGTGCCTTTGTATTATCATTATGTTGTTATGATGCTCTGGACATATCATTGTGTCTGCATCCTTCATTTCTTTGTGAACAAGTAGGTAAACTCCTGACGTGCATATGATCTTTGTTATTGATATTGCTAAGAATACAATTTAATGATCATCGTTAGGAGTTGTAGCTGGGAGTCTTACTTCAGGTCCTTGTTTAGGAAATTTCTTTAGTCGTCCAGCATTCATGATAACATGCTAGTGACAAAATGTTAGTGACATACTAGGTTCTTAGATGGGCATGGTGTTCTTAAATTAGTTGATTTGAATGTGATCATCATTCATTGTTCTGCATAAATGATAATCACTTCCAGTCAATGCTATCCTCATGGCTTGCTGATAGATCAACTTTTTCCTGTTAGGTGTCTGTGGAACGTGTTATGGCTATGCAAATCTTGATAAGTGTTAAGAAAACACCTCCAAGGAGTTTGGACTCGGTAGTTAAAATAATTGCCATTTTTGTGCTGTTTCACATATTCCATGAATCATGTACTACTGTATTTTGAATTTTTTAGTCTGATTAGACATTATAGGGGAAGGAAAAGTTACAATAACGTGACTAATATTAGATTAAAACAGTTTTGAGATTATGCATACAGGAAAGTTCCAAGGATCAGATGATTTTTTTTTTTTTGTGAGATTAGGATCAGATGAATTGGAGGCGTGAAATGCACTGGGGTTAGAGCGTGGCCAATGGTAGAGAAGTCAGCTGTTTCTCTTTGAGAGGGCTCATTTCTTAGAGCTAGCTCAAAAACAAGAGCTAGCAATACTCTTTCCTCCCTTTTTCTTATAGAATAATAATTTCTGCCAGCTCTTAGCTAACCCTTGGAGAAGCTCTTACAGATGATGATCTGGACCTGGACTTTTTATCAATTCCTGTTCAAGCCTATAAGTATTTTAGCCTAGGAGAACAGGGAATCCTATTCCAGATCTCCCGCCTAGCCCACTAAATTGCCCTCCTTTTTCTTTACGCGAGCATCTGGCATGCAACTTGCCTGATGCTCGTACCGAAGCTTTCTATGCGCTAATCTTCTCTGATATTTCGACTCCTGGTTCGTCTTTTTTTTGTTCTGTTTTCTCATCTGTTTTCCACCATTTAAACCTGTTGAGCCATAGGTGCCCTTTCCCGTGTTCAAAACCCATCGTTTGGAGGGCGGACTTGCAGACGATAGATACGGGTTATTGATCACCGTTCTGTGATTTGAGCTGGTGGTGTTCCGGAGGAAACAGGTCGGTGCCCACTTGTGTTGTGTGAACATTTCCTTGTTTCATTTCAAAAAATTTATATTTCTTTATTTCCCTTTTTGTGAATTCCATACTACTAGTACTACCACTTAAGATTTTTTAGAGAAGGAAGAGGAAGCTCTGCTTCAGTGCTTGCTGACAGCACAACGGCAGTATCCGTGCTCACCTACTCACGTTGCTATTCAATGCATGCCTTCTGCACTGAATTTCCATTGCTTGATTATGTGAGGGGAAACGTTGTAGCACGTCATTTCTAATGACGTGTTTACGACGAGGTTGTTAGCCGTAACTTTGGTTTAGGATTCAGACTGAGCGTCGCGAGGTCTGGCCTCCCACCGGGCTCCGGGGCATGATGGTCCAGCCTTATACCTGGATTAGTAATTATTCAATCCCTTTGTTGCTTCGCCAGTCTGATTCGCCTCACGCTTTAGGTCCTCCGAATCCAGAGTCTCTCTTTAATACTACTGGGCAATTTACGCATACGCCCTCCAGCCATCACTAGCCACGCCACGGCCGGGTGCCCCGGCCTATCCTGCGCCCACCACCTGCTCTGCCCCGTGCTGCCCGGCTCTCCATCCTCTCCTCCAGAGAGTAAAAAGTCTCCTCCTTTCTGTGCTCTCCCTTCCCTTGTGCCTCGCCCATGGAGTTCGCCTAGTTGTGCTGTTCAGTGCTAACTGCTCTTTAGAAACCTTCAGATCTGTACCTACTAGGTTCAGTCTGTCCAAACAAAGGTAACCTCCATGTTCCTGATCTCTTTTCTGCTCGCTCTGAATTACTTGATGTTATTGCTGGTGAGGATGATGCTACTCCTAGTTTATGCTTTTATTACTTGTGTTATGTTCATTCATGACATCGATTTTCATCTATTGATCTGATGTATGCATGTTTATGAAACTTTTGCTTTGCAAAGAAAGGAGTATAACATTTCAGGTTCTCTTCTTGAGAGAAGAACCGTTCCTTTTGTCCAATTTTATCTAGGAATTTTTTTCCGAGTCGCCAGAGCTTTTCTTGCCAGACAGATGTACGCTTGTGCTATTTGATGAGCAAATCTAAGATTGGATTTTTGCTAAAATTAGGGACGAAAGTAAAACGTTGCCAGTTTTTAAGTTTTTCCTGGTTTGCCTCCAACGGTATACTTTCCCATCTGACGGAACTGGTTTCTCGTGCCTGTCCACGTGTTCCTCTTTCCAGCTGTCCAGATGGACACCATGACGCCTGTGGCCCCGCAAGCTGGCGATGCCCTGCACGCCTGCGCCGGCGATGCTGCCGTCGCCGAGAAGCTGCACACAGCCATCGTCGTGGAGGTAAAGCAACCTACAAAATCGCACGTCGTTTCTTGTCGCTTCAGTCGTTTGATTCATTATTATTTTTGTTTTCTCGATGTGCATGCCTTTTTTCTCTGATTAAAAATATCCTACTGGTTCGAGGCTAACTTTGAGCCGTTGAATGGGATATTGTTCTTTGTTTGGGCTTTTCGGATGCGGACTTGTGGTATGGGTCTAGGTTGGTTTGCAGCTTGGGATTTGAGTTCCGCGGTGTGGACCCCATGTCACGAGATATAAAAAGCGCCTGCTTGTTGCATGCTAATTACGTGCCTACCCTCGGGCCCGAATATTCGCTTCGCATGTCGCGAAAAGATTCTTCACCGGGATTTTTATCCCCCAATCACTCAAACGAATGAAAAGATCATTATTTTCCAAAACAACGGAACAAAAAATCGCTGGACATTCAGTGCTGCATTCTAAGCGAAACAGAGAAGTTAATAAATAATTTTTATTGTTAATAGTACTCTCGTGCATCAATAAATCTTTTTTCGTTACATAACTCTTCCGATTTTACACAACAACAAGAAATTTCTATGGCTAGTTGCCTCGTCATGCCTATCACAAACCCCTCCTCTATCTAGGCTTGGGAGTTATAACTTCTTTTTATTTTGCTTCGCATAATTTTCTTAGGGCGATGAACATGAAGGTTAGTTCACTTTGGGTCCTCTGCCCCACAAGAGGCATTAGTACACTAGCAGTTAATTTTTGCACTGGGGTCCCTGGGCTACAGTGATATTGACCAGTTGACCAGATCACTGTCACCCATAAACTAGTTCTTTCCCTCGTCTACACACCACCTTGATGACTTGTCGCACGTGTGCCTCTTTACTGATCTGTACTCTTAAGTTTACCATCTCTAGATGTATATGAATAGTTATATTTACTACAGTGAAATTTATCCTTGCTTCGATCTAGTTATCCACCACATAGACTGGGTGGACTGATTGTTGGCTGTACCAATCCAGCTCTGCAGCAAATTGTCACATTTTCGCTGGTCGATGCAGGTTAAAGTAGGTCACAGTCACCTTTCATGTTTCTAAACTTCTGAACTTTTGATTATAATGTGGTCATCCTGCAAATTGTATCTTGAACATCGCCAAGGAATGAGAACAGGCTAACCTTTTGCAAGTTGAGCACTTGAGCTACTGTCCTTGCTTCTTGAGATGAGATACCCATCACTATGAAGACCTAATTATCATCTACTTTCTACTATATGTTTTGCCTAAGGTTATGTTTAAATCGATAAATCCACAATTTTGCACCCTTGGCTGCAAATATGCATGTGCGCATCTGCTTCCTGTGATGTTACGTGTTCTCTCATTGTGAAGTTTTTGAGATATGTATTCAAGCATGCTATCACATCAATTTTACTTGCAAAACGTGAAAAACCCTTAATGCTATATCAGGTTCTGCTTCATCAGTGTTTTAGCTTTGTTTTGAATATTAACATTCTGAATATTTGCTTGATCATTGAATAGGGTCTTATCTGTCATATGCCCGACTCTGATATGAGCAAAAAGAAAAGTGATGAGCTTGCACCTATTGATGCTGGTGATGAAGATGAGGGTGGTGATGGTGGGGACGAGGATGGTGACTTTGGTGAGGGTGGAGAGGACATCTCAGAAGGAGAGGGATATGACAACCTGAAGGAGAATGAGAACAAAAAGAAACAAAGAGGTGATGCTGAGGAGAATGGTGAGGAAGATGATGAAGAACCTGAAGACCAAGAGGGTGGTGGTGATGACGACGACGACGATGATGATGACGATGATGGTGGTGAAGATGACGATGATGACGATGGTGGTGAAGACGAAGAGGGGGTGGACGAAGAAGATGATGAGCAGAACGAGGATGAGGAGGAAGATGATGATGATGAAGACTCACTCCAGCCCCCAAAGAAGAGGAAGAAGTGAAGATCTTCAATCTGGTTTTAGTTACCATATGTTGAGTTCTGGCACGGTTTTCAGTCATGTCATCGGAATGGAACTTTCCTTTAGAATTAAGAAGGCTCCACACGTTCAGCAGCACGTGTGGGCTTGTAGAAGCTTTATGATTTGAGGCAAAGAGAACCATGTTATTGTTGCTTGCTTCTATGGAGTTGAGCAGATGTTCCGCTAACATAATTCAATCTGAGTGACGAAAACCATTAGACCGAATGATTGAGGACATGACTGATCTCTTTTCTTGTAATCGATCAAATCTCTTAGGATCCTTGTGTGATTTAGTAGCTGTTCAAATCTCAGTAATAAAAGGATGACCGCTGCCTGCACAGCATATATCGGTATATACTATGGTATTAAGTTTAACTGGATGTGGAAATAATTGTGTTTTCTACACGAACCCTTGTTGAGTACGGTATTACATAAATTTTACATTTGTTCCAGTCAGATATTCGGAACACTGAAAATATGCTACTGCCTACTGTTTTCTAAACGAACCCTCGTTGGAACAATTGAATTAAAAATTGGTTCTCAGTCGGAAGATTTTCGTTTTTTTGGAGAACATTTTTTTTATAAGTGAATGAAAAATATGAACGGTTGGATTAGGATCTAATGGTGGAATATCTGATTGGAAGCTATGCAAATATCCATTCAGATGAAAACTAGACATAACCTTTAATTATTGTGTTGTCACTCGTGTTCTACATGTGTAAGCATAGACGCACACTAGGCTATACGGCTATACTGTAGACGCATTTACACACATGAAGAAGTTGTTATATCCGTTATACTGTAGACGCATTCACGTACACGAAGAACGTTGTTATATCCGTTATGCTGTAGACGCATTCACGCACACGAAGAATGTTGTTATATCTGTCGTGCCACAACTACCATAATATTTTTACTATGAGATACCGACTATCGTAGATTTGTCATTACTATTTATATCCACTGATGATAGGAGTGGGGTAGAATTCTTTCTATAAGTACCAAACTAAAGTATACTCTTTTCATTTAAAATAATTTCCATTGATTTTTAAGTTACATTTAACTATTTGTTTTATTAAAATTACCATATATATATAATTCATTTTTATATTTGTTATAATTCATTTTTATACAAGAACATTGAAATATAAGTTATCATTTTTATATTTAAATTATTGTTTTTAAATAAGATGAACGGTCAAAGTTTAACTTAAAAAGTTAATATCAGCAACAAGTTAAAAATAGACAGAGTAGTACCTAACTATCCATGGTATTAATCTTTGTTAGGAGTGGATCATAATCTTTTATAAGTATTAGAATAAAAGTATAGCACTTTACTAAATATTTTCTAAATTTTTTGAGATAGAATAGTCTTTAGGTGCTCATGTCGAGACAATATCCGTATTTGAAAGTCGTCTAGAGGGGGTGAATAGGCGATACTCCTAAACATCACTAAATTTAACAAATTAGAAACATAGGAAAGATTTGTCCGACTCTAGTAGAATAAAGTCCGACTCCGACAAATATCCGACTAGAGTAGGACAATATCCGATTGCCTCGTGCGAAACTAGAACAACGATCAAGATGGACAAATCCACGGATAATAAACAACAAGCAAGCAGCAAGCAACTCAAGAAAGCTAAGGAAACAAGAGGACAAACAAGCAAGTCACCTACACAAATTAATCTAGGAATTTAAGCAAGAACAACCTAGAATTAGAGCACGGAATCCACAAGATTAACAACAAACGAATGGGAGACAAGGAGGCACACGATTTTTCACCAAAGTTCAGCTCCACCTCGGAGCTACGTCTCCGTTGAGGAGTCCACCAAGGACTGGGTTGCTCTCAAACCTAAACCTCTTCAAACAGTCACAAAAGCAAGCTTGATATTTATTAAATCAATCTCCACGAAGGGAGGGGTAATACAAACGACCCGAGTCTCAACCACAAGCTTGGAAGCTCAACGGATGATGCCTAACCGTCTAGGGGATGAATCCCCAAAAGTAACAAACACAACAAGCGTCGATGTCGAGGATGAACTAAGTGCTTTTGCAATGAAAATGAAGCTCAACGATTCCTCCTCAATCTTCTCACAAGTCCACCAAGAATTGGAGTGGGGAATCAATTTGGAGAGGAGGAGTGCTTGAGAGAGTTTGGAGGTGTTTTTGAGTGTAGGGGAGGTGCCAACCGGTCAAATAGGGATGAAGTCTTCGTTACATTTTATAATCGGGGCACCAAAAAGAGTTGTTTGGCTCGATGTGACTGGGATTTTGTCGGACTCATCGTTGATTTTTACTGCGGAGTCCGATTGGAAAGTCCCACGACGATCGGACATGCCCGAGAGTCCACAAATTCGGATATATCCGATGGAGGCTCGACCAGGCTGCCTAAACCCGACTCAGCAAATGTCCGACCCCTCGGATATTTGGGTCGGACTCCGGAGAGCCAGCCACCCTTCGAAACCCTAGGAGTCGGACTCCTCGAGCACTTGCACGAGTGCAAGTCTCCGGAGTCCGAGTTTGTCCGACTCCACCAGATTTTCAATATATGGCTCGGTCTCCGGAGTCCGATTCAAATGTTCGATTGATTCGGACTTTGTCCGACTTCTAAGAAGGGAATTTTGGATTTTTTACTTGAATTTTGAGCACTTGATTTTTCACGCTTTATATTTGTATGTCCCTCTTGATAGTACGGTGTTTTCTATACTCAAGACATTACTAAAAAGCTTCGAAACTTGATCTTAAGCATGGATTGACCATTTCTCTAAATTTTATAACTTTGATAGCACTTTACCACTTTCTTTTTGTATTCCTTTGCTCTCTTATGAATTTTAAATATTAACTGCGTACAAGCTCATTTGAAACACTAATCCTTTTTAATTGTATTGACATCAATCACTCAAAATCATAATTAGGAACCTAGATACACTTTCGTATTATTATGCACTATTGCGATTAGATGATAATTTAGATGTTGTTTATAAACTATTGAAGTAAACCTACAAACTCATATGGCAAATGTAAACACAGACAAAAGAAAAAAGCACTCATTCCTATGAACACTCATACATACACACACACACGAAAAAGTCATCTCTTAACAAAAAAAATTATTAGTTGTAAACTCAACAATGGTATCAAGCCATTATTTATCACCTTACCAATTGTTTCTTATGTTGTAGTCGTTAAATGCAAAATTTATTTACATAAACCATACTACTTTCGAAAAAGGTTAACATACTTTTCAAGGTTGCATGATGATCATAAATTCTCTAAATTGATCATTACTAAAAGAAATATAGTAGTCTAATTCTTAAATGTACATATATGGTTCAAAATATAGTATCTTTTTTTTATGCACCGCACACCACGTGTTAACCAACGTCAATGAAAGCCTAACAATAAGAAAACTTTAAATATAATAAATAAAATTTAAATATTTTTAGATGTATATCTTATCGCATATTTATATTTTGGATTGATGAAGGGTCCTCTCACATTTGACTACATTAAAATTAAGATTGAGACTAATCTATGTGATGGATAGACAACTAATGTCACACAACATTGTAGCAGTGGTATAAATGAAATTATCTTTGAAATGTGGTCCGGAAGGCAGTGGTAAACATGAGTTGGAGTTGTAAACAATATCTAACATAATTTCCAAAAAAAAAACTCGTAGAAATACTTCCATCTTGGTTTTTCTAGATATGATAGAATAATAGAAAAAAGTATCCGACCCTCACCTCAAAACGAGGTGATCATATTTCCTAATTTTTTAAGGTTAATTGTCGTATAAATAGATTTCCTAATTTTTAAGCTATCTCAAATTTGACGTCATATATACTCTCTCTAGAATGTTGTCGTTATTAATTTTTTCCGTGACGTTTGACTATTCGTCTTATTCAAAAAAGTTATTCAAATATAAAAAGGTATATGCTATATTTCAAATTTTTTTAATGATAAAACATATTCTAACAAAATATATAAAATTTTTAAACTTTATTTGAATAAGACAGATGATCAAACATAACAAAAAGTCAACGACCATAACAATTTAGTAAGAAAGTAGTATACTTTATATTTGATATAATTTGGCTAGTACATGAAACCTGTGGGATCTAGAGATATAGGGTAATCTTTTTTAAAGATAACCAGAAGCGAAAAAAAAGGAAGAAAGAAATACACAGCTGCTTGTGCTTGAGCCGATCCGCATCGCGCTTCACACTCTTCAGAGTTCTTACCACCCCAAACCCTAGCCTCTCTGATCCATTACTCCAGATTTCGGCGGCCGATGCCTCCAGCGTCGCCGTCGTGGTCGGCTAGCACCCTTCCAATCTAGGGTTTATCAGTCCCTGTTCTTCTCCGACCCAAGATTTGCGCGACGCGTCGGCGATTCAAGCTCGGCGTGCTCTTCGGCCGCCATGAACAGCGCGTTCAGCGAGGACATACTCGCTGACAAACTCGCCAAACTCAACAACACGCAACAGTGCATAGAGAGTATCCTTGCCTGCCTTTCTCGGTTCAAATCTTTGGATATTTCGGTTGGTTTGAGGTGTTTGTGGGACGTTTCATGGGTTCGCAAATTCTGCTCTCAATCTTGCGTTTTTTTGTGTGATTATAGATTGTATAGATATCTCCTTTTTACGCTTAATTTTGCGTCTATTTGTTTGGCATGAAGTTTGCTTGGCAACACAATCGAATTGCTGCGGGCTGGATTTATATTTGAATAGCAGATAACTAGGTCGCGCGCATGTAAGCAGTTTTTAGGCGAACAGAAATGCATTTTCTTGTGTGCCTATCATACAATTGGAAGATGATTTCTTGACTTGCTGGGGACTCTATTCGTTCCTTTTTTTGGAATGTCTATTAAAAGGCCAACTTAAATTGTTTCAACCTATTTAGGGGATGCAAATGGATTCCTTTCTTTATCGAAACATCTACTTACTCTGCTCTGGTTGTTACCTTGACTTTTTCTCGCCGCGACTACTAGCATTGTCGCATTGGTGCATTTACCACAGAAAGAATGCAGAGCAAATCGTGCAGACATGGGACAAGCAGTTCCATAGCTCTGGAAAGGAGCAGAAGGTCCCTTTCCTTTATCTTGCTAACGACATCTTACAGAACAGCAAGCGCAACGGAACAGAGTTCGTTGAAGAGTTTTGGAAGGTTCTCCCTGGGGCACTTAAATATGTAACTGAGAATGGTGATGATCGTGGGAAGAGGGTGGCGTCTAGGCTGGTGAGCGTTTCATATAGATGCTATGGTTTGGCAAACTCTGTTAGCTATATCCTGTCTGGATAATTTGGTGACAACAGCCATTTGCCAGTTGCATATTTGTTCTGAAAATACATCTGTATCCTGGGACTGTAACTGCAACACAAATTTAGTAACGTACTACTGCGTGTTCCAGGTTGACATATGGCAAGAAAGGAGAGTTTTCGGTTCACGTGCTGGTGGCATAAAAGATGTGATGCTTGGGACGGTGCCCCTGCCTGTTCTAGATATGACCAAAAAGCGTTCACATGGTTCATCCATAAAGATTGTCAAACGAGATTCACGTTCCGTCAAGCTTGTAAGATTCTGCACTCGTTCAGCTTGAATATGTTTTCACTATCTAACTTCATTATGAAGTTCTCTCAAACTATGTCATCATCTTTGATCAGAGACTAGGCGTTGGAGGAACAGCAGAGAGGATTGTGTCTGCATTGCACACTGTTCTCAGTGAACAAGCAGATGAAGATGCTGACCTGGAAAAATGCAAGATTTCTATGCGCCATGTTGGAAAGATGGAGAAGGATGTTGACAGTGCCTGCAGCAAAGGTAATACTTGATGTTGACAGTGCCTGCAGCAAAGTCCTGCATCTTTGCTACCTTAGCACGCGTTCTTAAAATGTTCGCTATGTGCAGCGGAGGATCCTCGTCGGGAGGTTCTTTGCACAGAACTAAAGGATGAGGAGGCTAATATGAAAAAATGCATCGAGAAGCTTAAAGTAGTTGAAGGAAATAGGGCGGCTATTGTATCTGAATTGAAGGAAGCATTGCAGGAACAGGTCAGAATAACAATTCATCACATCTTTTTTTACTTGGTATTTGTTTGTCATCATTAAAACTTTGTCCACCGAGCAAATGAGATCTTGCTTGTTTATGTTATTTAGGAATCTGAGCTGGAGAAAGTTCGCACTCAGTTGCAGGTAATGTTTTGCAGGCATCCTAACTCTCAAACCATGAAATGTGGTTACATGTTTTTTCCTGTCTCTCTATTAAGATGTAAACAATTGCCGATCTCTTGGCTTTTAACAGCTGGCTGAAGCAATGGTACATGAAGCTTCCAATATGCAACGGAAACTCAAGGATGAGCCAACAATTCCACTGCCCAATCCAGCATCATCACAAGAGGCAGGAAAGCCTCTTTTTAACGGGCAAGTAAAGGAACAACAGAAGACAGCTGCAGCTATCCTCGCAGACAAGATTGCAGCAGCATCAAACTCTCAGCAGATACTGCAGTCTGCACTTTCCAAGTTTGCCGCTGAGGAAGCAAAGAATTCATCTGAAACACGCTCGGATAAGAGGCAAAAAGTGGACCAACACTCGCCAGTTCCAAGCGTTGCGAATGCTGCTGCTTTCGTGCCTATGCCACAAGTTGTGGCCACCACATCCCAGCAGCAGCCTCAGGCCATCCTAGTGCAGCAAACTCCTATGCAGAGCCAAGCCCCTGCTCCTCAGCCCCAATACAATATCTATGCCCCTCCCCAGCAGTATGTCCAGCAACCTGGAGGTTTAATGATGGGCATGCCTTACAATATGAACACCTTGACTCCACCACCTCCACCAACGCAACAGATGATGAACCTGGGAAGGCCGTCACCTTCAGCACCCCAGCCACCAATGTCTGTCATGGCACAGACACAGCCTCCGGCGCCAATGCTTCAGCAACAAATGCCGATGAACCTAGCACCGCAGATGCAGTACACACTTCAGCCGCCTGGCGCACCACCTTTCAGGCCAATGCAGCCGCCTCCTGGAATGCAGTTTTTCCACCCCCATCTCAGTGACTTTTTTGGTAGTCCAGATCTTTTAAAACTGTGACAGTTTTCGATTTAGTATTGACTGGTAGAGGGTCTGACTGCTTGTAGGGTATACTGTTTGTTTGCTCATTTCATGATGTTGTTAACTTGTTGTACATGTACAATGCGAGGAGATACATGTAATGCGGTGAAACTAACATGGATATTCAGGAAAACTCTGCACCTTTGATCCATGCATGCAACCGGAAGGTTGCCTGATTGAGGATTGTACAACAGTACAAGCGCTGCAGATTTCTCTATTGTCTTTCATTACATATGTTCCTCGAAAGAAACGGACATGAACATGACTGGTCAATCAAGTTATTATGACATGAATTAGATCAAAAGTTCATTATTCCTTTTAAAAGGGGGAAAATATGTATATACGGATATATAAAAACAGTGAGGCATTGTGGTAATTTTTTCCCATCTTATGTAGATCAGAGCCTTGTACTACGTATTACTCCTATTAAGGCCCCGTTCGTTTCCACCCTCTAAAATTTAGATCATTGTCACATCAAAGAGAATCTTATTATTTAGTAGTACTTTTTATTAATTTAATAACAAAACCTATGTCGCGACCCTCCTCTAATTTGCGAGACGAATCTAATGATCTTAATTAATCTATATTTTGCTACAGTGATGCTACAGTAAACATCTTCTAATAACACCATAATTACCCTCGTTGGATTCGTCTCGTGAATTAGATAGGAGGGTCTGCAATTAGTTTCGAGATTAGACTTTATTTAAGTACTCCAAAATAATAAAATTCTCTTTGATTTGACTCTCTAAAAATTAGATAGGGGAAACGAACAGCCCCTAAACTTGTCTGGCGACTTACATCTTCCCTGTTTACCTGAAGTCGCTCTCTGACGCGCCGCCCTCGGCTCCCTTGCCAGGCCCTCAGCCTGCTCCTATCCTCCGCCTTCGCCTCTTCCCTGCCGTCGCCACCGTGTGGGCCGAGGGTAGACCGCGCTCAGCGATCAGAGCCGCGTCGTTCAACGCCCCTCCGTCTCCTCACCTTCCCCAAGCGACGAGGAGGACGAGGACGGTGATCTCCACTGCCATCCGCCCGCCATGCTGCGCCGGTATGGCACCGACCTTGCCGCTCACCCCACCAAATTAGGGTTTCCATGCCTAATCCTAGGGTGTGTCTACTACTGCAGGTGCGCGCGGGATCTGCGCTCCCTGAGGTCTCTCACGAGGGTCCCCAGACCGATCTCCGGCGAGGTACGCGGTTCCGTTTACGTGGGTTGTCAATTCATCCGTTTTTTTTTGTTCTCGGAATTGTCTGTTGTGTTCGAAAATCGGTTGTTCGTGTTAGCGGAGTCAGGACACTCCTGAAGTGGTGAATTAGTTAAGTAGATTGTTGCACGCTTGATTAGTTCGGAAATGCTGCCCCTGCAGGTGATTGTATATGGTAGGCGATGACACAATGTTAGAATTTCTGTGTTTTGATATTGAAATAGCGAAGCAAGGGATATTTGGAGCAAATTGTTGAGACATGTGCCCAAATCTCCTTATTAGGCTTAGGCTTAGGTGTCAAACTAAGTGCAATCTCCACATTTTGGATATGAATGCAGCATTGCAGATATCAATATTATGTTATGTATTCCATATTTGAGTGTTACGGATGCTATTTCTACTGATGGTTGCTTGTAGTGTAGAATCTTTATTTTCTATGGGACATCGCAACTGTTCCCTGTACTTCCTGATTATTTTGATGTTTGTTGATTCTGGTTTTTAAAGTATTTGTTTGTGAAAGTATTCTAATTTGTGACTTAAATGTTATGTCGTAAATTGTCATTAAGAATCATCTGCAATGTGTACCAACTGTATCCTGTTATGTTTCCTCCTTAAAATTATGGTCATGAAGTACTTTCTTCTAGTTAGCAATGACAAATAAATCTATCTATCAGGTTCAGAGCCCAGCATTCCTTAGATCCAGAAGTAAGTCAACAAACACTTCTCAAAACAGTTCAGCACAGAACACTGCTCCGGGCCCTCAAGAAAAACCTTCCAAGTCTGGAAGCAATGTTTCAAAGCTTGTGCTTGGAACTCTGGTTGTTGGTGCTGCAACTATGGGTGCTTATCAAGCTGGTTTTATAGACCTTCAATTTAAGGATATAAAATTGCCTTTGAGCACTAAGAAGCAAGATGATATAAAGGTGAATGAAGACCTGAAGGCTCCTTCTGAAGAAAAGATTGAGCATAATCAAGTCATATCACAACCAAACGTTGCAGTTGTTCAAGAAACTGATAAGGAGACTCATGCTCAAACAAACCTTCCAGATGAAGAGACAAGTACATCAGGGATTCCAACTGATAGAGAGCAGTCTATTCCTGCAGAAGAAAAGGAAGCAGATACTTTAGATCGTGGAACTCATTCAGTTCCAGAGGATCATGGATCTGAATGGAAACCACCATCTCAAGATGCCCCAGCTGTTGAGATAAAGCCTCATATTGTTGATGATAAGGTAATTGACAAAGCTACTCATGAAGAACAGTCTGACAAGACCGACAGCCTGGTTCATCCAGTAGAATCAAGCTCAACAACAGTTGGTCCTCACCATGATTCCCTTGCAGTTGCTGAGGAACCAAAGGTTAGAATTCTTTTTGATGTCATTGTAGGCATGTCGCTTGCACTCTTAAACCCTTAGGACTGACCTGTCTAAGTTATAAACTGTCAACTTGCACTATCCGAGTTCTGTTCCCTGTGAAATCACACACACGTTAGTTTGTTGCATCGCACAAGCTACTCTTTTGTTTCACTTTCATCATTTCATGAGATAACCAATAGTAATTTCCATGTAGAATAGAATTAAACAAACACTTCCTCTACACTTTTTTTCATTGATCAATGACTTTGTTTCTGATTATTGAGTATGAGAAGGAGCATTTGTTTTATTGAATGAGTCCTTGTCTGTAGGGTTCCTCTGGGGCTGATGCAGTTGAACATAAGTCTCTTGCTGAGACATATTTACTACAAGATGAACATGATTCTAAGGACGAGGTATGTTTTTGCATCCTAGAGAGCTGGTCTGTAAAAATATTTATGAACCATAACCTGATATAAATTTCTTCCACGTTTAATAACCTGAACCATAACCTGATACAAGCCTTTGTTACCTTTTGTATGCAAAGCAGAGTGCTAAGGATACTAAAAATGACCAAGTTGTTCATGAAAAAACTTCTGAAGATGGAAAAATAGTACTTGATATCATAGAAGCTATTCATGCGGCTGAAAAAAGCAGGCAGATGCCGATGCATACATGTTTTCAGAAGAGAAAAGGAAGTTGAAGGTGTGTTTTTCTTCTTCTTTTTTCTGGCCTAAATGAGGAAACATGGTTTGCTTTTGTTATTTATTCCTCATTTCATTTTAATGAACTATTACATTTGAAATGGATCTTCAACACCATTTGAACCGCTGCTAAGAATAGATGTGCATTTGAATACTTGACTATACTAAACTATGTTGTACAATTGTGTTCTGTTTTGTTTCATCACAGGAGAAATATGAAAAGGAGCTAAAGGACACCAGGGCCCGTGAGCTAATGTATGCAGAGGAGGCAGCAATTCTAGATAAGGTATGAGGCATGGCAGACATTACTTCCTAGCTTACTATACCTTCCAGTTTGATTTTGTTCCCTGGTAAGTGTCCATAGTGTCCAGAACATACAAATTCATTGAATACCTTTCATTTCCTTGACAGAGAAGATTATAAAAAATAATCACTTATGTATTTTATGAGTGTAATGGTATATAATAGTTGAAAGTATATGCCAGCCTGCATGTTACTCATATAAGCTCTTTTAAAGTCTGAAATGTCTGTTACCACAGTAGTGAGGTAGTAATACTTGTAAGTTATTATTTATTTATTTCCTTTGGAAATTCTACACTTTAGGTTGAATCTGAAATGCAGAATATTATCTGTGTAATATGAATGAAACATTAAATTCTAAGTTTAGACTGATGTCTCTTGTTTGCATTTGGTATGATATGAAATCAATGGTATGGTTGCTTGCAATGTTTTCAATTATCTTTTTGTTTTCAGGAATTGAAGAAAGAGAAAATTAAGCATGCTGCTGCGGTAAAGGAGCTTCAAGAAAAAGCTGAACAAAAACTGCGGGATGAGCTGCACATGAAGGTCAGTTAGTTTTGTTCTCTATGTATCAAATTGTTTTCTATTTATTTTAATTCGTTTACTGACACTTATGCTGCTAACTTAACAGGAAGAGGAAACAAGCCAACAAATTGAGAAGGTCCAAGAGTTAGCAAAAGCTGAACTGGCTGCGGCTGTTGCAAAAGAGAAAGCATCCCAGCTTGAACAGATTGCTGAAGCAAATCTCAATGTAAGGACCTACAAAATATTTTCCTTTATGGCCTGTGGTGGTTTAAAGAGCTGTTTCTGTGTCTATTTTATTTCTTCATTGCATCTCTCAAATTTGTCTTCGCGACTTTGTCATGCAAAGTGCCTGTGGTGGTTGTAGTGGCCCTGATTTCAATCTCTATAGATAAAAGACATACACTTTTTGAATTTTAATTGTTATTGTTCCCAGTAAGTAACCACTTCACCTCCATGATGATTTACTGCCCCCATATTAATTAATTATCCTTCTTCCAATGACCCTGTGCGGGTGGAAGCAGTGTATGATTGGGTGTATTATTCTAGTAAATGCTACTTTGGTTCCTCTATGTGGTTCCCCTGTAATAATTTGGTTTAGAATTTTGGATTGTTTCTCGATGTCATAATATATGGTATGGATTATGACCAACTCGTGCCCTTATCAAAACGTGCCATGTTATTTTGAGTATGTCTGAAACAACTTGTTAACATTCCAATTTGTGATATCTCTGTTGTTCTGCTTGTAGATATACCTTTAATTTCCAGGAAAACAAGTTCCGCTTATAGCCTCTTTTGTGTTTTTTTTTTTCAGATAGATGCTTTGTGTATGGCATTCTATGCACGATCTGAAGAAGCTAGGCAGAGTCATTCTGTTCATAAACTTGCTCTGGTAAGTAAACCTTGAATCCACTTATGTGTTGTTCTGGCTACTGAAAGGTTAATTATCATGATGCCGTCTTCTTTTCGGACTTCTTAATGACAGAATTTTATTTTTTCCTGCAGGGCACCCTTGCTTTGGAACAAGCTTTATCCAGTGGTTCACCAATCCGGTCAGAGGTGGAACTATTGAGGAAATCTCTTGAAGGCATCGACAAAGATTCACTGTTAGAACTGGCTCTTTCCTCACTTCCAGAAGATGTCTTAGACTATGGATCAGATACCCGGATGGCGTTGAAACAAAAGGTATGCTCATTCTGATGCGACACATGAATGCATGTGTACATATTCATGTTGTGATGTACTGTGGTTTCTATATAGTTAATTTTGTTTAAGACAGCTGCATGCATCATTGTTCTGGACATATTATACCTATAGCTACTGTTTCAAACATTTTGGTTATCAATATTCCCTTTTTATGCATCAATGTATTGTTGTGAGCAGGAGTCAGAGTCAACCTCTGAGACCTGGTCATGACTATAAACCTGATCAGGCTAGGTTCTTGTTTTCTGAATCTTGTGTTCCTAGTTGATAAAAATAAAAAAATTGAAATCTTTTTGGGTGCTGGAAGCACAGATATTGCCTAGGTTTCTGAACTTTGCCATGTATGCTTGGTGAGGAATATCGGCATGGCTAGGTGATTGACTACGATTTTTCTTGTTTAGTTCAATTCTTTGAAGGAGACAATCAGACATTTCAGCCTTATACCAGCAGGCGGTGGTGGAATACTGACTCATGCTGTTGCTCGTGTTGCTTCTTCCCTCAAGGTGAATGCCCCAAAACAAGTAATTGTAGGCGAACTGGTTTTGATGTACATTTATATAGTTTTCGAATATCTTTTGTTATGAATTTTCTGATCAAGCACTGTCTGATTACCTATAGTGCTGATCAAATCAATGACATTACCTCAACACTTTTAGTAGTGATGATTTCTCAGATTCTCAAACTGAGTTTGCATTCTTCCATTTGTTTTCAGATTAAAGAGGACACATCAGGAGATGGTATCGAGTCTCTTATCAACAGAGTGGAGAGCTTGATTGTGGATGGGGACTTGAGTACAGCAGCCGATACCCTTGAATGGGGCTTGCATGGAAGCGAAGCAGAGGAAATCGCTACGGAGTGGGTGAAGCAGGCAAGGAAACGCGCTGTAGCTGAGCAGACGCTTAGGCTCCTACATGCCTGTGCTTCTTCGATCACATTCTCGTGATTTTGACTTTTCTTAGTAATTTGTTCCATGGGATTGCCAATTTCAATACTCTGTCCGGTGTCATTTTTTTCCCCAGACCTTGTTGCAAATGCATGGGCGGTGAATGAGGCAATGAGATACTGCAGAGGCTACTTAACTGTTCTTTTGTAAACATAGTTAATAAGTGTTGCACAGTAGCTACTTGTTTGCTAATGATTAAGTCGCCAGTTAATTTTTTGGCGGAGCTGTCGTGTCAATTTTTTTTCTTTCTTTTGTTTTGTCTGCTCCTCGTGATGGAGGAGAATGGGAGAAAGGTGAGCCATTGAAACTATATATTCTTATCAAAAGTTCTTACATAATAATAAGACAAACAGAAGAGTGCTTGCATCTAATCTCACTGATCTGAAGTTGATATCACTATTGACTCCTTTTTAGTTAGGTTTGACCATTTGTCTTATCAAAAAATTTTAAAATTTATCACATGTATTCTTATGATTTGTTTTATCACTTAAGAAAAGAAATTTGTAGCGAAACTTTAAATTTAAATTATTTAGATTAATATTTTGAATAAGACGAATATTCAAGCTTAACGTAAAAAGTGCAACATCAATTCATATCCTAGCAAAAGTAGAGATCTGGACATTGTTTGCCTGTCAGAAGTTATGTATGCTCTAATAAAATTCATATCCTAGCAAAAGAAAGAATAAAATGCGGTAACATTTGTGTGGTCGTAATTAATCAAACAGGAGTCTTCTCTCTCGATGAAGACAAACACGATTGACACTAATACCATCTCAACACCCCAAGTCCACGGACTTGCGTCTCTTGTCACAGCTCGAGCTCTGAAGCAACTGCTGGTGGCGTTGACGCGACGACGACCTACCTCCGAAGCCGAGCTTCTGGAACAGCCTGGTCAGTGCACCCTTGGGCTTCCCAAGCCGGTGGATCTCCTGCCGCATACTGGAGCACTCGTCCTCCAGCTCGGTCACCCTCTGCTGTATCTCCTCCACGCTCATCGCCGACGCCAGCTCGGCGTGCCGTGCCACGTCGTCCTCCGACGAGGCCTGCGGCGCGAAGTCGAGATCGCTGCTGCTCTGCCTGCGCGGGAGCACGCAGTCTTCGGAGCTGGATCCGTGGTCCACGTTGTCCGCCACGAAGAACCAGCCCGCCACCGTGGTGCGCAGGCGCAGCTGCTCGAAGAAGAGCACCTGCACCACCACCCGCAGCGGCAGGCGCTCGTTCTGCGCCGCGTGCGTGCACGCCTCCAGAGACAGCTTCTGGCAGTTCATGAGCCGGCACAGCTGCTCCCGCTCCGAGTCCGTCAGCCACGGGTGCGCCTGCATGTAATTTTTTTATCAGACGATCGAATTCAAGACACGAGCTCTCGATCAAGAAGAAGATGAGCTGAAATTACTTAATCACCTTGAGGTAGATGTCGATGGCGCGGTAGAGCCCGTCATCGAGCGCCCGTGCGTAGTCTGGCACCAGTGCCGCGATGGTGTGGAACTTCGAGAGCTTGAGGTTCGGGTCCGTCCCGACCTCGGCGAGGTACCCATCCACGAGCTTGGCCACCGTACTGACCGGCCTGAGCTCGGCCGAGGGCGCGTTGACCAGCTGCCCCTCCTCGGTGATCTCCGGCGACGACGTGAACGCCGCCGCCGCCGCCGCGCTCTCCATAACAAACTGCTCCAGCATCCGTTGCACGCAGTCCACGTCGTAGAGCGTCTCCGTGGCGTAGCCCACGTTGGGGATGAGCAGGTCCTCCAGCGCCGCCTCGTCCAGCTGGCTCCCCGCCCGCCGCTCCAGCGCGTCCCGGCACGCCGCGCTTGCGTGCAGCACCGTCGCCGTGCGGAGCAGGCCCAGCAGGACCCGCGTCGCCGCCGCGCCCGTCTCCTCGGGGAGCATCGCCACGATCTCCTCGAGCACGACCCGCTGCTCGCCGTCGGAGAGCGCCGCCTTTGACGCGCCGGCGTGCCGCCCGACGAGGCCGGACAGGTGGCGCCTGGCGTAGTGCGTCAGCGATCCCGCGATGTTCCCGGGTGCCATGCCCCGGGCCCGCATCGCCGCGATCAGGCGCTTGTACACGGGCAGCCGCAGCGACGACGCCTGCTTGTACCACCAGTCCGGGCCCGCCGACCTGGGCTTCCCCGCCGTGCTGATGCCGTTCCACACGACCGCCTCCTCGAGGCTCCTCGTCGCGGTGTAGCACTCGAGCATCGGCCAGCCGAAGAGGGTCGGGTCCGTGCAGGCCTTGCTCGCCAGCGAGTCCACGCAGCGCTGCACGATGCGGAGGTCCTCGGCGAGCGGCAGCGCCGCGTCGCACGCGTGCAGCGCGCGGATGGAGTCGTTCCAGTTGCGCAGCGCGTCGGAGAGGAACGACTCCGTCTGGTCCACGAGGTTCCCGTCGCTGTGCATGCCGAGGTGCTCCGCCGCGCAGCGGAGCGGCACCGCGTTGGACGCGGTCAGCTCCACACGAACGTCGTAGCAGAATTTGGCGGCGTGCTCGAAGGCCTCCGGGCCGCCGGGGATGTCGTCCATCTGGATCCTGCACTGCTGTTTCCCGTCGTCGTCGTCGTCGCCATCATCAGTAGCCTCATTTATCAGAGTTTTCAGCGTGGCACTACGGCTGATCAACGGTAACTGAACCAGGCCAAAATAAAAAATACAAATAACATTTTAATTAGAGCACATTCCATTGTAAGTAGTATAGAAAACGAACATATTGTAAGTTCGGTCTGAAAGTGTCAGCCAGAAGTCAGAACACAACTTATGCGCTGCGTTTCATGCCATGGAACAAGACAGTGGGCGACAAAGTGTGTTTTCTAGTGCTCTGACAAGATGACAAATGGACTGAACACTGGAGAAATGACTGGCAGGAAGAAACATAACACTAGTACCTTGTGAAGATGGAAAGACACCTCTCCTACTTCAATGATCACATCACTTTCCAACTCCGTCACGCAAATCCTACAAAATTAGTTTTGTCGTCAAAATGCGTCGAAGGTAGTACAGTATACACATACTCTCTGCAGTGTATTGTTCTGCCACTCGTTCCAGTATTCTGTCTCCGATCCGAAGTTTTCTAAAAGGCCAGGGGCGCATCAATGGATCCATCAGTTAGATAAAAGTGCCATACTGGCTAAAAGATCTTGCATTAACTAATTAAAAATCTTTTTAGGCTAAGATATGAACAGCTAGTAGGCCGTGTGGTGCATGCGGCTGCGCCCCATCGAAACAAGAACGCATCTGCGATGAAATAGGAAACGAGGAGATATGAAAAATACCAGGTATTAGGGTCTTGGAACTGGAAGTAACTTGATGGTCTGGATCCGATCACCTTCGTCGTCGCCGCCATCTACTGCACTAGTTCCAACGGACGACGCATCAGCAGGAATCGCAAGGATCGAGCGCAGATAAATTGAGGCGAGACTGAGATTCATACCCTCTGTGCCGCCGTCAGGTATAAGAAGAGGGAAGAAACGCACTGATCGATCCCGTCTCCGCACCAGCACCGGCCGCCGAGATCGCGGAATGCACGGGCACTCAAGGCTTCATGAGACGGCCGCCTATGGGTTCGGTCGTCCGGCGATGGCCGGATCGGTTGGCCAGCCACCGCGTCCGGCGCCGGTGGACTCGGGATGATGAGCGTCCAGGCGAACCGCGTCGTCAGGCGGCCAGGACCGAGCGAGTGCGATGGATGCTTCTCTCTCGTTTATTAAGTCCACAAGCGTTGTTTCATCTCCACCCTCCGTTTAGTTTGCTCATCAATCTGGATCACAGGTTTACATATTTTCTCTACGCACCGACCGCATAGATCTCCATACAGGCTAGGCTAATAATCAGGTAACTGACACGTGTCGCATCAGCAGCACCTTCACTCCATCGATTGATTTCCAATAGTCAGATAATTAACATGGATGGAATTCAATTAAAAACGATCTCTGCATTACAAACACTCATTGAATATAAAGTCAATGCGGTTCAATTTTGACTGCTGAATGTAACAACAACATCAGTTCAGGTTCAGGTTCAGGTCGGCGATGGTACGTCGCGGTTGTGCGCGCCGAAGATCCGGTTGAGGAACATGGCCAGCCTCACTCCCCTTGCGCGATCCGTCGAGATACGATCGGGAGCCTTGAATCGAAGTAGTCGTCTGCAAGTGACAAATGCCATTAATTTCACGGTCAGAACTTTAGAGTTTCAAATGAATCACACCCAAAGTCGTTAAGAAGTAGTATAGCTTACCGGAGAGCGTTTCCCCTTGCTGCACGCCGTCGTATGCCCATTTACACGCCAGGCCTATGCTCTCAGTAGCGTACCTGTCGCATCAAGATTTGTGAATGCGTTATCAAAACCCTGAAGCAACATCTTCCATCTTCTATGCTTTGAGGACAAGAATTCAGAATACTAACTTGGTTGGGCAAGATCGGAGGTCCTCACAGTCTGCCCAAGATGAGACGTCATCGGACCATGTACCCTGCAAGGAGACGTTGGTGTGAGAATGTACATAACGTTTTCTTTCTTGGGTCAAGTATATTTGAATTCCATTCTCCAGGAATTCTGTGCAATTCCGACGTTTTGAAATGGTGTGCTAGCGATATGGTTGTTTTCATTTTCTCGTACCTTGGTGAAGTTGTGCTCGAGTTGCTTCCGGAACGTGTCCATGTCCTTGCCGTAGAGTTTATCGATAGCTGTTAGGATGATCTCCCTGTCCCACACCTGGATAAGACCGGCTATTAATAAATACAATTTAAATTCAATATTTATCTATGTGCTAATAAGGATATGGAAGTCCATTACGTGATGAAGGTTGGATTTGTGCCTGAACCAGCGCAGGTCTATCGAGTTTCCGCCTTGGTCGCTAGTGAATCCCACATGCATCGGCTGCATGGAAGGTGGAGGTTAGCAAATTGATCCTCATGAGAAAGAAGATTGATTTTGGAACTTGTAAGAACAAAATTTTACCTGATGAACATCTCCCATGAAGTGTGACACGAACAAAAGGGCTTCAGTCAAGTTGTCTGCGGTGCAATAAGGGGGAAAATAAGAACAGTTGTCAGGATATGCGAAGAGACAGAGACACTGGGACATTTCTTGAATTCATCAACTCCCGTGCTTACATCTCCGGTCGGCGCTGCCATGCTTGTAGTGCATCAACTGGGAGGTGAAGTTGGCGATGGCGCCGGCGACGCACATGTCCTTGGCGCCATCGGGGCCATGGCAATCCCCTGAGCCATCACATCGCAACAGACACGAGACGCCGTTTTCAATCAACTGGGTTGAGAAATTCAGAAGAAAGTGTGCAGGTGAACATACTTGAGTAGACAAAGCTGCAGGCCTTGTCCGGAGTGTCGATGAAGTGGAGCGGGCTTGTCCACCTGTACTTGTACCAATGCCGGACCTGGTCCGGCCAGACGCAGAGCGCCGACAGGTCGCCGTCCACCTCGGCTGGGAGCAGGTTCTTCACGGCGTGCGCGGCGTCGGGCTCCAGCAAGTCCTGCCACATCCAGTTGAGCAATCAAGCTTGATTATCTGAAGCTGCAAGATTATCCGACGAGAAACGGACTGAATTTAATTTAATTACCTGTGCGATTTGGCATGTGAGCATGTGGCCCTCTTTGCTCCAGGACTGAGCCACCGGCGGCACCGACGCGAGAACCAACCCAAGCACCACGGCTTGCACAAACGCCATTGAGTACCTGACGGTTGCTTCGCAGCTTCAGATCATGTGATGAATCAATGCCTTGAGACACGGGCAGTGATATATATGCTAGTTGCATGCCAAGTGTCTCTCGATATCGCATAGCAGGGCCAGGGCAGGTGGAAAGTGGAAGGCAAGGAAACCTTGGTTGAGTGCAAGCATCGTGTTTCTTCTTCGAGTTCCATGCTTGCATTGCTTTGCTTAGCTCCATGAATTCCCAAGTTGCTGACTAACCAGTGCGTGGTGATCCTGCCTTTCGGCGAGACGAGTGGATGGATGGGCTGAGTTATCCATCTCTGGTGCTTGGCGGCATGCCGGTATAAGCGACAGGGACAGAGCTAGTCGGTTGGGTGCCTGATGCTGGAAGCATTGCCATTTCAGTGTGTCTTGGTGACGTGCACGCCGCACGCGCACACGCAAGTCAAAGCTATTAAAACTGGGCCGAGCCTGATGGGCTTATATGGAGGCCTACATGACGATGTCGTGGCCTATAAGTGTTGCCTGGGCTGGGCCTGGGCTGGAGAAGTGAAACCGGGCAACCACCTGCACGGGCGACGCGGATAACTTGTCCGAGCCAACCCAGCATTACCGGAGTCCGCTGCCGCTTGTCGCCGAGGCGATGACGGCCACCGCCAGCAGCTTGGCCTCCCCGGCGTGGGCGTGGCCTCGCGCCGCTTCCGCTCCTTCCCCGCGCGGCAGCAGGTTTCGGCGGCCTGAGCGCGTGCGCGTCTCCAGTCGCGGCCGACCTGACGTTCCACCCGGAGGTGTCCCGCGCGGCGGAATCGCTGCAGGCGGAGTTCCGCGCTGTTGACCGCGCCCTCGCCTACAACTCCTCCCGCGTCGCCGCAGCATTCCGCCGAGCCCGCGTCGCGCCACATGTAATCCCTCACTATCTCATACCTCAGCTTCTCCCCTCTGCTGTGATTTCTCTCCCTGCGCCGGTAATCGCACCTGTGCATTTTCAGCATTTCGGCGGGTCCACGGGGTACGGCCACGACGACGGGGGCGGACGGGAAGCGCTGGACTCCATCTTCGCCGAAATCGTCGGCGCCGAGGCCGCCATCGTGCGCCCCCAGGTTCCATTCCACCATCACACACAATGCAATTCGGTTCCCTCCAGTCGTTGCTCCGCTCACAGCACAACTCAAGCGGCATTTGGTGAACTAATTGCTCGATTTGCAGTTCTTCTCCGGCACGCACGCCATTGCCTGTGCTCTGTTTGCGCTTCTCAGGCCTGGGCATGAGGTAAGGGAGAGGGTGAACTGAAATAAACAGTCCTGACACTGTTCTGACTGAGATTTAAGAGATGATGAAATAACAGTGCTCTGTTTCTTCAGCTCCTGGCGGTTGCTGGGCCTCCGTATGATACCTTAGAGGAGGTGATTGGGATCAGGGGTTCGTCCAACGTAGGCTCACTCAAGGATTTTGGTGTTGCGTACCGAGAAGTTCCGGTGTGGCAATTTCCCCTTCACTGATGCCTGGTGTCTAGAGTGTGTTTTTCTTCTTGTTCCAGTGAATGCATTGAGTGTGTTGCATTGTCCTGTGGATGGGTTACTTACAAGGTTTCAGTTGTAGCTAGCAGAAGATGGTGGCCTTGATTGGGATGCTCTTGCTTGTGCCATTAGACCAGAAACCGGATGTGCCTTCATACAAAGATCCTGTGGATATTCGTGGCGCAAGAGTTTAAGTGTTGCACATATTCAGAGAGCTATAAATTTGATCAAGGTAACACTTCAAAGTTCAGGCACTGGAATCTTATATCTATCTATGGTAACTCTTGACCTCTTGTTGCTAACATTTTCCAATGTTTTCATTACAGAAGCAAAATCCAGACTGCATGGTGATGGTTGACAATTGCTATGGTGAATTCGTTGAAACATCGGAGCCTGCAATGGTGGTATGTCCATAATAGTTATGATCTGGTGACAACGAGTTTTATCTCATTGCATGTTTTACGGCAGGGAGCAGATTTGATCGCTGGTAGCTTGATAAAGAACCCAGGTGGAACTATCGCACCTTGTGGTGGTTATGTTGCTGGGAAGAAATATTTGGTTGAAGCAGCTGCAGCTCGCCTATCTGCACCTGGCCTAGGTGTGGAGTTTGGGTCAACACCAGGCCATGTTATGCGTGCACTGTTTCAAGGATTGTTCCTTGCTCCACAAATGGTTGGAGAAGCAGTAAAAGTAGGTTATTCTTTATTTGCACAATGTTGAGGAAACTAAGTACGCCAATGATGATCTAATTCAATCTACAGGGAGGTTTGCTAATTGCGGAAGTCATGTCAGCCAAGGGTTATAGAGTACAACCACTTCCAAGGGTTCCTCGCCATGATATTGTGCAGGTTAATTAATCAACCTTCGATAACTAGCTGAAGCATGCACATTCTCACAAGCATGATACATAGCTCCTAAGATTTGCTTTTCTCGAAACAAGAGAAGAAGTAGCAAAAGGTGTAATGGAGGAAAGCAGTCTTGCAAAAGAGAGATTAGGAGAACCGAATGTTGCAGCATTCACACTCTGCATTTTATCTATACCGAATGTTGTAGGATTTTAGAGCCAAGGAGCGAACAATGAATCCAACCTTTTTATTTCTAGGCCGTACAGCTTGACAACAGGGAGAGACTCATAGCATTCTGTGAAGTGGTGCAAAAGACTTGCCCAGTTGGATCTTTCATTAAACCAACTGCTGGGGAAACTCCTGGCTATGCTTCAGAGGTGCGGTTCTATGTTTTTCACCATTGGATTCTGCTTATTGCTCAATTACTGTTTTATTTAAATGTGAAAGACAGTTTATTTATACACTTCATTGTCAATAAAATATTTATTTGAAATTCAAATACTACATGCTACGTTTTCTATCTACATATATTTTTTTCCTTTCTTGTATGACACCAAAGAGACTAACCCACTAGAATCAGGTCATTTTTGCTGATGGTACATTCGTTGATGGAAGCACAAGTGAATTATCGTGTGATGGGCCATTAAGGGATCCATACGCTGTCTTTTGTCAGGTTAGCCGAGGCTTTCATGCTATTTTTCAGTCAGGATCTTTGCTTTGTGGTTACTTTCTCACTATCACCATGTCATTATCTGGTGTTGACTCCAAGTCCTAAAGACCTCAAATAAAATATGTATTTTATCTGTTGTACTGATGCCTCTTGAAATATACTGGCGCAGGGCGGAACACATTGGACACAGTGGGCACTTGTCCTCAGTGAAGTTCTGAAGGTCGTGTAACTGAGTGGTGCCATAATTTTGTCTTGTTTGCTGTATAGACACGCCCTTTCTCATATTTCTGGAAACTTCAGATTGATTGACCTGATTATCAGGAGGTAACCTTCATTACTTCTCCGTGTCACCTCAAGCTTTTACCTTCGGTTATGCTATATCTTTCATGGAGTATAAACTTCCCTCTCTTAATTTTATCCTTTATTGATGCTGACAGATTTGGTACAATGTCAAGTAGAATGCTTGGTTTAATTGTTCAAACCATGATGACAAGGGTCGACAACATGTCATGTGGATCATTGTTTCATATTGTTTCTTCAGCTAAACTGATTAGTGAGAAAGAAAAGGGAGATACTTGAGATTGTTAAGAGTCAGCTGGATGCACGGATTGACTGCTGGAGTAACTTCATTGCAAGCTAGAGCTTCGTGGAGATGCGGCAGCTCTGTCATCAACTTGCCAGTTCATCAGAAATGGAGTAGTATTGAGCTGTATGGATTATTTAGAATGCTTTACTATCACTGTAACATAATATCTTGCCACTTCTGCGCCGCAAGGGATAGGGGCATATAATATCTAGGAGTTTTGCGTCCATAAATTAAGTATTGCGTATGGTAGGATCACTCTGTAATTGCGGCTCCTGGTCTTGGAGGTTACATTGCATTATTGCAGAGTCGTATAAACATATCTAAAAAAAAAATCATTGTTGCTCAAGGACATTTAAATGAGAATAGCAGAGCTATGCTTGGCCCATTGAGTACATTATGATCAAAGATCCTCTTACTGTGAGAACAGATGCAAATGCAAGCATCGTAGTTAATATTGCGGACGTTTTACGACATAGCCAGCAAAAGTCAAAAGAGAACCAAGGCTTTATACTCTCTAAGCCACACCTTGAAGTACGTGAAGCATAGCAGCATTAGCCCTCAGCAGGCACCTCTTCCTACTCGTCTCGTACCTCAGTTCCTAAGCAAGTCAATGCCTCTTTCCAGAATACAAGCAACTGAAAAGGAAGCTCCCAGTTTCTTCACATTGCTGTTGTCCCATTCTGCAGTAAACAAGATACTGCAAGGGCGTCAATAAGACGGTGCGTTCAGAGAGATGGACACAAGCAAGTACAATAGATCAAGAGGCCGCACCATGGGTAACAGCAACAAGAGGGTTCCTCCATACCTTGTGCTAGTGCTGCTGGCTATCGGCGCTGCCGCGCTGAGCGTTGGCATCCTGCACAAGATGAGGGAGCACCGCGTCCTCACCGTCCTACTCCAGGAACGGGACCAGCAGCTCATCTCCCTTCAAGTGCTTCTGGAGGTATGGACATGCATGAAAATTGTTTCTGTTAGGGTTCCATTTGTTGGCACGCTACTAGCAGATTGTGATTGGTATTTTTAAGCGATAAGCCATCAATTCAGTTTGCTCTTTCGATCCACATATTTGCAAGGTGTAAGAACATGTATACCCATAGGTTGTAGTATCTGTCTTTGCTCAAATGATCTGCCCATAGAAATGGGTAGATTTCCAATAAACTTGAAGCAAATAACTTGAAGCACCTTCGGATCTTACACAAAGCTGCTAAATGAGGCATAAGTGCATAGCGCTTAACGCATTTCCTTTAAATTGTAATGATGCCTCACTATCAAATACTCCATGTGAACTACAGAGAACTATAGTGAACTGTTTATAATGCATTTTATTTATCAGTAATAATAATAAATAATAAAAATACCCTCATGCAGAGTGGAATTCTATTTGTGTCAATCGATGCCTGATCCATCACAAGCCATTTTGCGACCTACTGTTTGTAACTTTTGCAGGATCTTTATAGCAAATAGAACAATTTTCACTCGGGCAGGAAAAGTTCCCACATTGTAAAAATGGCCTTGGTAAAAGTAGGGATACAGGAGCACCGCATTGTAGCACTTGGGAAATATTTCCACACCCAGATCACAAGGATGCCCTCAAAATCTAGAATACTAGATCACCAGAACCATGCCTTCATAGGTTCATAGCTCAGATAAATCACCCCTGAGAAAACTTCCATATTGAAACCACTTGAAGAATGCAGACACTGTTAGCTGAGGGCATCATATCAGGGTATAACTTCCAAAGGAAAAGCGAATTGATATAGTCAACTAAATATCATTCACGCTCTACAAAAGTACCAAGTAAATAATATTGTGATAAAAATAGTGTGCTTTATGAATTATTTATCCAGCCTATCATTCAACAACATCTCATTAACCAAATATTCCTACTCATTAGTTTTTCTTTTTTGCAGAAAGAAAAGGAAGTTAATAAAGAGACAAGGAGGAAAGTGGACGAACTGGAGGCCAAAACATCTATCCTTAGTATTGAGAGAGCAGAACTGAAAAACAAACTCATGGATTCAGAAACTACCACAACATATCTTACCAACACCCAGAAGGAATTGGAAGCAGCTCTTGTGGAGAAAGAGAGTCATATCAACCAAATGAAAGAGAATGCAGCTGCTTCAACCCCTGATCAAACGACAAGTATAAAGGAACTCCTACAGCAAAAAGAATCTGAGCAAACTGGAACTTCCAGTGATTCTATACCTGCTACAGCAGAAGAAAATTCCAACAACACAACTGCTTCAGAGAGCCACCACCAGGATGAGAACATTGTGGTTGGACCAAACAATGAAAATGCAACTTCTGACACTGTGATGCTTGATAAATCTGAAAACTCCAATGATTCTGTATCTAATACAGCAGAAGAACAAAATCCTGACAGCACTACTACATCAGAGAGCAACAACCAAGATTCTGTACCTACCCCGACAGAAGAACAGAATTCTGACAACACTACATCAGAGAGCAACAATCATGATGCAAACACTGTAGGAGGCACAAACAATGATCATGCAGTTAATGAAACCGATGTCCCTGACAAAGATGCAAACTCCACTTACTCCATAGCAGCCCCAGAAGAGGAACAACATTTATATAACGCCACCACATTAGAGAGCAACCAACAAGAAAATAGTTCCACAGAAGAACAGTTCTTAAGGTTGACAACTAACATGGAAGATAGTCAGCTGCAAGAGAACAAAATTGAGGGGAATGAACACTCTTATGATGCTGCAGAGGGAAGTCATTCATCAGATAAATCTGAATTTCCACAGTTGAGCCAGACGCTGACAGACAATCAGGAAGGCAGCAAAGAACAGTCTGATGGCATGAAACAGACGGAGGATCCTCAAGGCGAAATCAGTTCCCACAGCAGAGATAGTAAACTGCTGGAAACGGGAGATGGTAATGCAGTTGTCAAAGAAGCAGAGATAGAAATGAATCCTGAGGGCAAACCAGAGACCTCAGAAGACAGATTGGGTGAAGCCAGCCAAAACACAACACAAGCTGTGGAATCTGTTGCTGTTCCCACAGATGCAAACTCAAGCATGTCTACAAATAATGATGAAAGAAAAGAAACAAGCAAGAGGCACAGGAGGAGAAGGTTCAGATCTAGAAGGAAGAAGAGGACCACTGTTGCTGCTAGCAATAATGATGGGAGTCATCAAATAGAGGTAGACACTGCAAAAAGTACATGAACTTATGATGGGAAAGGCATTGCAGTACAACAAAGTGATGGAAATGCAAACCTGAAAGCACTTTAGAAGAGATAAAATACAGACAGAATCATACGCTGAACGCCACTGGAAGAGAAGCAGAGAAGAAAGAAAATAACAGATAAATTGATGGAGTTGTCAATCTGAGGGCTTGAACATTTACTGTTACTTTATTTACATTTAGGGAAAATTTCACTGTAATAAGCTCTGTGTACTGAAACTTTGAACTTCTTTTCTCTTAAATGAAAGAGCAGTGCCCTGCTCATTGGTTCGAAAAACAAATCGCTGTATTTTCGCTTTATTTAGTGCAAATTTTATGTCCATGATAACACATTTGAAACACAAAAATCATGTATGCACAAATGAAATATAAAGTAAATCTTTTAAAAAAATCAGAGTCAAACAAGTCCATTCTATTCCTCGATATTTTTGTAATCTTAATACAGCGATAACTCTGGAAATGAATCATCGCACTTTTGTTAAGGAAGGTGGAATCGCCTTGTCACCTACAAATTTTCCGTTCCTGTTAACATCTGTTGCATTGAGAAGGATAAAAAGTTCCTTCCATGGTAAGTTCCTATAAGTTTAACACTAAAAGTTCTTTATGATTACTGCAATGGATGTACTGATTTCACTGGCATAGTACCGATGTTCCTTTTTTCCCACGAAACAGGTCTGCAAAGAATCTTTCATGGGTCTCACAAAGAAGATGAAGCAACAATGACCAATGAGCAGTAAGAAACACAAAATAAATTCTGAATTTCTGACACAGGTACATATGATTTTATTTATGATGTACATAATACAAAAAAGTGTAAGCTGTCTGAAACTCAATAAATAGGGATATGTATATCAAAACTTGCTGTAATACCTCAATAACTGTAAATCAATTCTACAATGGCGATTTCCATTCTGTCGCACCCAAAAAATAAAAATGGAAAAAATTACATAGGCAGTTGCAGGTTACGAATTGTAAGTAACGGGTGTTGTTCAAGAAAACAGCCTACTACATGGCAAGCTTAGGTCTTGTGCTGATTACCTGCTGCCACTGATAACTGTGAATAATGTGCTCCAACAATTAACTACAGATGCCAGTATAAACAACCATCAATGTCTAATCCTGATGTTGTAACTTGAGACGAAGCGAACTCACTCTACTACATGTTTGTATGTGACTGTTGGAGCAAGGCTTTGAGACATTTCCACCAGAAACCTCCCAAAAAATTCTAATGCTGGTACACACTAATCAACGCATGAAACATTGCTGAATCAGAGGATGTGAATAGTCCACATAGTTATCCCAAAAATTCTTGTACTTCTCCATTCCAATTTTCAGCCATGGCTTCATATTACCATTATAATGCAATACTGCCCCTTCCTTGATCAATGCAGGGTCTACCGTGGTGTACCCTAGCCCCAAGACATGCCATTTTGGGTCTACCGCCTCAACCAAACCATAGAAAGCAAGAAGCCCAGGTGGTAAAGAGCCAAGCTTCCATAGGGTATGATCAGCGTTGCGCTCCTGCCAATAATGATATATGCCTGTCACATTCTTGTTCCTCCATTCGACAAGGTCAAGCACATTCATACCAAATGCCCAGCCACAAGCATCAGGGTCAAAATGAGCACGGATTAGTGGATGAGAATGATTAAGGTACTTATGAAATCTATGGAACGTCTCCATGCAAGTCTCCACAGCACCCATCACATTACCGTTGAGGTTGATGGTAAACAATTCTGATAAGTCCTTCTGGACAACAATATCATCATCGAGAAATACTACCTTATGCAATTCAGGATAAATTTCCGGGATATAAAACCTCAGGTGGTTAAGCATGGATAGGTACTTTGGATTCCTGAATTTGACCGGTGTACCACGATTACCGCTGCCAGAGAAGTAGAACTTCTGGGTAGCAGCGTTCTGCAACTGTTTAAGAACAGGAACATAAGATGCATTGAGCCAGGTGAAGTCTTCCACCTTTTGTATCTCCACAGTGACCCCTCTGTAATCATTCATGGCAAACCACGCCTTCATTGGTGCATAGTTCAACTCATCAGTCACTAGGTGAAAAACAACCTTTTCAGGGTGCTTTGAGTTGACAGCTGTAGAATTGACGACTACTGAAACAGCAAGGATGTTGTCTGAGAAGACGCAAAAATGATAGAGGCTATTATCCCTTAGATTGCTCTGCACCGCTGGGCTCCTATCTGAAAACTTTCTCTGAAGCTCAGGATTCTTGAACCATTCCATGGTTAGCCGAACTCCAAGGCAGTAAAGCCCCTTCGGGAGCTCCTCAGCGGCGATCTGCCCATACTTTGTGCTCTTCTCTGCCTCAGCTTTTGACTTCTCCTCGAGGGACTGAATCTGACCTTTCAACTTCATGATTGTAACCCCACTGTCATACCGGAACTGCTGCGCCTGGAAGAGTAACACAGACATGTCCCTGATTGCCTTCTCCGCTTCCTGCTCAACCACCGTGCCCCCATTGGCCGCAGCATGTGCAAGAATGCTCTGTGACCACCGTATCTGCGCACCAAGCTCTGCAGCAAACTGCAGGTTATTTGCTTCTTTGGCGACCACAACATATGTCTTGGCGAGTGAAATCTGATCCGTGAGCTGCCTTGAGAACGAGCGTGCACTCAGCATTTCATCGGTCATGTTGAGCCCATCCGTGATGCCCTCCAGGTAAGATCTCTGCACACAAGTGGTCAACAACTTTCAGATGCTACTCGATAGCTCTCATCATCTTCCCCAAATGTCAGCGCTACACAGCTAGCAGATTTAGGAGGTGTAATGACTAATGAGTACTACTACTATCTAAAATTGGCGCATTTGACGTTGAACGCTCAAATGAAGAAACGATCCGTGAAATGCGAGTCATCGGTGTGTTAGGTATGATTACCTGGCGGAGAAGCGGGGAAGATGTGGCCTTGGATCCGGCGGAGACGGTGGAGGAGGACGAGGAAGCACCGGGGTCCGGGGAGCCGAGTAGGACGGCGAGCAGGAGCACGCAGGCGAGGGCAAGGAGGAGGGAGAGCGCGAGGCGCACCCACAACGGCCGCTGCTGCCATCGCCGCTTGAACGACGACCGGCGCGGGTCCATGAATGGCCGCCGCCTCATCGGGTCGCGCGGGGGCGGCCCCGCGGCCGCGCCGCCCTCACCGCACTCGCCCGGAGGACCGGGCGGGGGCGCCGCGCCGAGATCTGAGACGGCGCGGGAGCGAGCTCCTCAATTTTCCTTCGTGTCGCGCCCTCAGATCTCCCCGCGCTCCCGCGGCGCGGCCGGCAGCGTCGTGCTGTCTCTCCTGGACGTGGGTGCCTTGCTTGACTGCGCTACGACTTTGATCTGATGCTCTCAGATCCAAGAGGCAAGCTTCAATTTGCGGTTCACCGCGCCCGCCCGGTTCGTTGATGCAGCTGCCTCGCTGTCTTGTCTGCACGGTGTATATAAAGCAAGAATAGTCAGCTTTTGCAGATCACGGAATGGTTTTACCCGCGATATTCCGTTCTGAAGAATGATCGCCGGATGATCATATCGTCAACCTCTTGATTTTCGTTGCCGTGATTTTCAAATTGCTAGAGGCAAATTTGCCTTGTACACGGTTGATATAAACGAACGCATCCACACTCTTTACGAGACATCTGCTGTACGAGAGATCGGCATGCTCATATCGATCATTTCTTATCACCAAAGAAATAATTAGTTACAAATACGATATTTATACCTTAAATTTAAATACAATACTTTACGTCTTGAACTCAAATGTGAATGAGCATGGTTCGCCATAAGAAAAATATTTTGATGAAACCGTATAAAATCGTTTTGCTAGTTGTTCAGTTCTTCTGTTAAATCATTTCAAGTTATCATGTACTTTCACGTCATTTGGAAAAAGAATAATACTATAATATTTTTTATTTTGAAATTATAAAATTTACAATGCACCAAGTACAATTTACATTTTTTTCTCGGAAGAAAAGAAGGATAGGGAGTTACCGACCACCAGTTCAAAAGAAGAAAAGAAATTTAATAAAAAAAGAAAAAAAAGGAATTACCGACCAAGGCGGCAAGGCCGGCCCAAGCCCAACGCTCTATGGCCCTGTTTGGAACCGATTATAGGCAACTTCCATCCAAGATAATCGGATTGTGGAGCCAAACACTCGGATTTTGGACCGGCGTTCCCTAGTATCGGCTAGCGATTCGGCCCCAGGACACCTACGACGTGGAATCGAGGCCCGGGGTGGATATTTCTCAACGCTGCGCGTTGGAGACGAAACTCCCCGGCAACTTCGGCGTTATTTACCCGCAATTGCCATCGGAATATCCAACGGATCGAACCGGTATGCACTGCTCGACACCGGAGCTAGGGTTGGACAAGCACCGCCGCCCCATCCGCTCGTCTCCCCCGAGTCGCCGCCGCCCATCTCCTGCTCTCCCCCGGGCCGCGCGCGCGCCGTGTGCTCTCCCGGGCCGCTGCGCTGCTGCCCCTCTCCCCCGGCCGCTGCGCTGCTGCTCCTCTCCCACGGGCCGCCGCGGCTGCTGCTCCTCTCCCACGGGCCGCCGCGCCTCTCGGTCCTCTCCCACGGGCCGCGCCCCTGCGGTGACCGCCGCCGCCACTTGGATCGGAACGACGACGCCGCCTGGACCGACGCCCGCCTAGACGAGAGGACGAAACTCGCTCGGACGAGAGGACCGACGCCGCTCGTAAGGTAGTCTTCTTTCTTGTAACCTCGTGGATTTATGTCCCGTTAATTTGGTCTTGCTAGGTATGTAACTTTTTAGGAATTAGATGTAGAAACATTTGTGTCTTGTATTATGTAAATGTTGTAGTTCCATTGCAGTTCGTAGATGGCAAAGGTAGTGGCAAAGTGGGACTCATGGGTGCACAAGATCTGGTTAGAGATTTGTGTTGAAGAAGTTAGAGCTAACAATAGGCCACAGCATTCCCTGAATTCTTTAGGCTATGCAAATCTTATCAAAAAGTTCACCGACCGCACAAAGAGGTCATACACCCGTGAGCGAGCATAAGAACAGATGGGACAATTTGAAGAGGTCCTATACACAGTGGAAAACTTTGAACATAAAAGCCTCTGGTTTGGGAAGAGATCCAATTTCAGGTTGTATCGCTGCTACCGATGATTGGTGGGATGAGCAAAATGTGGTGAGTGCTAATAAGTGGCTTCTCTATTCTACATGTTTTTGAAGCTAGTAGTATGTTTATACATTAATGTTTAATGTTTATTTTTCTTGCGAGGCTATGCCAGGATGTATTGTGTTCAAAACTACACCACTTGAGTTTGAGGAGGAGATGCGGATCCTCTTTGATAGCATTTGTGTAACAAATGCTACCTCATTTGTTCCTGGAGGTAGTGCACCATCTCGAGCTGTAGGAGAAGGAAATGCGATGGAACCGACGTTCAAGCTGGTGAGGATGGGCCAAGCAATGACTCACCATCTCCTGCTCGTTGGCAAACGTTTAGCCGAGAAAAGGCTCGCTGCTCATGGTGCTTCTCCATCGGGAAAGAAGGGGAAGAAGACATACGAGAGATGGTCCGATGAAGAGGTTGGTCGATGCATATGAGAAGAAGTCCGAAAGTAGCAAGTATTCAGCTACCTCTATGCTTGTAGATCCTGTTAGGCAAGAGATAGCTGAGCTGCTTGGATTTAGTCATACAAGCTGGGGCGAGAAGAAGGGAGTGATGAGCACTATTATGCAACTCAACTTCTAATTAAGAAGGAGTACCGTGACGTATTTTTCACATTGAAGACACCAACAGGAAGACTTGCATGGTCGAGGAGGACTTGGGAGGACAAAAAGAAACATTAGGCTTGCTTGTATGCTTATGCAATATGTATCCTTTGTGCACTTATGTATCCTTTGTGCACCTATGTATCCTTTGTGAATTTATTTGTGTGTGTCCAGTACAATGACTATTTTCACTCTTGAATAATTGCTATTTCATGGTTGTGTTGACTTTATTTGTGTGTGTCCTATACGATGAATTTTTTCACTCTTAAATAATTGCATGGCTAATGGTTGTGTAAAATGAATAATTACATATTTATATTATTTTTCAGATGAGTTCTTCAAGTGATAAAGAGGAATCGGATGAGATCATACCACATTGTACTAGTGATGATGATGATGATGATGATGACTTCATACTTGTTAGTGCTGCTTTGGAATTAATGAATGATAACTATGATTCACGTTCTAACAAGCCTAGAGCGAGTGCCTAGGATGCCTGGTAGTGTTTGGACTGAGATATTACTTGAAGATAGGGCCAAGTGTTATGAGACATTCGGGATGAGAAGGACAGTTTTTCATCTTCTCCATGAAACATTGGTAACAAGATATGGATTGCGATCGACTAGGGAAGTATCTAGTAAAGAAGCATTGGCAATGTTTCTATGGACTTGTGGTGCTCCTCGGTCTAATCGTCTTGTGAAGAATGTGTTTCACCATTCAATCGAGACAATTAGTAGAAAGTTCAATGATGTTCTAGGTTGTGTAACAAGAATGGCCGCGGACATCATTAAACCAAAAGACCCTCATTTTACATCGGTGCATCCTAGACTTCAAGAACCTAGATTCCGGCCTCATTTCAAGGATTGCATTGGTGCTATTGATGGATCTCATATTCCTGTGATTGTCCCATTAAGTGAGACACCCAAATATGTTGGTCGGCATGGTTATGCATCACAAAACATTATGGCTGTTTGTGACTTTGATTTGAGGTTTACATTTGTTGTCACCTGGTTGGCCAGGATCTGCTCATGACACCCGAATACTAAATGATACTTTGCTAACCTACAACCACAAGTTTCCAAAACCTCCACCAGGTAACTTTGTGTATTTTTCCTTTTAATATATATGAGGAAAATTATGTATTGTATTAACAACTATATTTGCAGGAAAATACTATCTAGTTGATTCGGGATATCCAAATAAACAAGGTTATCTTGCGCCATACAAGGGTCAACGATATCATGTACCCGAGTTTCAACATGGTAACCCGGTTGGATTGAAAGAAGTGTTCAACCATGCTCATTCATCTCTTAGGAATGCGATTGAACGGTGCTTTGGAATTCTAAAAAATAAATGGCGCATTTTAAAACAAATGCCAAGCTACCCGATAGAGACGCATAGCGCAAATTATAGTTGCTTGCATGGCTCTTCATAATTTTATTAGGGACGAGTGCCTTATATGATGATGATTTCGAGAACTATCAAGATGAGTTTCCTGAAGAATTTCATGATGATCCGAGCATTGCAAATGATGAGTATGACATGGGAGCATTTCGTGACTCCATAGCCGCTGCATTGTTAGGATGATTATTGTACTTTGTGGGAGCATTGCTACCATTATTATTGGATGTGTAAACATGGAGTACTATTTTAATGGACTAAATTGTAGCAACATCTTACTATTATTCATTTAGAGAAAATTTGACGACTCTTTTATCTATCAAAAAAAATACTACGTGCTTCTCTTTGCCTTCTCAACTGTCAAACAAGTCATAACAAACTCTGGGGGCATATCAGACATTGTGCACTTAGGACAGATAATCTCTACTGAAATAATCAGGGTTGCCAAACGCTCAGCTTATTTTAACAACAGATTCTGCTCACAGCTGAATGCTAGAGAATCTGGTTTTCTACAGAATCTCTTCAGAAATAAGTTGTTCCAAACAGGGCCTATATCTAGCACCTGCTTCCTCCGTACGACTCGATTCGCAACCGACGAGATAGGACTAGGAGGAGGAGCCGAACCGAGCCGCGATCCCTCGTAAACCCGACACAGCTCCTGACCCAATGGCGTCGCCGGTCGACGAGCCACCGTCGAAGCGGCCCCGTCGCGACCCCCAAGCGGAGGAGGACGCCGCGGAGCCGACTCCACGCGTGCAGCTCAATCCGGCTGACTGCGACCTGGGTACACCCACACTTCGGCACCTCTCGTCTTCTATTTTTCCGCAATTCAGGCCTCTCACCGTAATATCGCCCGCCGTGATTTTTTTCAGACTTCGATGTCGATGGGGGCGGGGTCCAGGGGAGCGCGCTGCACGAGGGCGGGTTCGCCTACTGCTGGTCGGGTGCGCGCGCGGTGGTCGGCGTCAGGGGCGGCGGGAAGTACTGCTTCGGGTGCAAGGTCATCGCCGAGCAGCCCGTGGAGATGGACGACACGGACGCGGGCCAGAGGCACCTCTGCCGCATTGGTGTTTCCAGAGGCGACGACCCCGTGGGCGCCCTCGGGGAGTCCGACCGCAGCTTTGGGTTCGGGGGCACGGGGAAGTTCTCCCACCAGCGCAGGTTCGCCAACTACGGCGTCAAGTTCGGTGTCGGGGACACGGTCGTCTGCGCCGTGGACCTCGATTCGAAGCCCATGGCGTCGATCGGGTTCGCGAGGAACGGCGAGTGGCTTGGCGTTGCGAAGCATTTTGATGCTGGTGAGAAGGGGCTTGGCCTGGTTGACGCCCCTATGAGGCCGGTGCAGTGGGAATCCGCGCTCTTTCCCCATGTCCTGCTGAAGAATGTTATCGTGGAGATGCAATTTAGCAGGGAGGATGGTCTCAAGCCTGTTGCTGGCTATGAGCCCTGGGCCTCGGCTTTTACTGATGGGAATGCAGTATTTGGACCCGTGTTTGAACAGCGTGAATGTGAGGTCATGATGATGGTTGGCCTCCCTGCTTCCGGCAAGTCGACATGGGCAGAGAAGTGGGTCAAGGAGAATCTGGATAAACGCTTTATCCTTCTCGGAACTAACCTCGCATTGGACCAAATGAAGGTCTCCACTCACAGCAGTAGTGCAATACGTGCTCTTCTGTTTTGTGTTGCTTCACTATATAACAGCCTTGATCTTTGCAGGTGCCAGGGTTGTTGCGCAAGAATAACTATGGTGAGCGGTTTGATCGATTGATGGATCGTGCTACTGCGATTTTCAACACGTTGCTGACCAGGGCTGCAAACATCCCTCGCAACTACATCATTGATCAAACAAATGTTTACAAAAGTGCCCGTATTCGCAAGCTGAGGCCATTTGCCAACTACCGCAAGGTAAGCTGCAAAAGGCGGAAAAGATGTCATGTGATCATGTCTGATATACGGTGGTTTATTTAGCAAATACCTTATACTCTGTGTATGCAACAGACTGCTGTAGTTGTGTTCCCACCACCAAGTGAACTGAAATCCAGAGCGGCAAAGCGATTTAGTGAAATGGGAAAGGAAGTACCAGCTGAGGCAGTTAATGAAATGACAGGTATCCACTAATAGTTCAGGGGATGATTTCACTTGTTGGATAGATTATGCTGATAACATCTGTGTTCATTATATCTGTATCCGTCACTTACAGTGCACTTTCTTAATCTTCTTTTCAGCAAATTTTGTCTTACCACTCACAAAGGACATGCCTGCTTCAAAAGAGCCTTTTGATGAGGTTCACCCAATTTCTTATACTTCCCCACTGCGTCTTATGGTTAATCTCAAAATTTTAATTATTTTGTTTTGAAACCTTTTCAGGTAATCTTTGTTGAGCTTTCTAGGGATGATGCCCAGAGAAACCTTGATGAGATGAAGCGTATGCTGCCAAGAGCCTCGACTCCCAGCCATGACAATTTCAATAGCCAAAATGTATGGTGCCTCTTGTTGTTTTGAAATTTTTACTGTTTCTCTATAATATGACCTTAATTGTCAATATGCTGATAGCAATATTCTGATGCTCTGGTGCTTACAGGTTAGCTCAACATGCACTGGGACTGTTTCTTCAGTTTACAGGGCAGGGTCATCCATGACAGGCTCTCATCCACCAATCGACAACTCATACAGGACTTGTGCTATTCCGAGCAGTGCTGCTTCTTATGGCAGTGTTGCACATACCCCGGTAAACATGATGCATCAACAGGCACCATGGAGCGTCCAGAGTTTTCAGAGTCCAACAGGAAACCAGTGTCAAATCTATTCAGGCTATCCAAGTGCTCCGGATCAGTATCAGATGACCTCAAGCTACCCGAGTAACCCAAATCAGTATCAAATCAATGTAAGCTACCAAAGTACCCCACTTCCTGGATATGGACAGAGTACATATGGTTCCTATGGGAGCCCAAGCCCTCAGAGTACATATGGTTCCTATGGGAGCCCAAGCCCTCAGAATACATATGGTTCCTACGGGAGCCAAAGCCCATACTTTCCTAGTAACCCTGAGAGACAACAAAGTGTTCAAGCTCCCATAAATGGAAGAAACCTTTTCCAGACACCTGTGTCAGCTGAAGCCTATGGTGGATCCGGCTATGCAGCTACAAATCTGATTGGAAGGCCGCTTCAGGTGCATCCATCAACTCTTCCAGCGTTTGGTTCATATCCAGTTGATCAGCAAGTGGCAGCATATCAAGGGAGTTCTAGCAGCTACATATCCTATGGACAGCATTCTCATGGTATGTGATCATCTTGCAGTGTTGTTACTCCAGTTCATAGTCCCCTGGCATTTTTATAAGTGGATGCCGAGCTCGAACCTGGGTGGGCTGGGCAACCCACTGCCTCTGTGAGCTAGCCAGTCCGCCTGCGGGAAATTGGCAGTTCATAGTCCACCTAATTGTATTTGGTGGATTGTAAAGTTCACCACTCAGGCTTGAAAATGATTTCTACTTTCTGACAAATGACATATTAGCTGTAATTTTTATAATTTTATCCTAATTGCCCCTCAATTTAGTTGTTGCTTAGTTTCCTCCGTTATGCTAACACTGTTTCTTTAACTAATGACAGGTGTGCACAACTCCGATCCGCAGTATGCATCGCCAGCTCCGGCTCCCAGGCCCCCTCACAGTGCCACTCCAAGCAATATAAACACATTGCTGACTCCTTGGCATAGTTAACTTGGCAGCACCTAGGAGGCTAGGACTAGTTTTGTATAGAGAACAGAAGTTACAATGTTACATGACATGTGATTTCTAAGACCCTTTTATGTTTCTAAGCCTTACATAGTTGCGCAAATAGCTCTTATGCAGATTATCCTGTGTACAAAGTTCACTTGTAAGGCAACAGTTCCTGCTATGTCTGAACGAACATACTCGTGGATATTTAGAGTGAGAAAGCAGCTTTCTTTTGTAAAAAATTCCTGTGCTTGGAAATACTAGTATGTTTTGTAGGGATATCGATATGACAAATGTCCTGTCAAAAGAAAAAAAAATTAACCGCATGTTTTTTTTAAGATTGCACAGTACAAACACTCACAACGTACGCACTCACCCATATCAACACGTACACAAACCCTACCCTATGAGCATCTTCAAAGACTAAGCCAATAAATTCTCGAGATTGATGAAATCATCACTAGCACCTCTCTATCGACATTAGTGTCACCTTCTACTGAAAGCACAATGCCGTTAAATCCTAGAAAATTCACTCCCTCAAGGAGTCGAACACAGGAGGCTACAAGCCCTTTAGAAAATTCGCTCCATCAAGGAGTCGAACACAGGAGGCTACAAGCCCTTTCACAAATTAACACTTGTACTCGTTAACTTCACTCTGGACAACGTACATGCTGGTCAATCAGCTTTGAGGAACACCCTATGTTGAAGATATATTACGCACTGCCATGTACAAAGGTACAGTAAGCACAACAGCTAAAACAAACCGTGATCCGGTTAGCTACATGTATAAATCTATTACACCTGGCCATGTACAAGGCACAGTCAGTTCACCAGCACACAAAACTGTGGTTCAGCCCTTCTACTAGGAACACCTAACCTAAATTCTCAGCGAAAACTTCAGAGGATCATCTCCAAAGTCGTCATCTCCTCTTGACGGCCCCATAGTTCCTAGTTACCTGCAAAACACACACAGAAAATCTTAGTAAATCAGCTCATATCAGACAATATATTTGCCAGTATCAAATGCAACATATCACCAAATCTCACAAGACAACTAGAATAGCTACAATAAATATATGTGAAACCGAGTGTTGTTATGTGATTCACTGACCCGAGGTGGAGCTTTCTTTGGTGGCTCATCGTCTGAATCGTCATCTTTGCTCATCATCATGCTTTGGATGGAAGCAATATCAGTTTTTCTCCCCCTCTTTGCGGTGGAACCTCTGCCTCTGCCTCTGCCTCTAGGAGCTGCCCTCTTCCGCCCAACTTGTTGCAAACTTTCCTCTGGTTCCTGTGACCATTTAATCAGAACAAAAATAGTTCGTGAAGTTATTTGGCAGGAACACAAAGGAGTACGTTCTGTTTACACGGACATAGAAATGTTGCAGCAGTATAAATAGAGGAAATAGACATACTGAGGTTTCAACAACTTCATTTGCTTCTGTTTCCTCCTCTGAGGATGCCACCTCCTCACTGCGGATAGTAGCAGTTGACCTGCAAATTTTGGTTAGTCAAATCAGCATTAAAGTTCCTTGCAAAAAAAAATCAGCATTAAAGTTGGCTGCCCCAAAAGAAGTCTAGTTTTTAAAAAGGCTGCAAGGCACAGAAAACTTTAATCACATTAATTATGTATATTACAGGGCAAAATTAGGCTTAGGCTTATTGCATTTGGCCATGGCTGTATAATTGTATTTCTCCAAGTTAGCATAAATTACTATTACATTTGTAGGTTTGAAATCTGGGAAGCCAAATTTTGTTAAGAGCTAGCAACCTTGATTGAGTGAAGCTAAGAGTGGTCTGCTTCATTGAACTGGTGCCTCTTCCCCTGCCTCTTCTGGAAGCACCACGTTTAGCAACATCAGTAGAATCTTTAGAGGGTCTAGTAAACCCAGATGATTTTCTCCCACCAAGAAGCATCTCCCTGGTGTCTTCATCATCACTGAAGGAGTTGAGACTGCTTTGGGCTGTACCAGATTTACCTCCAATATCCTAGTCAGTATAGTAGGAGCAATAAGCTATCCCGGAAAGGAAAAGGTTACAAAATTCATTAAGTGATATTAAGGCTCAAAGATCACTATGCACCAAGTTCTGAGAGCTTAATGTCATTCTTGCACCATCCTTGGACTGGAGAGACCTTTCCTTTACACGTTCCTATAGTGTTAAAAATGAGGAACCATCAACACTTTTAAGCTAGAAATATTATAGCAGGATTATAGAAGAAGACTTTAATACCTGCATGCACTCGCTAACTTTGACTATTATATCCTCTTCGTCGATTTTAAATTTGTCTGCTTCAGAATTCAGTTTATTCTGCAGTTTTGACAAAGAATTTAAATAAAGCTTAGATATGATCCTTCTCTGGCATCATAAGCCCCACTGCAGACTAAAGCTGGCAAGGCATCACTAATGGTTCGAAATCATACCCTGGTTTCTTCAAGATTTCGCTGCAAACATGAAAAAAATGCCATCTTGTCATCCTTGTTTACAAAATCATGCAATGCTATGTCCAAGTCGTCAACTGGAAGAATCTCCATTTTCTATAAACAGAGAAGTGTGTCATGTTATAAAGCTTACACTTTACATATATACAGCGGCAGAAAAGAGGTTATGGAAATCATAAACTGAATATATAGAATCAAGGAAGAAACGACAGACCATTAATGCTCACTTATATATGTACCGAGATCATGTGATAGGGTACTTTCATCAAATTATTTTTGAAAATGTACATACTTTCATCAAATTAGTGACTCGGAATTGATTAAATGGCTGCTAATGCAGTCCCACACAGACTCCACCGCAACCTCAGAGAGCAATACATTTACTAAACTAAACATAGAGCATCTCTGTCCTACAACATAGTAAAAAGAAGATATATCTTATGCTTTTGCATGAGTAGAGGCAACGACTAAGAACAAAATGGCTACCAAAATATATTTTGTACTGAATGAGGGAGCAAAGGTCTAGCATATGCAGTTTTAAGAAGTACCAAGTTACTCTCTGCCACCAAAGCTTCGATTGTTTGTTGGTTCAATTCCTCAGGACGAAGTTTCTCAGAATCGTCAACATGTTCTAAAAGGAATAAAGATAATCAAAACAATTTACTAACAAAAGGAATACATTAGTCAGCTATTTCTATGTGGATATCAAATGTAATGTTTCTAACTCTCTATTAAACATAGCATAATACCTCCTGTACTCTGACGTTTCTTTGCTGATTTTGAGAAAATGAGAATATCTTGAGGGTTTGCAACCTACAAAATCATCAAATAAGTTCATTAGAGCAAGATTATGACCAGACATTTAAAATTAGTACCACATTAGTCCTTTATGTACCTTTCCTACATACTTCTGACCGAATCGTTGTGGGTTTATCGTTGAAAATCCAGAGTAATCTACCTGTAAAATATATGAGTATTCAAGTTTTTATGTTTTAACATTCTGACCAAGTTATGTTCTGAGTTCCCTTACCTTGATTCTAACCAATGGAAGCTTTGACTCTGATCTGCTGGCTGTTGGTGGGCTATTCTTCTCGATTAGATTTCTTACCTAAAGTCAGTGAGTAATATGAAAAAGTTAAACTACCTGCTCATAACAACAATGCCAGACTAAAGAAACTAGCAAACAAACCATTACTGGAAGCTTCTCCAGAAATTGGACAAAATCTATAATATAATATGAGAACTCACAATTTTATCCAAATGTTCAAGTACAGAGTCCTGATCATTGGGGTCAACATCTGCTTCGTCTTTTAACACAACCTACAAATATCAACTGTGAGGTATCCATTTACTTAAAAATCATGGAATCACAAGTGACATACCTCAGCATATTCAAAAGGTCTGACAGACCTCAAAGGTATTTTGGTTGGTCTATACTGGTTTCCCTATTCACAAGACATGTAGAGTGAGAAAATACAGCAGGCCCATCTAACATGCATAGGGGAGTTTGGAAAGAGACCTTGATTTCTAACAGAAGAACATGCTTTGGTTTTGCTTCACCATCAATCAAGGAGGTTGCAACTGACGAACCTGGTTGAGTGATGTGGAAACCCATCCCAGGGACCTCCTATAATAAACAAATCATTAGAGGACAAAAGCATAGTAAGTTTTTTCCCGAGCAAATATAAATGGCACACACAGTAAGGCATACTAAGTGTTCCCCCAAAAGCACAGTAAGTTTTTCCCCGAACAAATATACAAATAATTCCCAAGGTGTTACCTGTGGATCAATAAGGCACTCATGCTCATGGCCCCATACAACAAAGTCCAGAAAACGTGGTAAGAAATGCTCGTTGATGGCACTTTTAGGATTTGTCTTTATCCTGCATGAGTTCGAGTGTAAATTTGTTTGGAGTAAGCAGAATGAAGGGTCAAAAGTAAATGAATAAACTAGCATCCTTCATTATTCTTTGATTTCAGATGTGCACCTGTTCTGATGGAGAACCAATATATTGAACCAGTCAGAAACTGAATCTCCATCTTGAGTTCCAGGTCGCATCCACTGTACTGAATGAGGTGTCTGAAGTATAGAGAAAAATACTGAATGAGGCGTCTGAAGTATTGAGAAAAAAAACACTGACAGTAAGAAAGAGATGACATGTAATCGAAATAAAATCATATTCCAGTGCTGAGATGTAATGAATGCAACAACAAGAAGTTTGATGGAAAGGCACCTGAAACATTCTATTTAGTCGCTCATCTCTAATGTTCCCAAGACCATATAGCGCAACAGAAGTCATACCCTGAAATAATAGGAAACCAAAGATAATGTAAATAAACTCATAAAGCAGTTCTCTGAGCAGCACCAGCATACCTTTTTTATGAGTACAGGATAAACTGCTATCTGGCCAACACCAGAGCCACCAAGGTCCATCTTTCCAAAATAGTTTACAAGATTGCAAGCCGAAAGAATATCAATGGCAGAGAGATTATCCTACAATGAGAAACATAGCATGAGAAAAAAACTTACATCCATCATAAGCTTTATTTCAGTATATAGGTGCAAAATTCAGATGTAAAGAGTATTATGTCCATACCACCCCAGCAGGATCGTCGTGATTTCCATGGATAGTGAACACAGGCAGGCCAACATTAAAGTTTGGATCTTCGTAATTTACTTGACCAAATCTGATAATGCAAGAGTGCCTTGTCAGTAAATGAGGGTAATACACATATACTTTCATGCATCTTTCTAAAAGTCCTTGTAAATATTCCTCTTTATGCAAATGAATCTCTATATGGGAGTTTTTCTGATGTGCTTGTTTTGAATATACTTAGAATGAGCACAAAAGAGATAAATTGTCAAACCTGTTTGGGAAGTTAACTGTCTGATCACTGACAACCTGGAACTTCACTGGCTGGTCATTTAGGCAGTAGCGCCGTAGAATCTCAATGGTTTTTACCAAGGTTGAACGCGACGGCTTGTTTTCATGAAATAGATCACCACCAAGAAGTATAAAATCAACCTGAAATAAAGTCTCGATTAAAACAAGGATTGCACACCATCACTGGGAAAAGAAGCAAGAAGTAATACCAAAATAGCTCCACCAACCTTATTTTGGTCAGCCAATGAACAAATCTCCTCAAAAGCTTGAAATGAATCAAACCTACGTATCTCATCTTTCTCCATGTAGCCTAAATGACAATCTGTTGCTACTAGTACTCGTAAAGTATTGCTTTCACTTTCACCTTCCCTGCAATGTCAATATAAACAGTTAACATAGTTACATAGACCTAACATCAGACAACTTGAAAATAAGATAATTATTTTTTTAATTTACCAATGAATATTGCATAACCAAGTTAGTCCACTTCACAAAAACAGAAACCAAGTTCCACTTACAGCATCTGATGATGGGCTGGAAGACTCACCTGGTCTGTGCTGGTTCAGCCATTGAAGTTGACCTCAACTCGTTGACCAAATGCTGTGAGATTCACTATGCCAATGCCACTGTAAAACCAATCATTGCACAAGTTATACATAAGAATGCGAAGTAGGGGAGCGTTCAAGCATTTGGTCGAACACACCCTGCGCGCGAGAATCACAATACCCACAAGCATAAATCAAACATCTCTTGCACGCGGACGTCGGCGCGAAGCACCCCGGAGGCCCCGACACGAAAGTCCCGCAAACCGCGGAAACACGAGATTCTCGGACGAGAAAAATACCCGCAAAGAAATCACCTGCCCTTTCGGTTGCTCACCCGCACGCCGCCGCCGCCACCGTCTGCAGAGGAGACCGTGGCGCCCTGGCGGGAATTCCGAGCCCGTCTTCCAGACAGGCAATGGTGGTCACCTCCACCTCGGCTTCGACGGCTCCCTCGAACCAAAAAGACCCTACGCCTGCTTCCGCCTTTGACGAAAGGCGTAAGTCAGGATGCAGGTGGGCCGCGTTGGGTCGGCCCAATATCTGACCCACGCGACCGCCAGCACCATTATCGTGGGTCATGGGTCGGCTTGGCCCACCACAAGTGCTGACCCACGAAATCACTTGACCCAGAAATACGTATAGCTAGCTGTGCTGTACTCCTGTCCCGTATGCACCATTATTTCAGAAATTAATACAATTCGACCAGCCAAAAATCAATCGCTAGTCAAGTCCGATGAACTGTGTTAATGCTTGCTACAAAGAACAGAGAACGAAGGAATCTTGTGTCTGAACCAATTCCTTCACGAACAAGACCATCCATTTTGTAGCATGCAACAATAACCTAGAGACAAGCTAATAGTTCCATCAGTAAAGATCATGTCCCACGTTTCTTAGTAAAGATCATGACCCACGTTTCTCCAAGTGCAAGCACAGATCAGAACGAAGCCCATGTAGTTTATTAATCCAAGAAATTAAACAACAGAAGAGGATTCGAAGGCAAGAAGCACCAGGAGGACGCACAAGACACTTGTTTGGAGCTCGTGCGCGGCAGCCGCCGAGGAGCTCGGATGCGAGGGGGCCAACGCAAAACGTTTTCATTTCCTGGCAGGCGCGTTTCCGGGCATACGGACCATTGGATCTAGGGTGCTTGTGTCGGGATACGTGAAGGGATGGGACCAAGGAGCTGTATTTCCATCGTATATGATTTTTTTCCCTCGGTTTGTCGGGGTATGCGTGTGAAACCGGGCCACTTTTTAGGCGGTCCGAATGCTCTGGGTTGTACGGTGTACGAGTGGGGAGCGGTTGGCGATTGGAGTAAATGCGACTTTGATGAGTACCGGAATATGCTTGATTCCGGATGAATGATTCTCGTTCCCACTGGTTGAGTGATTGCGTTCTCGCCTAAAGATTATGTTCCAACCAAAGCTGTTTAGGCAAATTTGTGCAAATTTACTTTCCATATTTTCGAATAACTCATACAGGAGTTACCTGGCCCGGTGATTTTTTTTAAAAAAAAATTGGCCGTGTTAGTTTCATTCGATGTACCGAGTCATGTACCGGTGTACAAATGTGTACACCATTGGTACACCCATCGGCCACGAGACGGTTGCATTGAATGAGCTTGCTATCCACCGCATTTACTTACGATTGTGGGCAATCTTCTTTCTTATCTTGCTCGAGCATTATCCAAATCTACTCCCCATTCACCATTCACCATGGACGGAGGTGAAAAACCAGATTCATGGATGCCAATCTTTCCCAAACCTGGACCACGACTAGCCACATCCGCACCCTGTCGGGAAATCGTTCTCGTACCTTCTCCTCACCTTCATCCCCCGGTTCCAGCGACGATGAGGGCACCGGTAGCACCAATCCGACGAATCGGTGCTCGCCTAAAGCGATCCATGCTTGTTGTTTCCAAGCTGTCGAGTTCAAGAAGGTTCTTGTACGTGACACCGACTTCGGAGGTCTACTCGACATTCCTTGCATTACAAAGGTAAACCTAAAGCTTAGCAAGTGGTTGCTTAGTCGTCCGGATGTAAACCGTAGAATGTTGGTTATATCGGAGATGATCCGGTTCGTAGTACACGAGAATGATGTTGGAACGGTATTCGGGATTCCTTGTGGAGAACGTGATGTACTTGGCCCGGATGCTTGAAATAAGTACAGCTGGTATTAACCTCATTCGGTCTACTCCGGGATTAACCGGTCCTACTACTAGGATTTTCAAGGTCTGTTGAGAGTATATCTGTATGAAGATGTGGACATCAACTCCTCGCGACAGGAAATGGATCGTTTCAAAATTGCTTTTGTTATATATGTTATGGGACACCTATTGGTTCCTTCGACCAAGTATGATCACACCAACATAGACTTTTGGGGTGCCCTAAAAACACCGACATGATCGACCACTACAACTGGGGCCGATACATACTTGAACCACTTGTTTGATTACGCTCGAAGGGTGCAAGATGACATTCGCCTAAAAGGTTCCGTATCTAGCCTATCTCGGGTGCCATTTATTTCTTCGAGTCGGTATTGTCAATTGCAAAATTACCATTTAGTGTGTGTTGCCCATTCACTAATTCTCTATATAATTAATGTACTACACGGATCTTCTTTTTGGGTAACATTCGGTTACCGAGCCATAGCAAACCACATTCCAGTACTCCCGAGGATCAAAGATTTTAACAATTCCATCATTAATAAGATGATTATGATGATCGCAGACCGTGATGGTAACACATTCCGCAGATTCACCGAGGTACCCCGAGCGCACATATTTTTACAAATTATTTATTTAATAGGATGAGCGATACTCGAACATGTTGCATGTACCATGACTCGTAGATGCGGGCTCCTGGCCTATCATGTTACATGTACCATACACTACAATCTAGGCATAAGATCGGATTCCATGCTCCCGAGGCTGCTCTCGTACAAGGAACTCATGGACCAACACCGACCAGATAGCCGACAAATAAGCTGTTCAACCTCGGCAACTCACCATCGGTGCTCAAACATATTCTTTCAATCACCCAACCGATCTTGTTACGTACCTTAACACAAAGTACCCGGTCCGGTGAGCCCATGTTCTCACTTTCCCCTGCAGGAGGGATTATTTCCCTTGCCCAATTCAAATATGTACTAACCTATTATTTGCCTTGAAGGAGGGATGCCATGCATTTGACGCACTCAAAAGGCATAATGCTCTGCAGCAACAAACTATAGCGACACTCGCATTCCTCACTCATGAGGGGAAATGCTATACTTGCTGATTCGTTGGTTCGAGATATTTGGAACAGATCAACTCATGCATTGCAAAAGGAAACAACCTTCCAAGAATGCAACCACCACTGATCACATTGAAGGGAGTGCCACCAATGCTATTCGAGATAGATTTGTCGACATCGAAGCTGAAGGTTCTGTTCTTAACATTCACATGGTAATGCACACATATTACACATTCTAATACCGTCTTTTCCACAAATGCTGCACAGCTGAAAGTTCAAACTCGGCACAACGGATTGCCTCGGAGTAGACCCACAATGATGAACATAGCCGGCTCAAGAAGCTGCGTGTTGCATTGGGTAAGTCCTGGTCCACTAACCCCAACTAGGTTATAACAAATTTACATAGATACTAACTGTACCTTCCACTCTAGATGCTTGTTCCGGATGCACCATCTTTTGACATTGGGCTCGATCGGCTTTCACCGGAGAAGTCATTTGCGACACCTCGGGCCCAGGTTATTCATACACAACCTACAATTTCACCAACTCGCCTATTCGGTGTTTGCAACACCCCTATGGGCACGTCCCCCATTCTCGCCAATGTCACCGAAATCGTCTACTAAATGCACCGCTCGGGGGACTATGCTTAGTCTCATGTCCATATTAGCCGAGGAACAAAATGATGATGGAAGGATCATTCATGGCATGACAGTTGCACCTGATTTGCCATTGATAGCTGTTGAGCCCGGTGATTTTGCCCGCGCATGCTCACGAGTTCCATAAACAAGCTCTTACCTAGTGAGCAAACAATTGATAAGATCAACCGAGTGGTGTCGTGATGCAACGAGATGGGACATTGTCATGGTAATGTACCTGGTCTACTAAATTATGTTCAATTTGCACTTCATCAAAGTTGACATACCCATTTGTGTACACACGCAGTACATGGCTTGCCCATCACTACCCCGGATATATTGCATTCTGCGGCACGGCATTGAAGGAAATGTTCACCACACGGTGCCAATTTGACCCGGATACATGTGATCTTGTGATAAGAAGGTTCAACCAAGTGGACATTGTTGCACAAGATAGCAGACGTGAACCTTAGATGGAGATATTTCCTTGAGACAGATTTCTCAGTAAGTATGTTGTAACCATTGCCAATTTTATCGCATGATATTTAGCATACTTATGGCTTCCATGCACACATGGTCCATAGATGATGTCACTTGGAGGCTTTGATGCAGAAGTACAACTTTCTATTATCAATCGGTTTACACGCCCGGACATTGCACTCCCCGGTGCCATATGGTATTTTTTTCCTAGCATTATCAACAGTTCATAAGAACCTCAATTGACTATTTTTCCCTAATATTCTCAAGTATTTGTGCCTCCCAGCTCATCGTCCCGCTGCTAGCAGACGACATTTGGTGTGCATATGTGTTCCATATGGTCACCAAAACTCGTCCATGTTTTGGATCCGGCGTCGATTATACCGAGCATGGGCGTCGTGAATTACATTCACACTTATACCAAGTTTTACTTCAATCAATGGAAAAATGCATAGAGAAAACTTATAGTGGTTGGAGCTTCAAACCTTGCGACTGGACAATCACATACCCACCTCTTGCACTCGGACATAATGCCGACGTAAGTTCTATTTACATGCATTGTTCTAAGAGAACAAACATGTGTACCACTCCTGAATCCAGGTCATTCACTCGTGTTACATTTCACTTCATTTCTAGTGAAGACAGTAGCAGCTTGCCATGCTTCATTTGGCAAGGTACTACAATGGTGACCACCTTGACATACCACTCGGACAAGGCAAGTACCCGTTTATCGATAATATGTTCTTAGATGTAATGTTTTGTTTCACATCCCCTTTCTTTCACACTTTCATAGGAGGACCTTCCTTTCATCCGCGCACTCTTGCTAGCCGAGGTTCTTCGACTCAAGGATAATCTTCGCTGAGCTACCGATGGAGGCAATGCACATACTAGCCTAAATGAAGTACCAAGGGTACTGTTATGGTTCATGTTGTCATCTCGTTGCACATGTTTTGTACCTCATGTACTCGGGAGGAACATGTACTTGTTACTTCGTCTAAGAAGAAACATGCTCCCGGTGCTTGTGTATTTCCGACTCATGTGCAAACACATTTAATATGGTCATGTGGCTAAAGTCATGTACTCGAGTACCTTCCTCACGTCCATTGTATCCACTTATTTCACATTCCATGGATGCAATGACACAATAGAATAGTACTTGCCTATTTAGACGTAGGTATACTCGAATATAGATCATATAAAGAACCATCCGCCATACACAAGTATGTCATCGAGACCATTCACATAATAAACACAAAGTACTAGACAACATTGCGATGCACACAAGAAGCATCCGCTATACATTCCCAAAAAGACATCGACGAGCACACTAATCATCGAGGTTGATTATTTCTACATGCTGATTTAAGAACATGTATTACGGTACATTTGCCTTGTTGCCCTTCATCGTCGACAGCTCATACATGATACTCCGGCGCATTTCCACCATAGAACTCTGCAGCAAATTTAAAAACAGAAGTTATGAAATAAAGAACCAAGGGAGGAACACAGGAAAAACTAGAAACAAAAAAAAACATAATCCCTAGCTTACTCTTGACATACGGCACACTAAATCATGCCCATCAAAATGTGTCATCATGTGGACAACGAACAAAGCGGAATCCCCCTGCAAAAATGCGAAGTAACACTAGCTAACGATCAAGTGAACTAGTTGTTGAAGAATTGAGATTAAACATACCTGTCAATTGTGGAGTTGAGGCCACGGTGGTATTTCACAGGGTAATCATTTGGGCCTTCCTGCCACCACTGTGTAGAATGAGCACTTGACAATTTCTAAGGCACTATGAATTTTGTCAATTATTCCATCATGTCTCATGAATCGGTTAGCCTCCGATGCATTAGTCATCACCGGGTCAAGCACATGTATTCTCCGATTCACCAAGTCCCATGCATAGAGCACCCACCATCCAGTGACAAATGAAGGTATAAGGAGTCTGTACATCCATGAAATTAAGTATGTAAATTTTTCATACAATTATCGGGCTTACATGGTCTCATAACTCTATGTAAAAAACTCACCGAGATGACAATGTTCAAGCTCACTTTTGATGTGCTTCCCAATAAACATTTGCTTAATGTTATCACTATCAATAGCACTGCCACCTTTGATTGCTGTAGCCTATTACCCGAATCCATTTTTAATCACATGAATAGACTTAATGGCTACCCTAGTGGCCACCTTAAGTTAAATGTATACTTACCGCAAAATCTGGACCAACAAAATGTCGCCAATGGCGCACATGCTCACTCAATGATCTGTACATATTATCTTCCTTCAGCTGCAATGAGACGTACTCATCGCCTCCATTAACTCGAATCGAACATAGCATGCACTGCTGAACCAGTCCTGCATCTCAATGCCGATCAATGAAAGCAGCCTAGGAGTACAATGTTCGAACCACCGCTTGCATTGAGAACCCGGGTACCAGCTGTAAGAAAAATGCTTTGTTTGAATCAACGATACGGTTTTAATGCATCTAGAAAATTAACTTACTTCTCTAACTCGGGACCAAATGCTGCCTGGATTTTTTGATACGCATATCTAGCACTCTTCCAGACTTGGCATGGCATGACACAGATGCTTGATCAAACGGTGACCTAGGTACCTCATGCTTTGTAACAACTTTCGGAGGCAGGAGCTCCGCAACGAGCGAACACCGATTGTATCTTGACAGCACTATAGCCATGTCCGTTGTCCCATCGGAAGGATCATTGTCAAATAACCTCTTGGTGCTTCCAAGCTTACCCGGACGTTTTTACGGTATTTTGCTTATTGTTTTGTACAATGAACCGGACCTTGATCCGGAATGTGCATTAATCCCTCGTGTCTTCGTGCTCGAAAACTTGCTGGTTGAACATGTTGCGTCTGGGAGGAGAGTTGCTAGTCGATCGTAGTCCACTCCGCTTACTCGATTTTTCCCTCACCCTGTTTTTTACTTTCGTTTTTCTCCTCCCCTCTTTTATATGTCCACCACATTCCACTCCAATAACCTCATTTCTACCAATGATACCTTCTACCAGTTTAGTACTGTTGCATGTAAAATCAATCATGAAACATATAACGAGGGAACAATTAACATAACACCACCACAACATGTTCCTCCACAACTATGATCAGTACTCAGGAAAATTGACTCGGAACTCTCTCTGCTGCAGTCGCTTGACTGGTGTTGTTGCATTCAGATCGAGCATCTGTGTAATATCATATGAACAAAAGTTAGCTCCGATTTCCTTAGCTTTTTAACAACCTCCAATCCCAACATAATTCCTATAGAACATAATTCGCTTAACATAGTTGGATGGAACATACCATCAACACCCTTTCCAAGGATATCATCCAAGGTTACATGTTTGGTACTTGCACTTGCGTCTTGCTACAAAAACATGAAAAATTAAAGAGTAGTGCATTAGTATTCAACAAATAACCACTTTCACCGATCTTGATATCCAAATACGTACCGTTCGACCTAAACTTGACCATGCATTGCCCAGGACCGATGCTAATAGTTTCACCTAAAGGAATCAAACAAAGCAGAATTTTATAACAAGCAAAAAAAATATATAGGCCATTAAATTTGTAGATTTAAACATTATTACCTTGCAACACATTGATCACATTTGACCTCGCTAACACCAAGATCTTGCTCCGGTGATGGCCCAACAAACTGCTAAACTGGCTAAAGTAATTTTCCAAGGACCTGGATTGGTATAGTGGATTGCATGTACCAAATCTAAGGGCACACCCCATGGTCACAACAACAGATCCATCTATTTCCACGCTCATAGGTACACTCGACCAATAAAGGTTGTCATGGAAGTACCTTCTACACGTGGTGTGCAAAATACACCAGAACCCACATCAAGTGCCGTAATTGTACCATCATTGACTGCAAACAAAACACTCATGTCAAAAGAATTTTTTATTTAAAAAAACACATCCATCAAAATGCGAGTCCACTCCATTCGCTACATGTACCTTCAACCTTAGCACTATTTGGTACTTCAATGTCAATTTCCATCTCAAAATTCTTTTCGTTGTTACTACGCTCACCTACACAAAACATTACCAACAAAATTGAGTAAAGTACAGCCCGAACATATGAGCAAATACCCAGGCATACATAATTACCAATAATACTACATGTACCTTCAACCTCGAGCACTATTTGGTACTTCAATGTCAATTTGCATCTCAAAATTCTCTTCACTGTTACTACGCTCACCTACACAAAACATTACCAACAAAATTGAGTAAAGTACAGCCCGAACATATGAGCAAATACCCAGGCATACATAATTACCAATAATACATTACCAAGCTACGATGCTTCTATTGTTGTGTTACCACTGGGTCGTCTCACTAGCACCAGACATCTCCTTCCTATGTTTATCCAGTTCATTGCTGAACTGCTTAACAAAAGACTCCAATCTCGTAGTCCGGTCCCGAAAAAATCGCTCATTTTCTGCATGAGCCTCCGAGGCAAATGATGCCAATGACATGATCATCCTGTCATGCTCCTTCTCAATCACTCTCTCTAAGACGGATGCATCCTGTGACAAATGGATGACAATTTATTCCCAGCTAAGCGGTGACAAATATCCAACAAAAAATTGCATTAGTACATACATCTCTATCACTTACGGAACATGACCCCTCCGTTTCACTCAAACTCATTTTAGCGAGCGCCAACACTATGAGCTTCTACACCGGGGTCCCATGCTGCAACAATATTTTCCACAACTCACTTAAAAGCCGTTAAGACAATCATATTCCTACTATATTGGGAGTCTAATTTTACCTGCCCATTTTCGCCACATATGGTGTCACACGTTTCTCCGATAGCATGCTCCCGAGAAAAAATATATAATGTCAACGGACCCAATATTTATTGTGTACCCATCAATTAAAAAAACAGTACATTTTCACCGGCCTGTTCAATATGCTCTTGATTATTTATGGCTGCAGCATGATCATTTATTGTACCGCCATCGGGCTCCACAACATCCCCTTCTATTCCAACATCACCAGGACGATCAATATTCCCATGATTATCATCAACGTCGCTCACGAACACGGACCCGCAACCCAGGTTTAATTAGTTTAATTTCAATGAATCACACTACTGCAAGTCCAACAAACATACTTTGTTGTATCCAAATGGCAACTCCAGTCCCTTTCTTCTAGGATCATGGTCTGCAGAACCATGTTACTAATGTCCTTCTTCTTGTACACTCTTATCAGAGGCACCCCCGACCATGGCTTGTTCAACGCACCAAGATCTATACTATCAAGGTACATCAACTGCAACACGAGATGTAAATTTTTTAACCCAAACTTCATTCCTATAAATATATCAAACATTCTCGAAAAAGAAATTTACCTCAAGATATAGCCAACACCCTCCAAGGATGATCGAAAATGGATTCTTCCTAACGTCTTGCTTGAACCTTCCTAGCGCTTATCCGGATAACATCCAGCACATAACGCGACCGAGTTGCGATTCCTTATATTACTCGGGACATGAAATGAACTTCATCACATTTTTTGGTATGCGAGCGGTCCTCTCACAAGGCCCGAACAAGTACCCACAACAATAGGCCGCTAGAGCCACAATAAAACAATTCTCCTGTTCTTCACTTGGTTCCCCTATCCATTCTTCTGTTAACACTTTTTCGCGTCCTCCAACGCAGGCATCTTGCGAGACTTGGGCACTTTCAACCACTTCCTCGAGCAAAGTGACGAGTATCATCCATCCCAACCTCCTCCGTACTTAGCATCCTACTACCATTGCATGATACACCTATTACTCGTTCCACGATTTCTCTGTCGGTTGCACATATGATCCATCACCTGCTTGCAACCGCATGCCATCCACATCCATCCTCCTTTGCAACCAAAAAACTAATAGCCTATTATGTGTCATTCCAGGCCTCAACCATCTCAAACCGGACAAACCAATAGCATCCATCGGGGCCTTCTTCTTCTCACAAAAGCTCGACACTACTTCATACACATGCTTGGAAGCAAAACAACCATGCCGTTTCTCGAGCACTCGGACCGAATCCTCCACCTCACGTGCATCCGATGTACCACAAGCCGAACCTCACCTTCTTCTTCCCGGTGCGGGCCCTTTGCTCCACGCAGCTGTTCAGGATGACGACCGGCTACTAACGCCGTCACCCACGGCGCCTGTTCTTGCTCTCTTGGTCCGTCTAGGGAAGACATTACCGAGTCTTGGCTGCATGCAACAATCCGGGCATCAAATCGGTAAGAACATATCAATCCGCGATGTCCGAAATTGACTTACAAGCGTACCTCGTGCTTTCAATGGCGTCGGGGCGAACGAATATCGGCTCCGGTGGCGCCGCCGCTCAAGGAGACGCGGCACTGAGCACCGGCGGAGCTTCTCCGGACTCCGATAACGCCGACCCTCAAATCCCCGATTCCAAGATGCTGCGGTGGAAATCCCCTCGCTCGCCGATTCGACGGTGCCGCGGCGGACGAGGTTCCCCGCTCCGGTTGTGATGCCGCCTCCGACCCGCCGACGAGGCCAAGCCTCCCCGCGGCGGCCGCCGGCAATATTTTCTAACCAGCGCGTGGCCCCCGTGCTCGCCGCCTAGCAATCACACCCGATGGGGAACAGCCTACGGCGAATGGTTCACGAGCCCAACGAGTTGCCGTTCCGTCTCCCGCCTCCCAAATACAAAATAAGCACTCTCCCGAACCATCGAGTCGCCCTTCCGCTTGCCGCCTCTCAAATACAAAACAACTACTCTCCCGAATCCTAGTCAAGTTAGTAAAAAAAAAAACCATAAAAAATCAAGAACGGTCAAACATGCCATGAGAATCGATATTCAAGCATCGGACTCATATTCCGGAACCACAAAATACAAGCGAGTCATTCGAGTACGGGACCATCACTAGCACTCGACACTCTAGAACCCGATTACTAACCTTAACAACTTACTTTAACACCTGATAATTTACAACTCAAGCCTAATATTAACCCATCATCAAAATAATCCCACGGTGCCACAAAACAAAACGAACCTTTCTGTACATCATCGGCACCGGAACCTCGATTCCTTCCATCGATTCCTAGCCTAGACTTCCTACTTATGATAATACTAGTATACCCATCACACAACCCTAATCTTCTTTGCGGGCTTGCTGCTGCCATTGTCTTCTTCATCGTCGCCATTCCGATCACCTTGGTCTTGTGGCCCGGTCCAAGAAAGTGCATCCCATGCATCATCTTCTACCTCTGTCAAGCCGACATTTTCAGCATCGAAATTGTCCCCACAACCCTCTTCCATATGCGAGAACCACCAAAGGAGCTCGACAATTACATTTCACGGTTGTTGCACATAAGAAAGGAGGCGAAAATTTTATAAAATCTCCAATAAAGCTTACATCATCGGTGCATTCTGCAACCCTAACTCCAATACCCTTAGAGACCACCTCATTCTGACCATGGATAGAATCCTACAGGACCGGGAACATAAAGAAATTAGTACCAAAAAACACTCGCATGAGTAAAGGAAACATCGGTTCCAAACCTCATCCGACACCTCGATGACTCGCTGTACTGGGACAATGGAGCAACCACATGGTAGTTGTTATGGGCCGCCGGATTATGAACTAAAGCACCACCTATCCGGACCCCCACCTTCGTCATTGAATCCTGCAGAACAACGAAAAGTAACTAACCTGTTGAATCCTCACCTCGGCGAGCAAAACACGAGGCCTCAAATGAGAAGTCCTACCAATGTACTAATGTCTGCTCCCCCTTCGCCTGGACCAGTGGGAACCCCTGAAGAGCATCCATGGCGCTCCTCCTCCCTGCCCTAGTGAACTTTCAATTTCAAAAAAGGAGGGCGCCTTTCCGGAGTTGGTTCAAAAACAAGGGCGCCAAGGCGGGTACATATATTAAGATAATGGTACAAGTCATTAATGAACCTGGACCGTTGCAACCTAACTGGATCTGTTTACTATTTATAAACATTTCCCTTTAGCAATTCCAGTTCTGTTCGCTACTTCCATGGGCAAGGAGGTACCAACTTGTTCCCGTTCACTACTTCGAGTTCTTCAAAGGAACGCTACCATTTTAAAAAAATAACACTTCCAAAAATCCACCTGTTGGCATGTCATCAACAAAGGAACAATAAACCACCAAATATTCCCTAAAACAAGCGAACATCAACAACCACAAAATTCTTATGGCAACCAACGATTCGATAAATATACGTAGAAATGTAATATTTACATGCTTCCGATCAGAGCCAATTAACTAGTCACGGATTGGTCACGACGGAACAAAATAGTTGAGTACTACCTATTTACAACAGCCTAGGGTACCCAAAAGCAGCGGCCACCGGCGGACTTCAAAATACGAGACCTCAACACAAAACCAGGTCCTACAAGGCACTAACTACAGCAGCCACATGACGACCGGTTCCACGGCCACTAATAGAGTTCCCATAGACACCACACCCTCGGCATGTAGGCTTCCTCCGTGCTTTGTCTGTTGATGGATCCCGCTGAGGGCACTTGTCACTTGTGTGATCCCGATCGCTACATTTCTTGCGAGAACCTAGGACGCTTTGAGGCCCTCTCATAACCCGGACGGTCCCTAGCATTTGTTGGTCTTCCCCTCTCCCTTCTCTTACGTGGCACGCGAAGGGGGAACTTATCCGGAAAAGGATCCTTTCCGGCTTCACAAACGAGGTTCCATACCCCCTCCTGTACCATGTTGCTCTTCCTGTACTGACAAGACCCAAGCCATCAACTGCCTTGCTCACTTCGACCGGCTTTTCCTTTGCATCGGATATACAAGCCATTGCTATGTGGAAGCTTTCGACATTGCAATCACCAAGCTTAACAAGCTCCAACGCTGCAATGAACAAGGCTGAATGCCTATATGTCCGAGCTAGCAATGCAGGGTTCTCTTGCCCATACTCGGTGAGATGTCGTGGTACAACTAACCTAGCTTTACGGGTCCACCTCTGCAAAATCATCGGTTCCGGTATGCTCTTCAAGCCAACAGAAATCATAACTGCAGGCATGCAAGCAAAGCGTCAAACCTTACCCGAACCGAATTCATTTTTAATTTATACTCTATAACTCATTTGTACTTACCCGCAAACTATGACAGCATGGCATGCCAAAATGCTCGAACAACCCACATTCACACGAGAACATAGTGCGCTCCAAGTTTACCACGACCACGTACCTCCCTTTGCACCAACGTTGTACCTTTTCGAGGTTGTAGTGCTGCACCGTATATTCATCTCCTAGTCGTGGCCCATCAACATAATAGTCCTCGGACTCGGTTTTCACGACACAGAACATGTTCAAAACCTTAAAGGTGTACAACTTGCTTGCATGTGCAACGAGTGGTCCACCGGTGCCTAGGTTCCTTGAATTCTGTCGCATACAACAAACAAAAGTACTTTCGGGTGTGCACTCAACATACGAGGAATAAGAAGCTGCACGAGTTCTTTCAATGTACAACTTGTGGCAAGCATACTTACCAGACTTAGTACGTTTCTCCTCATAGTTCTCGGCATCGTCAATAGTGTGCTTGCGAGCTTAGCATCTTGCCTCACAAATAGATTTATGGAAGAGTTGGGAGGTACCAACCCTTTGACCATATGATTTGCACTTTCACTTCGTTGAGTACTTGTCCGCTTAGCACGAGAATACGTCTCTAAAGAATGACTTCACCCATTTCTTCCGTGTCTCATGTATCCGAATAAGGAACGGATTCTTACTCAAATTGTAATCCCTAAGCAAAGCGGTCCATGCAGCCTCAAATTCCTCTTCGGTGAGCATCTCATTAAGCATCTTGTGAAAACGGTCCCGAAACTCCCTGTTCTCGGTGTACTTTTTCAGACACATTCCCCGACACGTCGCAGAACATGCCACTTGCACCACATGTGTCTTGTTTTTGGCCATTCCGCCAAAATTGCTACTTCCATTGCACGACACCGTCTGCAAAAATGAGGTTACGAGAAAATATTATATCGGGCAAGATTTTTCTTACATGAGTTAAAGTTCGGGTACATGCTACATCCAATTTTCAATTACAAGCTGATGTACCTATCAGACCATGTACGTGGAGGCTTCCCACCCATCATAGCAACAAATTCTTTGAATACCCATCGAATGATTCGATAGTTTCATCCGTCATGCAGCACACCACCAAATAATACACTTTGGAAGTGATTATTGACACCCACAAATAGGCCAAATGGCATGTCATACAAGTTGGTTCTATATGTCGTGTCAAAGGTAACCACATCTCCAAAATGAGCATACCGCATACGGCTCCTTGAATTGGTCCACATTAGTGTCTTCGACCGTCCTTCCTCATCCGTATCCACACTATACGCAAAACCCGGATCAGCCTCCCTGAACTCCCTAAACACCATCAAGGTCTTCTTGATATCATCCTCTCGCTTGCTCACGAGTTATACGCCGACATAAAGATCTCGGTGAACGCTTTGTTGAGGGTACATTAGCCATCGATCCAAAGAAACTCCCCAATATGCTGTATACTTTAGTCGGGCCTACATTATTCTCACGAAGTATTCTCACTAAATCTTTCGTATATTTGTCAATATGTTTATGAGAGGGCCACTGACGTTTCTCACCACACACCTCGGACAATGGATGGTTGTGCTTGTCCCGTACTTGGATACATACCACCCATGGTCCTCCGTGCGATGCAACCGAATCATAGCTGTACAACCACTCTTGTAGGACACCTTCACATTTGGTGCGGCTCGCCACTGCATACATGATCACACACCAACGAGATCACTATATTGATCAACTCCAATAAAATAAAATATCTCGGACGACCAACTCAAATGGCGAACAAATAAAATATCATAGAAGATTGACTCACCGCATGACAACGGATCAACTCAAATGACATAACATATCTATCTTTATTATCCACACCACGTAGCTTCCTACTCTCGAGAAACCGCCTTTTCCCACAGCTGATACCAAAACCACATTCCCAAGAATAAAGGTTGTAGTACTCATATGCCTCCTCCCATGAATCAAATTACGTGCCAGCAATGCAGGTATATAATGTACTCATTTTTTACTGTCTGCAAACTTCATAAGTGCCTTCTCAAGAGCACTCTTGCGACCGAGCACGAGCACACGGCGATCCGGCCCTTCAATATTGATGCTCCTACAACATGAAAGAAAACCGTTGGAGTCCAGTAGCAGAGGTTGACGAGGAAAAGAACATCTGTCGGACCATACTAAAGTAGGATATAGTGCATCACCTATTGATCCGCGCTAGCTGTGCGCTTGACTCTACTTGCTCATGCGAGCAACTGTCAGACATTCAAACCAGACTTGGCCCATTTCGGAACTAGCCTTCTCGACATCAACACCTGCTTCACCATTTGTCCGTTGACATTCAAACCAGCTTGGCCCGTTTGGAACTAGCCTTCTCAACATCAACAATTGCTTCACCATTTGTCCCGTTGACATTCAAACCAGTGGGCACGTTTCGAGCTAGCCTTCTCGAGCATCAACACTCGCTTCACCATTTGACCTTCACGGAAATCAAAAGAAAAAATACACCTTGAGCTACCATAGCACATACAAGTATCTCATTGTACAAAATAATCACTTCCAGGAAATATTTCAGATGTTCCTAGTTTCTACAAAATGTGCCCATGCTAACCATGCCAAGCTGCAGTTCTATCAACAAAACTAACCCGCCACCTTCGGAGTTCATAGTTTGAGGTTGTGCACTCTTCTTCGATAATAGCGGGTAGCACCATATTCGCCATGTCTGTCCCACCACCGAGTCCTCACTGCAACAATTACACAAAATATTACATTACTCCCAATTTGATAGACAACCAAAGACAACGGGCATTTAAGGTACGAGACATCCGAGGTCGAAACCGGCCTATCTGCCGGCACTTGAACTTCGAACTTTGATCTGAACCACAACTATCAGCTGTATCAACGGGAATTGATTCATCCTCAAGAACATTCCCACTGCAAACGAGCACAGAACACAAATCAAATATTAATTATGTTTTCGCCACTTCGTTTGTACACACCACAACTCTAACATACTGATTTACCTCAACATTGAACAACCCACATTTACATTGTCATCATCCGGAGGTGCGAGTTTAGATCTATACAAAACATAGCTGCACCTCCACCCCTGCAAGCAACCCCACCAGGAAAAAATTACATTTCTTTATCACTATCTCAAAAAGCATCAATTTCCGGCAACAACCATGGCTAAAAATGATCTAGATTAGTATTGCACATCAACACACCTAGAGTTGTCTCGTGTATCTCCCTCTGCCCCACCAAACAACTTTCTTCCAGGAACACATGCACCACGAGGTGAACGAACGATGCTTGAAAGCAATAACAGTTCTACTAACTCATCTACAAGCAAAACAAAATAGGCAAGATTGGTGTCTCCTTCCCACACCATACCTCATTGATAAATCGGATGATGCTTTCAACGACGACCTGTGCCCCACGCCACCCACGAACTCCCTCTGTGCCACCGAATGGTAGTCTGCTCCCAGATTTACAAGCCGTCCTATCACGAGAGAAAAATAATCATGGAACACATGCGGCCCTAAAGTCCTACATCAAACAGCAGACTTAATACCTATCCACCTCCGAAAGAGAAGAAGCCGATTCATGCGTACCTTAGAGATCCATGGAGCCGATTCACCTTGCAACCTCCGAAAGAGACGAAGCTATCGTTGACCTCCTTCGGACTTGACCCAACCGTCGGCGGAGGCCATGAAGCACGGGACGACGATCCTCCATCAAGCGTCGGACGGAACCGCTTCCGAGAACAGCTCGCGGCCCGACCGACGCTCCTTTCCACCCTCGACGGCACCGTCTTCGCCGCAGAGCGGCGGCTCGCACCCCACCCCTGCAGACAAGATCCACCGCCGGAGCTCCATCCCCCATCTCTAGCGGACACGAAGGCGCAACTTCGCCGCCGCGGCTAATCATCGCCGGCGTGGGAAATCACCCCCACCCCCAAAATAATCTCCGCTCCCTCCTCCGAGCTTGGTGTACGAGTGGATTTGATTTTCGAATTCATCGCGCTCCATCCTCCCGAATCTATGGTTTTATTGTCCAAGATCCTGTACCCGAGTACCTCACCAACCTTGAACCAGGTTCCCCTCTCACCGGCATTGAAACCGTATGTATACGCCCGGCGTACATGATGTGACATAATTCGATCCCGCTTGCAACCGCGTTCCGCGGTCGGCGCCGGGCTCCGCATCCCACGTCCGGATCCAACGGCTTCAAGAGCCCGGAAA